>LR812537.1:30792194-31392194 GCA_903798195.1 Danio kyathit | reverse complement strand
TAAAGTTTTAATGAAAACAAAACAGAAGTAATGGTTTTGGGAGGTACCGTTGGGACTCCTCTATTCAATTTGGGTTCGTTAGCTCAGCATATTAAGCCTACAGTCACAAATTTAGGGGTGAAATTTGACTCAGATTTAAAATTTGACAATCAAATTAGAGCTGTGGTTAAATCTAGATTTTTTCAATTAGGACAACTAGCAAAAATACAGCAATACTGTATATACTAAAACAACAGTTTGAGACATTAATCCATGCTTTTGTGACCACCTGGTTAGATTACTGTAATGCAGTATATGTGGGGAGTAGTAGGCCGTTTGCAAATGATGCAAAATGCTGCAGCACGCCTGTTAACTGGTATTTACAAATATGACCACATTTCCCCCATGTTAGCTTCGCTTCGTTGGTGTCTAGTGAATTTTAGAATACAGTTTAAGATTCCTTTATTTTGTTTTTAAATCTCTAAATGGTGTTGCCCCACCTTATATCTCTGAGCTGATACACCCCTATAAACCCACTCGATTTTAAGGTTAGCTGATCAGTTTCTCCTGATTGTGCCAAAAATAAAGCATAAGCATAGAGGGGATCGTGCTTTCGCTGTAGTACATGTAGGTCCTAGACTTTGGGATGATTTGCTGCTGCCCATTAGACAGGCCTCTTCCGTGTTCTCATTTAAATCAGCTCTTAAAACTCATTTTTTCCCCGTTGGCATTTGACACATGCTGCCACATCAACTGGCTATTTTAATTTATGTGCCTTTTTAGATAGTTTAGCTATATTTTATCTTGTATTTTATATATTATTATGCTTATTTTATTGTATATTGAGCCATTTGGCTCACTTCTGTGTTTTTAAAGTGCTCTATAAATAAAGTTTGACTTGACTGCACTAAATATTTATTTCTTAGCTTTTCTGAATGTAAACTTTGGTACTGTATTGTCTAAAAATTAATAGAAATATGTAAAAAATGGCTTATGTTATTTTAGGCACAAAATTATGCTTAAAATACAACATTTACAACATCATATTGTATATTTAGAAGAAATGTCATCAGTAGAAAAAAATTATTATGGGGTCTCAATTTCCACAAAGCCTATATGGGGGTTCGCTACAGTAACATAAACTTGAGATGAATTGTGTTCAAGGGTGCTCTATAATGAAAATCTGGGTATGCCAAGGCATAGTAGAATAATTAAAGATCAGTATATGGAAATGGGCATATTATTGAGACACCACTGTTTCCTCGTTTTCATGTAAATTCCACGAGTGTAAAACCTCGGGCCAATCAGAAGACAAAACAAACTGTGATGAGACTCATGGGCCATGCCCTCCTCATTTGCATGTATGCCTACTTTAGGTCACTTATCCAGCCTTGATGAGCAGCAGCATCATCAAGAGAGCACGACTCATATGCAGCTCTGACATCAAAAAGGTCTGAAATCATTAATATGATTCAGGGCCTCAGGCTGCGTTTTCTATTGACACAACGGAGATAATTTTCTTCCTTTGTTATTTTAAGCGTATATTTCACTTACTATGAATGTGGGATTTTTATTTGGAAAATGCAAGCCCCAAATTGTTTACTGTGCACTATTGGCCAATGGGAGAATGAGGCATGTTTAAAATCATTTTGAACAAGGTATGTTTAGTTACATCTTAGTTAGATTTAGTTACATCTTTTGTTAATTTATCGTGTTTATTATAAAATTTGACTGCTGAATCGTGTCAAATCACTCTGCTCAACTGTCATATGTAGAGGTTGATAATAATTCCTGCTGTGTTTTCTTTGACTATAGCTTCAAAATACAGTATAACGCCTCTCTATCACTCTTTTGTCAAGTTTAATTATAATTTAGCCTTTATATACAACAGATCTTGTGAGCAAAATAGGTTAACGTTACTCTGATTGGGTTTATTTTCATCTGTGTGTGTGTGTGTGTGTGTGTGTGTGTGTGTGTGTGTGTGTGTGTGTGTGTGTGTGTGTGTGTGTGTGTGTGTGTCTGTAAGAGCACACAAGCTCATTAATATTCACGACACAAACCATATATGGTCAATCATGGACCTTCTGATTCTAGAAGTATTTTATGGAGTAATACTTATTAAACCATTTCTGAATATATATTTTTTCTTACCGAAGCCATAAACCTACTATGTAGATATCAGAGAAGTTTAACTTATTAAACCAATGCAGTATATGGCACCTTTAATTATCATAAACATCATGCCAGATTGAAAAAAAGAGTCTGAATTACATAATTCAGGTAATTTAATAAATAAAAGTAAAATATTGAAAGAGATATATTTTATTCATTTCTATTTTGTACGTATATATTTTGTACAAATACAAATTGATATTCTTAAAACAAGCTTATCTCAATTCCATTAAATCTCCGTCAGTCTACATTAATAAAATGTTAGGCTAGGCTTGTTTGAATAAAACTGTGTTTATTGTTATGAATTATGCACTGTGTCAACACATGAAAATTGACTTGCCCAAGGACACAGTCTGACGTCTTTATTTCTGTGCTCTGATTATAAGCCTGGAAACGTTCTATTGGTTGCGCTGATATCCCTTCAGCTGCTTTATTTTATAGATTGTTGACTGAGAGTCATGTATGTGCCCATAACAGCCCCTATCTGGCCTCAATCAAGATTTGATGCTAATTACACACTGTATAAACGTTATAGTTCAGCACACAATAGGCCACTTGTCAGTTTAACCAATGATGATACGTTACACCAGACTTAATTACTACCTTCGTCTTCAAAAGATCCAGCTAGGACTTTTGGGTAATCCATCTCTGATATTTAACTTTAGTAACACAAGCTTCGTAGTGTGCGTCGTAAGTGAATACACACTACTGAATAAAAAGAAATGACTGTAGCAAATTTTAGAAAGAAAATGGAAGACATTAAAGTAGAACATAAAAAAAAAACATACTTTAATAATCTTTATGAAACCAATAGCTAGCAATGTGCCCCATACACTGTAAAAATTGTTGAGACAACAAATATTTTTTTATGTTTATTTAACTCAAACTCAGCTCCTGGAGGGCCGCAGCACTGCAGAGTTTAGTTTCAGCCCTGCTTCAACACACCTATCTGTAGGTAACAAATAAGCCTGAAGCATTCAATTAGTTGTATCAGTTGTGTTTAATTAGAGTTGGAACTAAACTATGCAAAGCTGTGGCCCACCGGGAGCTGAGTTTGACACATGTGATTTAATTTAATCAAATTTCAACAGTTTTTTTTAAGTTATACAAAGTTTAGCAATATTTTTACTCAGTTTAATTGATGTAAGCTTAGATTATTTAATTCAACCATAACATTTAAGTCAGCAAGAATTTTATACGTGTCAAGTATGCAGATGATATGGCATTAGTGGGATGTGAAAAGGATACTCAGTTTTTGGATAGTGATCTAAATTTTGTCAATTTTATTACAAGTTGGACAACAGAGAATTCTTTGCAGCTTAACATTAGTAAAACCAAATAAATGTGTTGTGGGACAAACAAAATACCAAACATTTTGTGACCCTTTGCTAATTAATGGGGAGGAAATTGAACAGGGGCGCTCTTTTGTGAAGTTTCACAAACTAATTTCGAGAGGAGCACGTGATAGGATTGACTACAGCTGATCCCTATCATCACCAATCACTAACTAGCCAATCGGATCATTTCAGATTTAATATAAATACCCAGCCTAAACTTCATTTCTCATCTTTGTTTTGGAAACCCCCCCATCCATCCCTTCTCCTCAGTTTAGATTCGGGAGACACGGTGGTTCAGTGGTTAACACTGTTGCCCCACAGTAAGGAGGTCGAGGTGGTTTAATGCTAACTGAACCAGTCGACACTCTCTGTGCGGAGTTTGTATGTTCTCCCCGTGTTCGCGTAGGTTTTCCCCGGGTGCTCCGGTTTCCTCCTACACTCAAAAACATGCAACTACAGTTAAAGTCATAAGCACTTACTAAGTACAAACTAACATAATTGGAGGTATATTCTTTGAAGGTTATAGAGAACTACCTGATCTCGTATCCCTCCTAATGCTTATTTGACCAGGCGGGAGCCTTGGGCTCACCTATTTCTGAGCTCAGGGTTCTCTCCCGGGACAGCATGCCAAACTAGCTAATATAGTCAAGCATTATCTGTAAGTGTGAACTCTTTTAAATATTTAGGTGTGGAAATTGACTTTAATTTTCTTTTGATAAACAATTAGAGAATGTTTTTAAAAAGGCTCAGCAGCGGTTGAGTTTGTTAAGAAAACTGTAAAGTTTTGATATTGAGAAGACATTTGATTGTCGTATATCAATCACTTATTGAGTCTCTCCTTACTTTAAACTTTTTAAAGCAAAAATGAACCTTTAAGTTTGGTAAACGTAGCGAGTAAAATAATTGGTGAGAGACATTTATTTATAGCAGCGACAAAAAGAACCCTCCATTATCTCTTCCGTAGTCTCTTCCCATCCTTTACATGATTCCTTTAAGTTAGTTCCATCTGACAGACGATATAAAGTCCTTTTAGCAAAAAAGGCACAAGTACAAGTAGACATTTATTCCCACTGCCATTGATTTTTTTAAATAGGATTTTTAAAAATAATTGTACAAGTGCATTTATGTTATGTTTTGCCCTGTGAGATAGACAATAAAGTTTATTGAACTGAATTTTATTACAGTGTACTGTACGCATATGGGTGACGCGGTGGCGCAGTGGGTAGCACGATCGCCTCACAGCAAATGGGTTGCTGGTTTGAGCCTTGGCTGGATCACTTGAAAATTCTTACTCTGGATTTACTGAATTTATTAGGTATTGGTTTGGTTTTATTGTTTGAACTGGGGGGAAGGTCGCTGGTTCAAGTCCCAGCTGGGTCAGTTGGCATTTCAGTGCGGAGTTTTGCATGTTCTCCCCGTGTTTGCGTGGGTTTCCTCCGGGTGCTCCAGATTCCCCCACAGTCCAAAGACATTCGCTGTGAAGTTTATTTAAAAACAAATTTCGAGAGGATCACGTGCTTATGATTGTTCTCAGCTGTTCCAGCATCAGCTCATGATTGATTATCCAATCAGATGATTCCTAATTCACTCTAAATAACCAGAGTTTTCTTATCTCAATATCTTTGTCTTGAAGAACGGATGGAGCATAAGATGGAGCATAAGAAACCTCATTAATACAAACATAAAGACTCACTGAGCCATATGAATGCTCAAAATCAGACACACTTTGACACAAACTACGCTTGTGCTATAAGAAAACAGAACAGAATCAAGGACATGCCATTGTACGAGAGTGCACACAGACCCTCTACAGAGAACACAGTCAAAGCTGACTCCAGTTGTGTCATCTGCACTGCTCTTGCCTTCCTGAGACAAGCCCATCCTCCAATAAGCAGAGACCTCGAAGTTCCAAAGCAAAAAGTAAAGAAGGAAAGCGAAAGCAACAGGAACAACACAAACAGCATATTTGATAAAAATAAATAAAAAATCTGTTATTTTTTACTCACCCACACTGTAAAAAAATGCTGAGTTCCACACAAATCAATTGATTAGGTAATTACAGTAAAGTTAACTTATTATTATTTTTTGTTTTTATTTTACAAATTTAAATGGATTAAACATAAAAGAATTAATTTGTTCCCCCCTAAAAATCAAGAATTGTGTTGTTTCAACTTATTTTAAAAGTAGTTTGAACAAACAGCAATAACAATTTCTGTGTATTTGTTCATCTATGGAACAAATTATATTTTAGAGCTCTCTCATTTTCCATAGACAGAAATGGTCCCGAGACATTCCCAAAACATTGTAAAAAAATAAAATAAAATAAATAAAAATCCACGTGACTTCAACGGTTCAAGACTCAAAAATATACTTTTGCTGCTTCAAACTACTAATTTAAAATGAGCTGAAACAACACAATTCTTGAGTTTTTTGGGGGACAACATAATTGTTTTATGTTCAGTCCACTTAAGTTAATTAAGTTAACTTAATCGATTTGTGTTGGAACAACACGAAGAAATTGTGTGGAACCCAGCATTTTTTACAGTGAACTGTAATCATATGAAGCTCCAAGAACATTTTTGTGCACCAAATAAATATGCTTATATGCATACATTTCTACCAAAAACAGTCCAAAAGTTCCTAACAAGAATAGATTTGGTGTCTTTTTGTTGTTCTATAATTCTAAATAATACTGCAATCAGTTATTATTTTTTGTGAATAAAAATGTACATAAAATACATCTACAATAATATGTAAATACTCAAGCTAATTACAGTGCTCAGCATAACTGAGTGCACCCCATTTTGAAAAAGAATATTTTTACCCATTTCTCAGTGAATTACAATTCAATTCAAGCAAATATTGAAAAAATAAATTACAATTTCAACAAATGTTTCTTTTTTCCTTTTTTTGCTTCTCTTGATTTTTCCTCTTTTTTTAAATTTGTATTTATTATTTTTCTATAACATACTGTACATTTGGGTGTACTCATTTTGAAACAAAAAAGCTCCAGATCTGGCTTAAGTAACGACTATTCTAATGTACAGTATATGCACAAATATAATTTGTATAGCTTCCTATTAAAAATATGAATTTAAAAGATAGATTTGTGAGGGGTGTACTTATATATGCTAAGCACTGTATGTATAAGCATATCCATTAGTAAAAACCTTCAGAATATTGAAATGAACAACACTGTAAATTTTAGTGTTTCTAAGTGCTGTATGACTCAGTGCAGGAGAAAACTAATTTTGGGAACAAAAGCCTTTATAAATATTTAATTCTACAGACACAAATTGAATAAGTGCTACAAAATAAACACTCAGAAGGGTGTTTTAATGTTTTCTTTTTATTAAACTGTAAAATGAAAAGCCAAAAAGCCCAAAATCTCAAAATTGACAGGCGCATGGAAAACAACAATTCTGTATTTAGTGTTTCGCCAAAAGGTCCTTTTGAAGTGTATATTTGACAACTATCTTAGGGGGTGAATCATCTTTGTCCATTGATTTCTGCCCTTTTCCCAGCTTTTGTTTAGCTTTTTGCTCGAGTGAAAAGATGACGTACAGACAATCCTGTTTTATCGCTTTCTCTCTGTGTTCCGAGACGAAAACGTAGAGATTACCTCCAAGTCTTCCCATAATCCCTGAGGATTCACATTCGCTTTTTCTCTATTGAATCCACAGTCATCCCTTCTAACATGACAGCACAAGACACACCTCGTACATCTTAATGGGATGAATGTGTTCTGGTTAGCAAACCTGAAGCTTTCACAAAGAGGAAAAAACATAAATACACATATATAATCATTATTATCCCACAAAATAGTATAAACACCTTTGATCTATGTGGCGTGGCTCTCGTTGCCCAATGTTTTGGTAGTTTTTGTGGTGGGAGATCAATGTTTATGGCTCGTCCACACTTACAGGAGCTGTATTGTGTCATTACGGTTTGTTTTATGATTGAAGTGGCATTCAGAAATTAATCTGTGTGATGAGGGAGGCATGCTGAAGTGCAACAAAACAAACCACCTCCGCTTAAATGCCTCTATTCAAAACACTTTGGACTATTCCTTGCCATTATTTGTATCGCGACGGCATGCAGTCTCACATGAATACTGATTTCTTCACAAACCATTGATTTCAGTGTTCAGCGCCAGCTAAATTGGGTTTCTTACTTGACTAAAGATGCTTGTCTTCCAGTGGACTACTTGGTAAAGTTCAGCATGGGGGAAAATATCTGTCAACTAATCAGCTGATGCTAGCTGACAGCGACGAGGCTTTTTATGCAGCTCTGCTGTGAAAGTATACAAGCAGATACTCTCTCGGGCTAATGAGGTATTATTTTTCAGACAATCTAATCATTCAGAGAGTGAAAGAAGCATTACTGATTTGGCCCTTTTTTCATTTGTAATGAAGGCAAAATGTGTCTGCAGAATGGCTTTTTAGTGTGTATGCAAACTTTTTGACTGTGCACAACAAGATGCCTGACAATAACAAGCTTTAAATAAATAAGTGTATTTTTGTCCAATTTGAAAATCCAATCAAATTGAATTTGGCCTTAAAATGACTGGGACCCCTTGCTAAAGATCAGACCAACTTCATGAGGAAAATAAATATTGCAAAACTGCAGAATGACATATGGGTGACTGTGTAAAATTGGTACTCACAGAAAGTCACAGCATTGCAAGAGGCTCTTTGCAAAAGAAAGTGAAAAACTGAGTTCAAGCCAAATTTTCCAGTATGACATTTAACACAGGTGGTGCTCTCATACACACAACACTGCTTTCACATAAAAACTGCTAAACTTTTTTATGTGTTGGCTGATCTTTTACATTTCGGTGGTGTTTTTGGGCCCTGACACAAACTTACTGAAATGGGTTAGTGGTCTACATAGGTCTATTTTTCTCACAAAGGGAAATAAATGAAATGGTAACACAAATTTATAAACCGAAAATACAAGTAAATGAAAATTGTTGGTTTAATAGCTAATGCAGAATCCATGCAATAATAGAATGTTGCTGACTGACAATGTTTCCATCCAAGCAGCAGCGTGAATCTTTTCTTCATTTAATAAATGACTTGCGCCTCATAAGGCAATCCTGACACGCAATGAATGCACGGTGGCGTTTGAAGGCGTGAGACACGCAGCACAGACGCTCTTTATTCTAGAGGTCTTTAATAATATAATAACACTAATACTGAAACAGTTAAGGCATTTTAGAATGACCAAAACAACACTTCAGATGTTTTAAAATGTGCTCAGCCTGCTGGTTTGTTCATTTACACATTTTTATGATCACATGATCTCTTATAACAAAACCACAAGATCTTTTTTTTAATGCGCATACTGGAATTTGCTCGGTAAAAGTGTTTCCATCGTAGTTTATGTGCATCTTTTCTTAACGAATAAAAAGTTTATCCTACACAGATATGTGCATACGTTTTTATGCGCATTTTCAAAATGTATGTGTATCTTGGCGTTTCCATCAAACGGTTTTTTATGCGCATCTCCAAAATGCGCATTGAAATAGGTGGATGGAAATGTAGCTATTGATTTTATTCAATTCACCTTTATTTCTATAGCGCTTTTACAATGTAGATTGTGTCAAAGCAGCTTCACATAGAAGATTATAGTAAATTGAAACCGTGTCAGTCCAGTTTTCGGTGTTTAAGTTCAGTTTAGCTCAGTTGAGTGTGGTTAAATAATCACTACTGAGAGACCAAACACTGAAGAGCAAATCCATTGTGCGCAGCTCTACAGATCCCGAACCAAGCAAGCCAGTGGCAACAGCGGCGAGGAAAAAACTTCACCAATTGGCGAAAGTGAAAATTCAAAAAAACCTTGAGAGAAACCTGGCTCAGTTGGGCATGACCATTTCTCCTATGGCCAAACGTCTTGTGCAGAGCTGCAGTCTAGGCGCCGGAGGATGGAGGAAGGTGGAGCTCAGTGAAGACTCATCTGTCCCTGAAGCGTCACAGGAATCAGTCTCACGCTCTCCACTCCACCATGACCACCACAGCAGCTGCTCAGGATACGGCCTGGTCCAGGATTATGAAAACCTTGGGATCATCTCGTCGCTCGTCTTGGATCGCGTCAGTGGCGCTGAATAGTCTGAGGGTATTTTAGTATTGAACATTTCACTGAAATCTGACCACAAAGACTTGACACTCTCTGAATATGCACTCAGGGTCAGGTTGCAAAAAAGAAATATTTTGGCAGGTTGCTCAGGGCAGGTAACTTAGAATTGTGTGAAGGTGAACTGCAATTTGGTTGTTCACTTCAAATACAAGCGCAGATATGTTATATGTTGTCAAAGGATCCAAAATCCACCGACCATTTTTTGTTTGGAAATTTAATGTTGTGCTGCAATAACCATAATTGGTTACTACAGATCCGGGAGAGCCACAAAAGTAAAATAGGCTACGAAGTGCAAATTCTGGGAAAAACACTGTTATTTGATTCTGTGTAAACTGCAAATACACATTACATTCAGTCGGTAGACATACTGACCAATTGTAAATAGAGGGTTTCGAGACCATATGTACCCAAGTGTGTGTTTATTCACAGAGTGACATCATCAACTACTGGCCTATCATGTGTAATCCAGCATTTATGTAATTTTGCAGATCTGTGTGAACAGCGATCATTTTAACAACACTGTCATCTCTATGCAAAACCTTTCAAAAAAACAAAGGAACAACTTGATATTGTGTGATTGCACCCAACATCTCAATAACCCTCATTATAACTGCTGATAACAAATCCATCTTTATTTTTTTTCCCTTTTGTACTTAGAAACATCAAGAATAAGCAACAATAAAGACTCTTTGTAGCATTTTAAAGTCTGTGCGAACTGTAAGTTGCTAAGACTTTTATTTCAGTATGTTGATGTTCTTCCAACTAAAACTGAATATTAAGTAGGGGGCAGGGCTTTCCTTTTGCTTATCATACTCTTGTAGCAAATTAACATTAAGAGGGGCACGGTTAAGAATATTGTGGCTGAAGTTGTCAAACTGACATCACCAGAGAAGGACCACCACTCCCAATGTAGAAGCAAAGGGTCAGACTTAGATTGAAAATGACCAAAACAAACATTTTTTTTTTGTGTGGATTAACTTGCACAGACCAATTGTTAAAATAAACACTACATTTTGATTTAACATGGAGTTTAATGTAACCTTCAGTCTTAGCTATGATCAAAAGTACTTAAATAAATCGAAATATGTCCCAACGGGATGACTCCCCATTCACCTTGAAGAGGAGATAAAGCACCTTTCTTTTCCCTTACTTTGGCATTCCCTCCTCTTGAATATCAAACTGTCGGTTGGGTTTTGTGGACTCAAGCATAAGCTCGTAAAGCTGCCCAATCTGCTCATCTTGAAAGTGTTTGAATTTGTCTTCCGATAAATCAGCTCCAAACACCAGCTTCTTGTTTCCCATTGCTTCCAGCACCTGCGTCTGTAAGGTGTCTTTGTAGTTCTGCAGAGAAAATAAGACGGATACAAGAATATTACTTATGAATAACAAACAACTCCACTTTTTCAGCTAGTTTACAACTTCTGTTAAGTGACCAAAGCCTCAACACATGTGTGCCTACTATTGGCTCTCTATTGATTTTACACAAAAGCACTAGTGAGAAATTCATTTTATAGAGCGCTATTGATTTACTTAACCAGACTGTGGCAGAATTATTTATTTCTCTTTGTTGGAGAATCATTGATTGCAATTCACATGATGAAACATGGGTTACAGGGGTTGCTGGGGGATGCTGTAAGTATCCACTAACATCTAATGGAGGTCAATGCCTGTCGCTCTTTCTAACCTTGCTGAAATCATTCCCTCTACATCCATACTCCTCTCTTTTAAGTTTCACAAGAAGTCTCCACGAGACAAAATCTGTAAGTGAAAATGGCCTTCATCATACCTTTGTCTTGTTTGTTAACTTTTTAAAGAACAGATACAATATTTTTAAAGCATTCTGGCACCTCAATATGCATTCTTGAAGAGGCTGGGATTTTTTCAGAATCAGTTCCATTTTTATATATATATAAAAAATACCACAGCCAAACTATTTCTGTGACGTCAATTTTTCTTCAAGGTCTACATTCCACTGTTGTCATGGATAAAACACAATTCTAAAAATATTTTCAAGAACAGTGCTTACAATGTATGAAAAAACATACAATATGAGCCGTGTAGTCACGCAAAGTGTCAAAGTCAAGTGAAATTAGGAAATCAGATCATATGTAAATCTCCTTTTAAACCAACTATTAAGGTTGTACCAGGGTAATTTCAATACCTTTTTAAGACTTAAGACCTTCTCAGAATATTTTAAGACCTCATCACCACTTAAGTTCTAATCAGTATCAAACATTTAACTTAATAAACAGTTGTTAATAAACATTTGAAGAGTTCAGACACAAAAGTGCCATCTCAAATTTCCATAGAAAATGAGTATCATTCTCAACCTCCTTTGTTTATGTTGAGATATTTCACTTCAAAGAACAGGAAAAGGACTTATTCTTTGCCATAAAAGTGATATTACTGAACATACACACTGGAGCCTGAGAAAAAAGCTCATTTTAAAGGAAAATTTCAGATGGCATTTAGAGGTTTTTGCATCTAAACTCTTCATTTGTAGTTAAATGGAGCACAACCATGCAACAGAACTCAGATAAGCTCGGAAGAAACAAAGCTTGAAAGAATAAATTACGCGGTTGTTTTCAGCGACAGCTTCAGCCACTGTTTAAATTTGTTTAAATTTTCCAATTTTGCTGTCGGTTTCGCTCTATAGGGTTTCGCTACATGTGGGGGGAGCATCACATCACTTTCCTGCGTTTGTCACAAATTACGTGAAATCACCTGGACAGAGCAGCTTGGCCGGACATGCCCCAGCCCGAACCAATCACGTGGATCGAGCACGCTGTTGTTAATATTAGGAGGAAAATAAATATATTTATGCTTTTTGGAGTCAAACACTTTGGACAATGCTTGAACAAAACTTAAGATCTCGTTAAACACAATTAAGACTTTTTATTACCTTTTAAGGGCCTTAATTTTCTCATAATTGATTTATCAACTTTAATACTTTTTAAGACCCCGCGGACACCCTGTGTACTATAAGAAATGTGTTCATTCTAGGGACTTTTACACAAGAGGAACGTTTTCATAGTTCCTAGAGTTATTGGCAAAATTACAAATTTTTTGTAGGTTGCACATAAAGAACAGAAAATTATTTTAGTTCTGTAATCTTTATTTGGAGGAACTACAGTAAATGAGCACATTTTAACCTCATCCAGCACAATCACAGAACAGAATCACAGTGACATAAATATATGATTATTTAAAATGTTTGAAACAATTACTAAACTCTTCATAAAACCACTGTATTTACATATAAAGGAAACTTGTATGAGTTGGTCATGCTCATTAAACAATCATGAAATGAATTCAGAATCATAAAACCAGATTCCCTTCCAAAATCCTTGTAACGCTTAAACACAAAGTCCTACAGCTCTAAATATATTTACACACCGATTCTACGGTATGAGCTTAGACATCGTAATTGAAAATTGTCTGTCACGTCTGTCATAACTACTTACGATCAAACCTACAAAACATTACAGGCAGACTCATTCAGAAAAACACACTGAAAACAAAGCCATTAAGAACTCTCATTCACTCTCCGACGTCTTGGAATTTGGACGCAATTCAATTTTGGAAGCAAAAATCCATTTGTCTGAGAAGCTTCCTCCTCTACATAATGTAATTAGATTGAACATTTGCCAAAGAGTAATATTTTAAGAATGAAGGGGATGTGGGCAGGCGGGATGGCAAGCTTTTTGGTGAAGCTCACCTTCTGAATATAAACACCTCACTTTCCATCGCAATGACGTAAGCAGGCAACCCGGTTTATGCTTGTCTGGAATTGCCTGACTTTCCCAAGGGCAAACAACTAAAGATCTATACCAATAAATAGATTAGCTCTGTGTCCACTACTCTGTATGTATAATATAGCTTGAAAATGTGCTGTTGTAATAACAGTGGACTCATATTTAAGTCAGGAGTCATTTAGTAGATGCTTTAATGCAAAGTGACATATAGTACTGCAGGGACAATCCCCCAGGAGCGACCTGGGGTTAATGGAAATAATTCATGTTATACTACTTATGGTCTTTACATATTTCAAGCTAATTCGGTGCAAAATCAAAAGTCGTGTGGAGTTCATGTTTGTGATTCGAAAAGTTTTGGACCAAATGTTAAAAACCCCCTATTATGGGTTTTTGAAAATGACCTTTCATGCAGTGTGTAACAAAGTGAATGAAAACATCTAGCTGACGTTTAAATCTGAAAGTGCGCCATTTTTAAAACTATTGATTCTTTGATGAAAGAGTCGAACCAAAGTTGAATAAATAAATCGTGTTGGGTTCGGATATTTTGCCTGAACGCATTGACGTCAATACGGTATATCACCAAATATGAAGTACTGGTTCCGGCAAAACGTGAACATGCATTTCCCTTAAGACACTATCGGAGCGCAGGGGATGACTTTGCCAGTAACTGTTACAGTTCATATGGACCAGTTTCTTCCTCTCCAGATCATAATATTTAATTGTAATTAAAATTGTTGCCTCATTTTGTGTAGTTTGCAAAATATGTATTTAATAGTTTTGTAACTTGTAATCACTCCGCGCGGCTTGTAATCCCTATTATAGATCAGTGCTTGTATTGTATCTCTAAGGTTAAATCTTTATGGGGCTACTTACATGTTGTGTCCAAAACCCTGTTGAAATCGCGACGCGTGCTTCTTCCTTTAACGATTTAAACGCGTTTCTGAATTCACAATCCTCTGCCATTTGCCTTTGCTATGGCAAACATCAGCTGTTCCTACACACGCGCAGCGCGGTCAATTTTCATAATAGTTTAACTTTTGCCACTGTGTGGATTAATACTGAATGCGTGTCATTGTTTATATTTGTGGTTAGGTTTAAGAGCAGAGTATTATGCATTCCTTTATTGCATTTCTCTCTGTCTTGTGCTAAAACCCAATCGACCACAACCGACTGGGCACATTGGACCAAACACAGCAGATTAGCCTCACGCAAAGAAGAGGTTTGGGAACAAATGAATCGCTCAACAAATTATATGGGATCCGTTGGGATAATTAGGTAAAAATAAATGCATATTATAAGACAATGAAAGTGTTTTTTGACCTTACATGCATATCAGCCTATTGTTAGAGACCCCCAAAATCAAAACATAACCTTTTATAATGCAAAACAGGGGCTCTTTAAACATCTTTGAATATTAGTATAATCACTAATAAAGCATATAACAAATAAAGCAAAAATACACTCACAGTGTGATTTAATAGTACAAAAAAAACCTGTAATTTCTAACCTGTAATTCCACACTAAGAAGGCCAGACAATGATTCATCTTTTATAAAGTGCAAAAAATAATTGGTTTCCGGGACACAGTGCGCCATGATGAAATAAACTTATACACGTCTATTCAGATTGTAAACTCAATGGAAACAATAAGAGAACTTGACCTGCAAAACAATATTCCTTACGTCAAAACTTAAGAAGCTGGTACCCTTGGCGGGTGTGCTGCAGAGCTCTTCTTTCTTTGACGTGCAATTCTTTTCAGGAACGCATCTTCATTCAGTTTGTCAAGGTCGGAGTAAAGAGTACTATTGTACTATTGATAAAAAAGCATAAAGTGCACATGTACATACTCATAAATAGCAATCCTAGCAGTGTGGGCAGTATCCGGTTGTTTCACCTTTAATATCCAAATCTGAGGTTTCATTTACACTAGTGCATTTTCATTTAAAATGTATACGTTTTGTTAAAGTCCGCATGAACTGGAAGCTGCGACCATGTTTTTTCCGCATTGTGAAGCAGTTCCTAGAGAAACGGAATATTAAATGAGAAAACAGTCGGCGTGGCTTGTTTTTTCTGCTCCAAGCAGATTGGATGTAGTAAAGTGGGCATTTCATAAAGAAAGATTAGGAAAAAGGGTTTTGGGAGAGTAATTACAACCTAATGTCGAGTTTAGACTGCACGATTTTCAAAGTAGTCGAGTCACAGATGTTTTCACACTGCATGACTATCTGGGGTAGCATTTTGTTGGTGCTGTGTTTACACAGCAAGATAAATCGGCGACAGGGGGTTTCACACTGCATGACTTTACAATAGAAAGAATCGCTGACAACTTTGTCTCGGTCTGAAAACTGTCTCACAACCAAACACACGCGAGTAGTGACATGGAAACAACGCAAGGAAAGTTAAATATAGTATAACTTTTGTTATTAACAACATAATGAGGTAGAAAAAATACTTGTTTTGCCCACCTGCCTTTTGAAGGGAATTGGCAATTTCTGTCAAACTTTTTTCTTTTCCGACCCATTGTGGTATTGCTCAGATGTCACGTCAAACAGACACAGGTGCTCCTGCCAAATTTCCACTAGTTTTTCCTTCATTTGTTGAGTCCAAATAGACCAAACATAAGCGCTTTTAACTTCTCCCTCAACCTCCCGCTGGCCTGCAGGTACACATACTAGTGGATGCCGCCCTCTCATTGGCTGTAGATAATCGCCGACATTATTTTCAATCAGAACACATTTCATATGGCATGATTTTGAATCGCCGACAGGTCCAGATATTTAGCATGCCAAACATCGAACAGATGTCGGCAACTCATCGGCGTTGTCGACTTTAATAGTTTTTGATTGCCTCTTTGATAGTTCACTGTGTGAATAATACTCAAGTGAACCAGCACTGATTTGCCTGTGATTTCAGGCATTTGTCTGTGATTTCTCAAAGCCTGTCGGCGAGGAAGAATCAGGGCTAAAATCATACAGTCTGAACTCGGCATAACAGACACTTCCTCCTCACCATTTCTATTTGTTGCCATATCGCTGTCAAAACTGACAGTTGAACAGGCGTGGTTAAGTATGTTAGACAGATGTAGGCTGTTTCTCAATATGCGTTCTTCAGCAATTTTGCATCCTCGTGTAAAGTCATCATCAACTGCCAAAGTTCAGTTCCTAAACTCAAGACCGCAAGAACAAAGGACGCTTGAGAGTTCCCGGATGTGTTCTTGATATCGAGGACGCATCGATGCAGACTTGAGCATCGAACTCGCTCTATAAGTCCCAGAAGTCATTGTGACTGGAGGTGGAAAGCGCTGCATTTTATATAGGTTTACTATTAAAGTTCAGAAAGTTATCTCAGGAGTTTCCCTAAATGAGACATTTAACATTACCATGAAATTCTTAATAAAGGCATAAACACATTAAGGGTGTTTATTTGCTGAAATTCATATTAAAATTTGTTTTATTTATATTGTGCAACGTATATTTGTAATGAGTTGTATGAGTGCTGTAATGTTTTAAATAGTTTTCCTTTAGAAACGCGTGAAGGTCACTTGACCATCAGGATCAGATTTCATAAGAGTACAAATGCAAGCTATTTTCTTTTTCTTAATGATATGGACAGATTAATTATTCACTGCAAAACCAGCAATGTGAGCTAACAAAATATATTTATTAGTTTTGATTTCATGTGTACTTTAAAGTTTCTCCTGATGTTTGCACTACTCTAGCACCTTGGATAGACTAGGCATTGGGCGATAACCTTTTTCAAAGTATACAGAAGTTTGGAAAAGTCAAGTTTTTAAAACCACCAAAATTTTCTGCTACACCATTCCTACGGTATATGTAAGATTTATTTTTACTTTTATTTTTTTAGGACAGCAGTATCTCTAGCAGAAAAGATATCCAAAGATGCTGTTTTAAATTGTAAATAAATCTGTGTTTTTGAAACAAATGAAGACAGCAGTCAATTTCTCATTTGAATTATTTAGCCTGCCATGTTTACTGTTCCGAAATATTGTAAATGTTTCTCAAACTAAAATATATTGTGTTCAGGGGGGGTTTTGGGTTTTTACCTAGACATTTTAAAAGAATATATTTTATAGCAGTAATCACAATACCGTGAAACTTTTATCCAAGGTAATCATACTGTCAGAATCTTATACCGGCCCATGCCTACCTTGGACCTGCAAAAACTGAGCATTTTGAAAACAGTAAAGACCCTACATTGGAAATGCTGGTGTTCTGTTTCAGAGTAGATTGGCTGAGACTCAAACTTTTGAAAATGGAGGCGTGGCTATCCACAACCACTCTCTGACTGGTCTTCTGGAATGTATCTTCTTATCATTCATCAAGCCGCTCTCATATGACCATTACACAAGTAGACTGCAAATACGGATGCTGGCTAAAAATGACCAGTGAGCATGAATAGTCATGCATCATGCGTTTTAGGCTGTATAGTGTGGAAAGGAGATTGTTTTTCTGAAATGCAATAAAAATGTGTCTGGACGAGGGCTTTTTTCATTTTAAATGAAATGGCGTTTAAAAACAAAAATACACTATTTTAAATAGGACTTAAGTGATAACTTGTTTGTGGCATTTGGAGTGATGGTGCTTCTGAGGTTCAATTTTAATCTTTATCTTTTTTCCCCTGTTGCCACCACAATATTATTCAGATATTCAGAATATTATTATTCAGAATATTACTATCAGATGAGGTCTAAATATATTTTTATTTCATTATTGTATGATGTTTGCATTTCAACAAACAGTCATCATGTTGTATAATAACTTTGGAATTATCATATGGATTTTATAGTTTAGTTTTTTAGCATTCATGTCTGGATTATCTCAGTTCTGGTCTCTCCATGTAAATCCAAATGTGATTTTGTTCAATCAGATTTATGATCTACCAGGTGAAAAGCAAACTGCAGAGCCATATATAAAAGATAAGACCGCACACACCTTTCACTCCTTCACATTCCCTATTTCTCTCCTTTTCTTTTATTCCTCAGGGAAAGCTTGTCTGTTGCAATGCGGTCGATTTATTAGGCGATGAGAAGTCCCTTGGGCCCTCTACTGTAACTGGATTAAAGTGAACACTCAGTGCTCCTAATCACATTTGGAGGCTCGCTCTACTTCTGTTCCTGGCTCCGCCACCCTTTCTCGTTTTTATTTATTTTTTTCCCAGCAGTGCTTTGAAAACTGAAACCTCACCGTGATTCACTCACCTCTTAATGAACGAGTGTGGAGGGGGTGGTAAAACACACACCGACTCCTTCCCAGAACTAATTTGAGAGTGGACGACTCTGTTCACAGCTCCACTGTGAGCAATATGGGGCACTACAGCTCTAAAACCTAGTAAGCTATAAAGACTTGAAATGACAGTTCATCCAAAAGTGAAAATTCAGTTATCATGACTCATTATCACCCTCATGACATACCAAATCTTCTGTAGAACATAAAAGATGATGATTTGGAGGAACTAAACAACATTGGAGACCATTGATTTTCATCAGATGGGCAAATAAAAAAATCACTTTCTAAAAAATTGTTATGTTCCGCAGAAGAACAAAATTCATACAAGTTTAACACAATAAAACAGTCAGTAAACAATGACAGATTTTTACATTTTGCATGTACTAATTTTTTAAAATACCAAAGTGAATCAAGTGAATTTTATTTGTTTTTTTACAGTGGTACAGTACATAATGTGGTGGTCCAATAGGTTGTTTGCATTTGCAATCGCGTGGTTCTGGTGTATGGAACAAAATCAATGCCAAATGTATTGAATTAAAAAGCTTGTTGAATAGCACAAACTGAAAAAAATAATACGCCGAATTAACAAGTTCTTGCATTTTAATGACTTGAATTCCAGGGTTTGTATTTTTAGGTCCTGAAATTTAACATAGCTGTTTATTTAAGCTGTGAATATTTCAACAAAAAATATTTCAAATACGTTTTCATACTTTCAAATTCAATAATTCATATTCAATTTTCAGATTTCACTTACAAAATATTCAATACCCTTTAAAAATACGATGAATAATATTCAAAAGGTAATTTTCAGTTCATTTTATTTCAGCTCAAATATTCGCTTCCATAAATTCAGTGGTTCAAATTCGACTGTTAAAATTCAACATTACATCCGGGAACTGCAGGAAAAGCAATAGATTGCAGATTGAAGATCGCCAGCTGCTTTTTCACCAGCAGGTGGAGATGGTATAATGTAAGATTTTTAACCCAGTAAATAGGCGAGAATAAAGCTAACAAAGGCACAAAAGTAGCATTTAATATAATATCAATGTCTTGGACATTATAAGTAATAAAATAAGTATTAGTAAAGTAAGTAAATGACATTTTGGTCATTTATATTTGCCCTTATGTAACGGAAGCCAGCTGGTGATTGTGTAAACTTCACTCCTCGGATCCAGCGATAGACGTTGTTCCGCAATCTTTAGTCTCCTCAGAGCATTAGTATCCCATGCCGGTATCGCCTGGCCGGCTCGCGCCCTGCTCGGACCGGTGGAGTTACAAGCACATAAACATCTTTTGAAGAATATGATGTTACCAACACAATCTCTATCTTTATTAACTCTTTCTTCCATAGACGTAAAGTAGAATATTGACTGCTGAAGAATATAAACGTAAGAGAAACAGGAGAGTAAATATTATAATAATACTAAATAAATAAACATAATTGCCAGGGCTAAGAACAGAGATATTAGTTTCAACACCGAATGTCACACAAAACAGTTGGAACTGTTAGACAGAGTGTTCAGGTAAGATTTAAGGTTGGGTATGGATGGGACGTGTAATTTAAAATAATTTCACATAACGTGTGAATGCATTAAAGCAGCGTCTTCAGTTATTCATACAGAACCGTCTAATATATGGCATAACCATTAAGGGGTTATTAGAAGTGTTTGCCCTGTTTAAACAGCTTTTTTTCAGGATTGGGATAGGCTATATATTTTCATTATTTAAATTACTATTATTATTATTATTATTTTAGGACATTTAAGGCTATTTTTCTTAATTAAATTATTCTTATTGTTGTTATTAATGTTGATCTTTTTTGCAGTTATTAAACATCTAAACTTAATTAAACTTGTTTAAATTCAATATAGTTGTTGCTTCAGCTGATTTCGATCTAGAATGCGTGGTTTGACATGCGTGGTTGAGTGCAAGCATCTGCAAAGCAGCTCAGTGTTCATCATGGGGTTATTACTGAGCTATAATCGCCATCTACTGGAGAGAATGCATTTGCAAATTTATTCTATCAGCTGTTTTCTACAAGTGTGTTTTATGATTTCACAAAGTCAAACCATTGTTTTTATTTTATATTTTGAGATTATCATATTCAAATAAACAATTGCTCAGGGTAGCTAATATTTCTTTTTTCTTGTTTAAAAAATCATTAAGAAAATCTGCATTTTTTTGCTTTCTATGACAGTTAATGGTTTAGGATTCTGGATGCATTTTTGCTAAATGAGTGTTGGATACTTAAAATATAAGCTCACTCTAGTTAAATCAATTAATATTATCAGAAATAACAGATATAACACAGCCATTAATATTCATCATTCTTTATACAATTATACAAGCAATTTATTTTGCGCCGACAGCTCCACTTTTGGAAACGGTAAACAGCGAGGTGTTATTCATATAGGCCCAAGCATGAAATATGTCATGATTAATATAATAATGGAAACACTCGTATTCTCATGCTTGGCCAAATGTCATGACTCTCACTTTCACTTTTCACATAATTATGCACAAGCCCAGATATCATCTGAAACTTCGGAAGAGTTCCCATCATATATTGTCAGCCATAAAGCATCTCTAAACCAGTATTTGACGTGGGGCGCCGGAGCTCGCGGCCACTCATTCTCGTTTGCCGCGTGCAAGGCAAGCCGCACAGGTATAAAAACGCCAATCATTTCATTCTTTCATCAATTCATTCATTTTCATTCTGCTTAGTCTATATATAACCACTTAATGGTTATGCCATATATTAGACGGTTCTGTATGAATAACTGAAGACGCTGCTTTAATCCATTCACACGTTATGTTAAATTATTTTAAATTACACGTCCCATCCATACCCAACCTTAAATCTTACCTGAACACTCTGTCTAACAGTTCCAACTGTTTTGTGTGACATTCTCATAAAATCTCTCTGGTGTTGAAACTAATATCTCTGTTCTTAGCCCTGGCAATTATGTTTATTTATTTAGTATTATTATAATATTTACTCTCCTGTTTCTCTTACGTTTATATTCTTCAGCAGTCAATATTCTACTTTACGTCTATGGAAGAAAGAGTTAATAAAGATAGAGATTGTGTTGGTAACATCATATTCTTCAAAAGATGTTTATGTGCTTGTAACTCCACCGGTCCGAGCAGGGCGCGAGCCGGCCAGGCGATACCGGCATGGGATACTAATGCTCTGAGGAGACTAAAGATTGCGGAACAACGTCTATCGCTGGATCCGAGGAGTGAAGTTTACACAATCACCAGCTGGCTTCCGTTACATAAGGGCAAATATAAATGACCAAAATGTCATTTACTTACTTTACTAATACTTATTTTATTACTTATAATGTCCAAGACATTGATATTATATTAAATGCTACTTTTGTGCCTTTATTAGCTTTATTCTCGCCTATTTACTGGGTTAAAAATCTTACATTATTCCATCTCCACCTGCTGGTGAAAAAGCAGCTGGCGATCTTCAATCTGCAATCTATTGCTTTTCCTGCAGTTCCCGGATGTAATGTTGAATTTTAACAGTCGAATTTGAACCACTGAATTTATGGAAGCGAATATTTGAGCTGAAATAAAATGAACTGAAAATTACCTTTTGAATATTATACATCGTATTTTTAAAGGGTATTGAATATTTTGTAAGTGAAATCTGAAAATTGAATATGAATTATTGAATTTGAAAGTATGAAAACGTATTTGAAATATTTTTTGTTGAAATATTCACAGCTTAAATAAACAGCTATGTTAAATTTCAGGACCTAAAAATACAAACCCTGGAATTCAAGTCATTAAAATGCAAGAACTTGCTAATTCGGCGTATTATTTTTTTCAGTTTGTGCTATTCAACAAGCTTTTTAATTCAATACATTTGGCATTGATTTTGTTCCATACTGGTGACGCGTGAAACTCAGATGGTGAATAGAAAATAAAAAACTAAATGGAAAACATCGGGGAAAGTCCGTATTTTTGTGATTTAAACCACATTTCAAAGGAGATATAAACAGAAGATAACCACATATCTTGAGCATGATCCTTACATTATGAAAAGAACAGAGTTTTCTAATGAACTAAAATATATTTGCTTTTCATCATGGCAGTAGATATTGTGAACTATTACATGAGAAACAAAATATTATCGTAAGTACTATAGTGTTTTGAAGCATACGTGAATTAAACTGTCGTAGTTATTATATATATGGTACAACACAACTGTAGTAATAAAATTATCCAATAGGCTACATTTTTACAATCACACCTAATCACAATGCACCACAGTTTACACTAATGTTACAATATTTATTACAGTTTATCAGTATTCTGTAGCATTCCTTAAGGGCTGTAATATACATTATATAGTTTACTATAGTGTGGATCACAAACATATTATAAATTACTATAGTTTTTTTTCCATGTGGATAACATTATATCTTCCAGAAATATTCATGAAAAAACAGTGGAAGCATAGAAAAGCGTGGATGCACAGTCTACAATATTATTATTTTCATTCAATCATTCATTTTTTTTTCGGCTTAGTCCCTTTATTAATCTGGGGTTGCCACAGCGGAATGAACCGACAACTTATTCAGCATATGTTTTACGCAGCAGATGCACTTCCAGCCGCAACCCATCTCTGGGAAACACCCATACACTCTTGCATTCACACACATACACTACGGCCAATTTAGGGGAGAACATACAAACTCCACACAGAAATTCCAACTGACCCAACCGGGGCTCGAACCAGCGACCTTCTTGCTGTGAGATGATTGTGCTACCCACTGCGCCACTGTGACACCATTATTATCATCATCATTATTATGTTTTTTAGTGGATGGTTATTGGTGCTCTGCAATAATAACCGTCTTTTACTTGCAAGGGTAGCATTTCTTTTTTATTCTGTCGATGAACCTACCATCAGACATTCAACGCTGCTGCACATCTCGATGTTAACGTAACGGTTGTTTATTCTGCTGAAAGGCCAGTAAAGTCATGGACTATTGCAAAACAAGATGGAGATTCTATTGCAGCAATTACATGGCAGGGTACGTTATTTGTTCTACTGGATTTTGTATAAGTGTGGTGGTGTTTGTATCTGATTTTTATGACACATTAACATATTTATACACATAGTTAGGTCTGTATATAATAATGAATAGTGCTGTCAAATGAATTATTGTGTTTAAAAAAAGCTTGTACACATGAATGTATTGAATAAATGTTTATTACCTGCCTCCTTCCATTTTAAGCCAGATTCTTGAACATTTCCCCCTTTATGAGCAAAAGAGTTTTTTGGAGTTTTATAAAAGCTATTCAGCATTCATCATTTTGGCCAATTTAAACAATTAAAAACATTTTGATTTTCTGATAGCTATTCCTATGTAGAAGAATCACTTCCTGCCCTCCATCTCACACGTCATTAATAACGTCATGTGAAAACAACATATAGGTCAAAATATTTGCCAAAATTGTAAATTTAATTTCAGTACTTCTATTCTCACTGCAACAACAAAGCATTTTTTTCCTCATTTAAAAAAAACTAAATAATTTTACCCATTATTTGTGTGATTTTATGACTACAGTAGTATGTTGTTACTAGCTTAGTAAACTACTACTTACAAACTCATATAGAAAATTAAGTTTGTAAGTTTAACCACAAACAAAATTCTGAAATAATTTCTTCACTCTGATGTAATTACTAACCTGTTTAATTTTGACAGTAGTTTTGCGAATCACCCATATTACAATATCATAATACTTGTGTCACAATACAGTTTTATTGTATTGTGTTATTGTAATATATGTGAAATATTCCAATGTATTACCTTTTCCAACTTCAAATTATGTCCCCAAAAGAAAGCTTTTGCCACATATTTTAAGAAAATTATCTTTTTTTAAATTAAACATAAATATTTCTCAATTTGTGTGTCTCACTTCAATTTTTATTGTTGCAGTGCAAATAAATGGGATTGTCAAGCAAACAAACAGACCAACAATTTAATGAAAACCTGTCATAAATGTTGTATGTACCTTTCTTCCATGCCACAATCTTTATAATACTAACTTACTGCCTTCAACTATCTAGTATAATACAATTTTGCCAATATTTCAATAAGGACATCCATGACTCAATATTACACTGCCTCAGAAACTACTATGTTACTATGATATCGATATTTTCCCCCACCCCAAAGATGCAGATCTTCTGAATAATAATGACTAAAGTAAACAGAGAATGTAAAAATGACCAAACAAATTAAAAGCATACTTTTTGTCAAATTCAAGAATCTTTTTTTGGCAATATTTTTTAGGCTAAGTATATTTTCTAATTTACTGGGTCCATGGCCCAGTTTACGCCTGGTATTAAGTTTTTTTTCATCCAAACGCAAGTGGGTGATGCAAAATAAAGGTGTGAAAGAGGTCGAAAATGTTTTGAGCTTGTCCACTTTCAACCACTTCCAGAGGTACTCCAAATGCATTCAGTTAGGTTGCTTTTATAGTGTAAACACTCATGAGGTCAAAAACATTCAAACAGCACACAACACCAATTTTTTTCTGCCTACTGTTGTGAGAAAAACAAAGTATTTTTACTTTGCTATGTTGGACCAAATGACAAACGATGATCTAAATTGTGGTTGCCATCCACATCATTTTCATTTATTTGCTTTCCTGCTTGCTCGTAAGCTGCATGGCATGTAATTGTTCATTCATAGTAGTCGTGCGTCATACCAAGTGCTCTTGTAAGAGATGTAGAGCGTGACAAATAAGTGGGAAAGGTCTTAAAATAAAAAATAAAAAAACAACACAAGGGGTCACAAGAAGACGCATGTTAATACTAGGTGGAAATTGTAATGTGTCTCAGTTAACCACTTGTTACTGAATCACTGATAAGGCATGTTAATACTAAGTGGAAACATTGGTTGAATTAATCGGTAAGCCTACTTTAGTTTTACTCATTTAATAATATAGCTGCAACTGCAAACTGCTAAATTTCAGTCCTTTTCACACACAAATATATTGTATGACATTGTATTTAAAAAATGTCTAGGCCTTGATTTTAACGATCTAGGCGCAAAGTCTAAAGCACATGGCGCAAAAGCATTAAAGGTGTGTCCGAGTCCACTTTTGCTATTTTTAGGACGGAAAAATGCGCTTATTTTAACAGTGTTGTGCTTATTCTCTTGATGAGTTATGGGTGTGTTTTGAGTATAACGTGCATTAAACCAATCAAAGTCTCATCTCCCATTCTCTTTAAGAGTCAGTTGTGTCACGCCATGGCGCATTTGCTATTTCCAAGGGGGACTTTGTACGTGGAAAAACTAGACGCTTCACTAGCGAGAAAACAGCTAAACAGACCATCTGTGGTGACGATAAAGAACGGGTCTCCTCCATTCGGTCTCTTCCTCTTTATTTTACTTTTACTCTACTCCTTTACTTTCATGATAAAGAAACGGTGGAAACTCACTCCATTAAAGACATCCATTAGCCGACATGTTTAATTTTTATTTGCTAAGCACAAAGATATGTTTTAAAATGATTTCTAAATTCAGTTCTAATTTCCAAACTAAATGAACAATAATAACGAAGTGTGGTCAAAATAACTGAGCTATATCCAAACACACGTCCTATTCTTATGGCCCATATGGTGACGCATAAGTCTCCAAACCCCGACAGGTGGATAAAACTAAGCTTGTTTTTATTAAAACAAATATAAATATGCATATAATAAATCAATCTGCTAATAATAACAACATTATACAAATGCAAATTGGCCTGAATAAACTGAAAAAGCTCCCTGAGATGAAGAAGACATGGAGGCAGTGGTTTTAATATTTATGTCAAAATAATAATTTTGTAACATTTTAATCCTGTATTGCTGTACATCCTGTTTGTATTAAGCAATGTGTACACATTTTGAATCTGCATAGGCGCATAACTACTGTAATGTACTCTGCGTTCGATTTTCAGTTGGTCAGTGGAGTAGTCCATTTCATTTGCTCAAGACAGCAACGCGCCAACAATGCGCCTTAACACATCTCTTTTTTAGACCGAAACACCCATGAGTCCACAAAGTGGCACAAATGAATTTGCTATTTAAACAACGTGGTGCAAAGTGTGAAAATTACGGGTTGTGCTGGTCTGAAAATAGCAACAAATCACGCCAAACATGTCTTGTGCTTTATTGTACCGGGTGTATGATAGGGCCCGTACAGGTTGGGAGCAACATGTGGATGAGGATATTTATGTTTGGGTGAAGTCTCTTTTTTTAAGTTTTACTTCTTTCTTTCCACTTGTTTGTGACCTTGTGTGACAAAACCTTTTTTCTTATGTTGCACAGGTAAATTTTTGGCAATAGCCAAAAAATACATTGTAAGGGTCAAGATTAGATTTTTCTTTTACTGTAAAAATCATTAGAATAGTAAGTAAAGATCATGTTCCACGAAGATATTTCACAAATGTTCTACTTTAAATTGATCAAAACTGTGCATTGCTACACATCATTTAGACATATAGACTATCTCAATGTCAAAAAAAATGACACTTATGTCTGGCTTTGTACTTCCCGGCCACATCTTTGTTTTGTAACTGTGTGCATTCAAAGGAAAAATGACTAGCAAAAGACTAGAATTTCTTCCCGAAAGTCAGCAGGCCATTTTGTAAGGAAGTGCACATGTCCTTCTGCGCACGGACAGACTGACTCTCATTACCTCCAAAAGTGTGATTTTTACACTCTTGAAGAATATATGCTACTGTCAATCCAGGAACATCGCGTCCTCTGAAATCACACTGCACGACTGTGAAAATGCAATAAGAGCCAGGTTTGTCCACAATCAACTGCTGTGCTGACACAGAATCATACTGCAGGTGTAACACATCTTATGTAGTTTGATCGCTCAAAAAGCTCCAATTTTCCTTAGAGTAAAAGATCTACATGGTTTACTCCTTGAGTAGACACCGCTGCATGTTGAAGTGGAGTTCATGCGTCGAATTGGATCATTGCATTGGTCATGGCTCATTTCATATGAGCGTGATGTCAGAGCTCTCACGAACAACTTAACTGAAATTAAAATATTAAGTCAGATCAAGGTGATGCCGCATTACAGGTTAATTAATGTACCACAGATGGTGTCTGCAATGTGCTCCTTGGGAGAAAAGGATTTGTTAGTTATGGGTTATGGATGAATTACATTAAGTTTTCATGAGGATACAGAATTTAGAATGGTGCTGCCATCAAGTGGAAGATTCCCACAAAGGCTTGAGTTTTTTTTTTTTTTTTTTTGACTCGTAAGAAACTGAAGATTTGGATAATAATATATTATAATATATAATAATATTTGATTAATCTGTGTTTTGCAATGCATTGGTTTCTTTAAATACCACAAATTTATGCAATTTATCCATTTAGGCACGTAGACATGGTCAAGATGATCTGCTGCAGTTCACACCGAACATCAGAATGGGAAAGAAAGGTGATTTAAGTGACTTTGAACGTGGCATGCTTGTTGGTGCCAGACGGGCTGGTCTGAGTATTTCAGAAACTGCTGATCTACTGGGATTTTCAAGCACAACCATCTCTAGGGTTTACAGAGAATGGTTCGAAAAAGAAAAATATCCAGTGAGTGGCAGTTCTGTGGGTGCAAATGCCTTGTTGATGTCAGAGGTCAGAGGAGAATGGCCAGACTGGTTTGATCTGATAGAAAGGCAACAGTTACTCAAAGTTTACTCAGTTACTCGAATCTTGAGGTGGATGGGCTACAGCAGCATAAGACCACACCAGGTGTCACTCCTGTCAGCTAAGAACAGGAAACTGAAGCTACAATTCACACAGGATAAAAAAAAATTGGTCAAAAGAAGATTGAAAAAACGTGGCCTGGTATGATGAGTCTTAATTTCTGCTGCGACTTTCGGATGGTCGGCATGATCCTGTCTTGTATCAACAGTACATGCTGGTGGTGGTGGTGTAATGGTGTGGGGAATATTTTCTTGGCATACTTTGCAACCATTAGTGCCAATTGTGCATCGTCAACGCCACAGCCTACTGGAGTATTGTTGCTGACCATGCCCATCCCTTTATGGCCACAGTGTACCCATCTTCTGATGGCTACTTCCAGCAGGATAACGCACCATGTCATAAAGCATGAAGCATCTCAGACTGGTTTCTTGAACATGACAATGAGTTCACTTTACTCAAATGGCCTCCACAGTCACCAGAGTCTAATCTAATAGAGCACCTTGGGGATATGGTAGAATGGGAGATTCGCATCATGGATGTGC
This sequence comes from Danio kyathit, assembly GCA_903798195.1. Classification (NCBI taxonomy): domain Eukaryota; kingdom Metazoa; phylum Chordata; class Actinopteri; order Cypriniformes; family Danionidae; genus Danio; species Danio kyathit. The sequence goes on along the minus strand of LR812537.1, from coordinate 31,363,284 downwards.
AGTCGACAAATCTGCAGCAACTACGTGATGCTATAATTTCAATATGGACCAAAATCTCTTAGGAACATTTCAAGTACCTTTTTGAATCTATGACACGATGGATTAAAGCAGTTCTGAAGGCCAAAAGGGGTCCAGCCCGGTACCAGTAAGGTGTACCTAATAAAGTGGCCGGTGAGAGTGTGAGAGAGAGTGAGTGTGTGTGTGTTTGTGTGTGTGTGTTTGTGTGTGTGTGTGTGTGTGTGTGTGTGTGTGTGTGTGTGTGTGTGTGTGTGTGTGTGTGTGTGTGTGTGTGTGTGTGTGTGTGTGTGTGTGTGTATATCAGAGTACCAGTTATGCATGTCAGTTCACCCATAACAAGTATAAAAGTTCATAATACAAATATTGCATATTTTAAATGTGTATTTGTTTACTTATTGACAACCAAATGAGGCCTATGTGGGGGAAAAAAAATCATTTTTGCAATGATTATAATTATTTTTATATATTATATTTGCTGGCTTATTAAGACAATAATAATAAAATGTTGAAGAAATTTGAAAGACAAAAAATGATTAGTACTAATTCTAAATCATTTAATTAATATATTTAAAAAAAGAGGATATTAGGATAAATTGATGCAGTATTCAAATAAAATAATATCACAAATAAATACATTTTAAAATTGAATTAAATAATATAATACGTTACAATAAGATGAATGTAAAATGTAAGCAAAACTAACTAAATTTTATTAAAACGTAGAAATATAAATTACATGAACACACAAAAAATGAGTAGAAATAATATTTAAATAAATAAATATTTAAATAAATGTATAATAAGCCTAGTGCAGTGTAATATTTTTCAATAATGTAACTACGGTAAAGTACCTAGTTATTAACCAGTATGGAATTACTACATTATGTATCACGCCGGGTGACACAGGGGCTCAGTGGTTAGCACTGTCACCTCACAGCAAGAAGGTCGCTGGTTCAAGTCCCGGCTGGGTCAGTTGGTATTTCTGTGTGGAGTTTGCATGTTCTCCCCGTGTTTGCGTGGGATTTCTCCGGCTGCTCCTTTTTACCCCACAGTCCAAAGACATGCGCTATAAGTGAATTGGATAAAACAAAATTGGCCGTAGTGTGTGTGTGTGTGTGTATCCGTGCGTGCGTGTGTGTGTGTGTGCGTGCGTGCGTGAATGAGTGTGTATGGATGTTTCCCAATACTGGGTTGCAGCTGGAAGGGCATCCACTGTGTAAAACGTGGTGGATAAGCTGGCGGTTCATTTGGCGCCCCCTGATGAAAAAAGGGACTAAAACAAAGGAAAATGACCTCACTAAACTGTAAAAAAGTGCTACTCTTTTTTTTTTTTTTTCTTTTTTTTTACTTTTAATATTAACTACCATGACCATTCTGAATAGAGGTAAAGTTGGTTTTATATTCGCACATTTGTTTATTTAGAAGTCTCGTTACCATGTTACTTTGAATATTCGATCGGAATTAGCATGCAAGTATGACTTAAAAACAACATTAACACTATCTAACTGACTGTAAACAATGTTGTACTTTGATAGTCATTGGCTGCTTATATGATTTCCCTATTTAGAATTTGCAAAGAACACTTTAATTAAATTATATTGTTAAGGAGAATGTCTGAATATCCGAATATAAAACCAACTTTACCTCTATCCATTCTGACTAGTACCAAGACAAGCAGTTTAAAAAAGGTTATTTCTAGTGATCATAACAAAGGTTCCTAGTGTCTAATAAATAACAGCTTGTATCTAACGTTAATAATATAATTATTAATATTTACATTATAATAGGCTATAAATAATGGAATTATTATAATGACGTAGTAAGCAGGAACCTAAAGAAAAAACACTAGCAGCTGACTAATAAAAGCTCGTACTTCACTGAAAAATACTAGTCTGCTATCTTAACAAATGGACTAGTACACGTTATGTAGATTAAACGTTAAATACTCCTCCAGCAGGGTGAGCTATTTGCATAAAATACACAGGCTTGGTGTGAATTCAAATGTATTTGCTTTCTCTTACCTCCCATTCCACCATGAAGTGTTTGGCCTCTTCATCTGAAGAAGTCTTGTGTCTCCTGAACTCATCCTTCACATACTGGTCGCCCAGAGCCCGCAGGTCAATGGGCAGAAAGCGGTGAAGCACCAGGATTTTCTTATACAAAGTCCGAACCGCAGATATATGTGCTGGATTTGCCATTAGGCTACTTTTCTGCCAGTGAACTTTATATGAAACTGATATGATACACAATAACGCAATGCGGCAGCCCAGAACACGAGCTACTTAAATCATAGCTTATGAGTGAGACGAACAGATTGCTTAATACAAATACAATAATTACATAAAATGTATTACCAAGTGCATGCCCTTGTGTACATGCTGGCTTCTTCTTCGCAGCGCTGTGTGTGTTATTACAGCTGCTGCTGCCCTCTGCTGACCAGTGTGATACAGCGCAGAAAGTTTGTCGGAATCGACTACATTAATTTACATTAAAACAGGTAACTTGGTAAGTAATAATAGGCGTTTTTGATACAAATTTGTTTCCTCTGACACGATACCTTAAATGGCCTTTTTTAAACAAGACATATTAGAATAAATGTACAAATTAGTTCAACTCAACCATGGCATTAGCTTGATATGATAGCTGCTGCTAATGCATAATATTACAGTGGTGGGAAAACACAAGGAACACCCGTATTCGAGTATTAGCTAAGTATAGAATTTTACAGAGAAATGAAATATTCTTCAGGAATAAATTAAACTCATATTAATGGTCTGGTGATGGCGCTATCGCCTGTGATTTTGTCTTGGAGTTTTTTTCTCAGTCGCTTTGGTAGCTTCTTAGATCAAAAATAAAATTCTCAAAACTACCTGTTCAATCTTCAGATCATAATGTCACTTGTGCACATAAAAAAACTGTTTCGTTGTAATGTTGGTCAAAATATTATAATGTAATGTATAATTATGTTGTATTATGTCTCTGTTGATTAGTCTCACCCCCACACTGTAAAACGTTTCACTTGGTTAAAATTACAAACTAGAGTTCACCAGCTGTCTTGAAAATGTTAGTCAACTCAACTTAGAGAGATTCTTTGTTTCAACTTAAGATGCTGAGTTTTAGGTAAATATATTGTGAAACTCAAAATCTTAAGTTGAAACAAGGAATCTCTCTAAGTTGAGTTTATTCATTAATTTTCTTTTCTGCTAAGTCCCTTTATTCATCCGCCACAGCGGAATGAACCACCAACTTATCCAGCATATGTTTTACGCAGCGGATGCTCTTCCAGCTGCAACCCAACACTGGGAAATACCCATACACTTATTCATACACTACAAACAATTTTAGCTTACCCAATTCACCTGTACCGCATGTCTTTGGACTGTGGGGGAAACTTGAACACTCGGAGGAAACCCACGGGAGAACATACAAACTCCACACAGAAATGTCAACTGACCCAGCCGAGGCTTGAACCAGCGACCTTCTTGCTGTGAGGCGACAGCACTACAGTCTACTGCGCCACCGCGTCGCCTCACACACATACACTATGGCAAATTTAGCTTATTCATTTCACCTATACCGCATGTCTTTGGACTGTGGGGGAAACCGGAGCACCCAGAGGAAACCCACGTGAACACGGGGAGAACATGCAAACTCCACACAGAATTGCCAACTGACCCAGCCGAGGCTCGAACTAGCGACCTTCTTGCTGTGAGGCGATCATGCTACCCACTACGCCACCATGATGGCCCCTTTAAGTTGAGTTGACTCACATTTTCAAGGCAGCTGGTAAACCTGAGTTCGTAAGTTTAACCAAGTGAAAAGTCACGACATTTAGGCTTTTGTTCATTGCAAGTCTTTACATGCAAAATGGTTGAACAAGTGATCATAATATTTTGTCATAATGCATTTTTTATACATTTACATTAGACTTTTGTTTTCTAAATCTGTCCTGAATTGGTATTGCTCCCAAGTGAATCTTGACTTTCTAAGGCGCAAATGACATTTCTACTTCAGTTTTTATCATTTGTGCTATGCAGTGCCCTTCTTTTTTGGTATTGTACTAATGGCATTAGCTGTCAACAAATTACAGTACAAACAGTAAAGGTGTAAATGTGAATCTTGTCCAGTCTCTTGCAATCAAACAAAAACTAAGGTGTCACCAAAAAGTGAGAATTTATTTATAATCAAAACTGTAGTCATAGATTATATAAAACATCCCTCCGGAGTATGCTGCTGTATTGACAACATGACTAAGTAATTTGACTGTCTTATCCATACACAATGACACTTGTCATTCTGACGGCACTGACATGTTCATTGACAAAGATATACTGTATAGTCTTGAGAGATAAGCTAAGGACTTTGAGCAAGAGACTGGCTTTTGCAGGTAATTCATGGTGTTTTGCTATTTTTACAATTTGTTTTGAGAAATGCACTTATACGGTTTTTCAAATTTCAATTCTGATTTGAGAAATGTACCAAAACAAAAGAGAAAAACTGTAAAAGCTGCTTGAGCAATTCAATATAGCTATATACTGTACAAAAACAAATAGCCTACAATCATGTACATTCATTTGTTCATTCAATCATTCTTTTACTTATTGCTAAGTTTTTTAATGATTGCCTGTTGTAATTATTTAGAAATTAATTCAGAAAGTTTCAGAAATTTTCAAATAGGCAATATAATATAATATAATATAATATAATATAATATAACGTAACATAACATAACTTAACATAACATAACAATATAATATAACATAACATAACATAACATAACATAACATAACATAACATAACATAACATAACATAACATAACAATATAATATAATATAATATAATATAATATAATATAATATAATATAATATAATATAATAAGCAATGATTCCCAGAGATGGGTTGCGGCTGGAAGGGCATCCGCTGCGTAAAATCGTGCTGGATAAGTTGGTGGTTCATTCCACTGTGGCGACCCCGCAAGGGACAAAGCCGACAAGAAAATGAATGAATGAATGAATAATAAGCAATGGAAATATTTTGGCTTGTTATTGAAAGACATCTCATCTGCTCACTATGGTCTGTGTATAAAAAACAGCAGCATGACAAAATAACAGGTTTACACACACTGATAATTGCTGCTGCAGCAAAACTTTGTTGCACAACCTGTAAATTCATCTGTGTGTTTAGGGCAGGACGTTTCAGAGCTTTAAAGAGAAACTGTCTTTCCTTAAAAGGAACTCGTACTTTATACAGTGTTAGACATGAGAAGATTTAAGCAGAATTTGTTATTTTTAAGTGGTGTAGCAGTGAGTATCTTTCTCACAATAACTTATTCGCATGTCCAAAAGACTCGGACGCCTTCTTTTGTTCGGATAACAAGAAATATATCTACAGTGAAGCATACAGGTAAGACAAAGGCTTTTTTCTGCTGTTATTTTCTATACTTTATTCTACATTTCTAAGCCAAAGAACATTTTAAAAAAGAAACTGAAAGGGGGAGAGAACATTTATTTATTTATATACAGTGCTCAGCATAAACCCCTTACAAATCTGTCTTTTAAATTAATATTTTCTACAGGATGCTTTACAATAATATATTTGTGCATATACATTACTTTAGTCAGTACTATATCCAAAACTGGACCTAATCTACCAAACAAATATTAAAATTGCAGTTCAAAAATGAGCCCAAATTAATATATTGTGGAAAAATATTAAATCAATTTTAATAAACAGGACAAATCAAGAAACACATAAAAAATATAAAATTTAGTTGAAAAATTGTAGTTTGTAATTTTCTTTTTCCAATAACTTGTTTGAATTTAAATGTATACAGTTTTATTCCTAAAGATATTTTTTGACCAAACTCTTATTTTAATTAACATATACAGTTTAATAAAAAAGTTTTGTTTAAATGCACCATTTAAAAAATATATATTATCATTAAAGTTACAATCAATTACAATAGGGGGTCCAAAATAGGCTCCTGGAAAGCGACAGTCCAATAGAATTTAGTTTCAGTCTTAATCTCACACATGCCTGTGGGTTTGAAGTAATCCTGAAGAACTTGATTTGCTAGATCTAGTTCGTTTATGCTACTGTACCTTCACATGAAATTTCTTACTTCCCACTAATGATGCTGTGATTAAGTGCTTGTGGAACTGAAGTACTTTGTTGTCAGAAAGAATAAAATGTATTGTGAATACGACCATTAAAATTATTACATGTGCTTTAATAAGTTTATAAATATGTGAAAGTTAGTGTCCTCCTATAAAGCACGTCAAGATTATTAAAACAATGATTTAAACTGTATTTTAAATGACTTCTATTTTGACATTTATCACATAGTGCATTTTTTTTTTTTAAAGGTTGTTTGATTTACACAAAATATATTAAATGAGTTATTTAACATTACTGATCTAATTTGCACTTGGAAGTCCAATCAAATATAGTGTAAAAAATCATTGTTGGTTTGAGGCAAACAGTATCTGTAATCTGACTTTTTCCTACTTCCCATGATGCAAATTTATAGGAGTAACTTCTGTTAAACTTTAAACAATGAGTTAATTATTAATGAATATGTAGTGCAGTGAAGTGGCATAGTTCTCCTCACACTCAGTTCAACTACTGATTATTATTTCTTTAATAAATATATACAAAAGCATACGCAAATATTGATATTTCAGTTATTAAGAGAAAAGAAAGAATTTAAGCAATAAAACTTAAAAAATTACTTCAAATTAACTTCAAAATTGCATTCTGAATCGAAATAACAATTTATTTAATTGTACAGTTACTAAAATAATGTTAATTGCAAGTTGAAAATGTAAATATAACCATATTATAATCCAAACCAATGTATAATACACACCTATATTATTGTCTACACAAACATATGATTGATACAACTGACAACAACAATATTATTATCATCTACACAAATTTGATATCTACAGTATATTAGCAACCACACCAAGGAATGATAACTATAACTACTGTATATTAGCGTCAACATTATCAAACAATAACCATATTAGCATCCAAGCAAATGCATAATTATGATAACCATACTGATTTCCACATCACTGACAATAAATATAACAATAACCAAACTGGTATCAACAGATGATAGCTAAAATAACTATTTAGCATCCAAACTATTGGATAACAATACAACCAGTATCCACAGCAACTAACACAAATGCTAACAATATCAAAATTAGCATTCACACCAATGCTGTTTATCATAACCAGTTATGATGTCAAACAATTTAAATGCTTTTTATTTATGGTGGATTTTGATTGACTGTTTTTGTATTTCATCAGCTTGACATAAAAATATAAAATTCTATAAGTATAAAATATTGTAAAATATAAAAGTGATCTAAAAAAATACCATATTCATCTATTGTTTTCAGTTTTGTTGTGCTGGTTCTTTAGAAGAAGAAAAAAAGGAAATAGACTCATTTTACAAGCACCCTAGAGTTAAACAGTTGAGTTTTACCATTTTTTAATTCATACAGCTTATCTCCGAGTCTGGCAGGAGCACGTTTAGCTTAGCTTAGCTTAAATCATTGAATTGGATTACACATTAGTAGTCTTGAACACCTTGATTAGTTGGATCAGAATGTAAAAAAAAAAGTTTGATAATTTTCCTGTTTAAAACTTGATGCTTTTGTATATGCAATGAAAATGAAAAGTTGTTATTTGTTAGGTCGATGTGGCCAGGTACTATACTCTCAATCGGGCATAATAATCAAGGAACTTTGCCACCATAGCTGCAGCAGGCACAATGATATTACAGTGGTCCCTCACTATAACGCAGTTCACCTTTTGTGGCCTCGCAGTTTTCTCTGATTTTCACAATGTGTTCTGCGTCCTGATTGGCCGTGTCTCCTGTACAGTACAGAATGCAAAATTAATATAAATCGCCGATCGCTAGCAGTTCCAACAGGGATGCAAAAAGGGTTGTAACTGTCCACAGAAAGACCATCGTAAAGGGGGTGTCACACGCAGCGCTGTGCGTTTCAGAATTGTAAACAAAGGTTTATAAAAGTGTACGCACACCGGTGACGCAAGTCAGCGGCTGTCCGCTGTTCATAATTTGCCATCTGAATAACTTCATTTTAAATAACATGCAAATATGCGCTTCCGGAGTGCGACCCCTTTAAAGATGGAGTCTGCTTTAGTTTTGTGGATCAGTGACAGCAGGAAAAAAGAACATTACGCTGAATGCCAACATTATCCACACCAAAGCTAAAAAATTTTATGAACCTTTTGCTGATCCCGATGAATATTTGCATCTGACAACAGGTTTTGTTTTTTGTTTTTATTCTTAAATAACGGCCTTATTTTACTACAAAAGTTTGAATTTTGAGAGTGTTTAAAGTTTGAGAGCTAGCAGCTAGCTCTGCAACTCTCACATGATTGCCCACTGAAGCTAAGCAGGGCTGTGCCCAGTCATTACCTGGATGGGAGACCACATGGGAAAGCCAGGTTGCTGCTGGAAGTGGTGTTAGTGAGGCCAGCAGGGGGGGCGCTCAACCTGCGGTCTCTGTGGGTCCTAACGCTCCAGTATAGTGAAGGGGACTCTATACTACTCAGTGAGCACCGTCTTTTGGATGGGATGTTAAACCAAGGTCTATGGTTGTTAAAAAAATCGAAAAAGAGTAGGGGTTTAACCGCAGCATTTGCCCACCGGCCTCTGTCCATCATGGCCTCCTAGCCATCCACATATCATAATTGGCTTCATCAGCTGTCATCCAAGTGGATGCTTCACACTTGTGGTGGATGAGGAGATTTCCCCCAAAAATGTGTTAAGCGCTTTGAGTGTCCATATATATATATATATATATATATATATATATATATATATATATATATATATATATATATATATATATATAAATGTAAGGAATTATTATTAATTATTATTATTAAACAAAAGAGAAAAGTGTTAAAATGTTAATGCCTGTCTGAGAAAAGTGTATTAAGTGTTTAGTGAGCAGTTTTACACCCTTAAAACATTTATAATAATTGTAAAAAATAAAGTGGATTACTTCATGGATTTCGCCTATCGCGGGTTATTTTTAAAGGGCCATGAAACCCCCCTGTCTCAGCAGGGTGTTTTCACACCTCTAGTTTGGAAAAAGTCAGGAAAGTGGGTGTGTCCAACTCTGTTTAGTTGGGAGTGTCAGGGGAGGGAAAGAGGGAAGGATTTGCAAATATGGGAGTTTCCGTTTGGGCACACACAAGGCAAAACAAACACACAGACGCAGAGGAGAAAGACAGTGACAGTGTTTACATGGACATCAGTAATCAAATTACTTGCCAAATTATTAATTTGTCGACTTTAACTGCAGTTTGGCACTTTCACTTTTTATTCAGGAACATTTCCTGCATGTCGCCCGTGACAAACGAGATATTGAAAGCGAGGAACTGCTGGAGAGTGGAGTTTTAATGGTATGTTTGATACCGCACGGCGAATGGGAGAAAAAAATCCTCCGCATTTCTCGGTAACTTATGTACTCGGTAGGTAGCGTCAGAAAGCCGTGTGTGTATAGACTATCCTGTCACAAAATGCGACGGAAATTCTACACAACGGTCAATATTTGATTGCTGTGTTTACATTCGGAGAGCAGCATTTACGGATCTTTTGGTCTATAATATTGTACTATAAGATTGCAGTGAAATTAACATACTGTAAACTTAGTAACTAAATAATTTTGACTGAGGTATGTCTTTAAAAACTGAAAGAGCACTGCTGACAATACAATGCTATCTGAAAGAACTAAAAAAGGGCACTGCTCTCACACACTTACTAAATCTGTAGAGACAGGACAATCACACTGGAACTGTGTCTTTTTTTAAAAGGAGACGAGCGGCAAATCCGGATTTCATCATTTCCAGATGCGAAAAGCACTTGGGTAAAAAACGTTCCTTACAAACGCATTCTGCCGCATGCACTGTAATCCACATATGAGTCCAGCAGCGCTCTCACAGCGGGAAAATGCAAACAAAACCTTCGTTGCAGCACATTAATAAACGCAGCACACTAATAAATGCAACACTGACGACCCGTGTCTCCAAATTCTTGTTTTTTCACTTGTTTTGGCAACACAACGTGGCATCTCTCTGTCGTCTGAACACTGTAACAGGTAAAACCTCTCTGAAGTCTCTCTGTAGCCTCTTTGTAGTCTCCGAAGCTATTGTGCATATTAATAAAGTTGCACGTCATACACAATAGAGCGCGCTGATTGGTTTGAACAAAGTCTTTCTCATGAATTAATGCAGCACCCTCAGAGACGTCACAATGTTCTCGCAGGTACAGACAGCCACTCTTCACACTGGATTTACATGCAAGTATCTCATGGTCGTGACGCAGCTTTAAAAATTTGTTTCAAACCGGAAGAACGAATTTGCTCATAATAACGGAAAAACAACCAATTTTCACTTTTTAGTGAAATATTTGTGTTCTAATAGTGTTTATAGCAGCGTAGGACACATATGACTGTCAACAGCTCAAAAAATGTGTTTTGGTGTTTCGTAACCCTTTAAAACGTAACTTCCGCGAATAACAAGGGACCACTGTACACAGTGCCTGAAAATGGTCAGCTGCTAGGTAACAGCACTGTGTAATATGGTTGCTCCTGTTACAGTAATGGTAAGTAAACGGTGCTGTTTAACTCTACTTGTAAAAGAGTACTTGTAAAATGAGCCAAAATATATTTTTTAAAACGTGTTCCTTTAAACTTTTTTTTTTTTTAAACTAAACTGTTATATTCTTATACAGTAGCTCAGAACAGAAATGCAACGTTGGATTTAAGCCAGAAGGTCAGAGTTTTATGCTGGGTAATGACACAGCCTCAAAACCTGCAGTCCAGAACCCAACACATTCATGCCACATGGGGCAAACGCTGCGACACCATTCTGTACATGACCTCGAAGAACACAGACTTCCCCACGATAGGGCTCAATGTGTCAGAAGGACGCAATCAACTCTACTGGAAGACCATACGAGCCTTCCAGTACATACACAAGCACCATTTGGATGATGCTGATTGGTTCCTCAAAGCTGACGATGACACATTTGTTGTCCTTGAGAATTTGCGCCATAGATTGTCCAAACACAGCTCAGAGGATCCTCTGTATTTTGGACGTCGCTTCAAACCATTCGTTGCACAAGGCTACATGAGTGGAGGGGCCGGTTACGTCCTCAGTAAAGAAGCTTTGAGAAGATTTGTGAAGGGGTTTGCTGATGGCCTTTGCACGCACACCACAGAACTTGAGGATGTTGGAATGGGACAGTGCATGGAGAAAATGAAAGTTAAGATGGGGGATTCCAGGGATGTGCTTGGGAGACAAGCCTTTCACCCTTACCCTCCAGGCAATTACTTGGTGAGACAGCTACGCAGACCACGACCCTGGTACCTCATCTATGATCATTATATTCCTGTTGAGGTAAGAACAACACAGCTATGACAGTAGGAATGAGTTGATGTTGCTTCGGTTACCCCCACAGTCCAAAGACATGCATTATAGGTGAATTGGGTAGACAAAATTGCCTGTAGTGTATGACTGTGTGTGTGTGTGTGTGTGTGTGTGTGTGTGTGTGTGTGTGTGTGTGTGTGTGTGTGTGTGTGTGTGTGTGTGTGTGTGTGTGTGTGTGTGTGTGTGTGTGTGTGTACGTGTACGTGTGTGTGTGTACGTGTTTTTGTGACATATCAGGACACAAATCTGTATAATGACAAGGGTATGACACAGGTATTACAAAAAGCAGGGGAAATATGAGGACATTGGTGACGTCCTTACTTCTCAAAAAGCTTATAAATCACACAGGATGAGTTTTTTCAGGGAGTAAAGCTGTACACTGTCTCCTGTGATGGTTGGGTTTAGGGGTAGGGTGGGGTGGGGTGAGGGCAGGCCCGGATTAAGAATTCAGAGGCCCCTGGGCACAATGTCTTGTAGGCCCCCCTACAAGGCCGCACCTCTATAGTTGAATTACAAAATAAGATTAATATAATATTTTTTAAATAAAGTTATCTATAATATTTTGCCCACATTTTTTAAATAAATGACATAGTACACATATTTATAGTCAACAAAGATTTACCTAATTTTAAAAGCATTTAAAGCACACTTTGATAAAAATATTAATATAACTAGTGAAAATTAATGGTTTTTAATATACTTGTTCAAATTCACTGAAGCAGTACTAAAATTTATATTTAAGGGTATTTTTAATGTATAACTTCTACAAACTTATAACGCATAATTTGGATATAACACCTCTCCAATCCAGTTCTATGAATCTGAGTCTTCCATAATACACACACTTATTAATGATTCCTACTGTCTCCCTCGTGATGAAGAAGAGTTGGCAAAAAGCACTTGATTTTAAGGCTAAAAGTATCCGAAATCCCACACACTGTACCAGTTCTCTCCTGTCTCTCTCCTCTTCAGTGGCTTTTTCTGTCTCTCTCTCCATGAGGTCGGAGAATATGGGTGAAGCAGGGCGACTAACGTTGTAAATACAGATTAATTATATTAAGATGTCGCTTACATTTAACACCAGGTGGAAAATAACTGTTCATAGAATATTTATAATTATTATTATCCTTATTAAATACCTTGTGACTCATTTTATTCATTCATTCATTCATTTTCTTGTCGGCTTAGTCCTTTTATTAATCCGGGGTCGCCACAGCGGAATGAACCGCCAACTTATCCAGCACGATTTTACGCAGCGGATGCCCTTCCAGCCGCAACCCATCTCTGGGAACATCCACACACTCATTCACACACATACACTACGGACAATTTAGCCTACCCAATTCACCTGTACCGCATGTCTTTGGACTGTGGGGGAAACCGGAGCACCCGGAGGAAACCCACGCAAATGCAGGGAGAACATGCAAACTCCAGTGACTCATTTTATATATTTTATATAATTTATTTAAAATTTTAAACAAAAACATTTCCTTTCTATTGAAAATAAATGTATTTCCAATCTGCTATGTAATGGGGGAAAAAATAAGAAAGCGATCATCAGTCGCTGGATTCGAACAGCATGATTTATCGCCTCAAAACACGTATCCATACTCTCACACGAGCTACACCACTCCCACCTGCGTTCTGCTGCGCTCTTTAGTTATGTCGATCAAACGGCACTGGCGGGAAGCACTTAACTAGTTTATTACAACGAGGTGCGCTATTTGCACTTAGCCTAAATAGACACTCCAAAATCAGCATTCCGTGTGTGTGTGTGTGAATGAGATTGTGTATGGGTGTTTCCTGGTACTGGGTTGCAGCTGGAAGGGCATCTGCTACATAAAAACATATGCTAGAGTAATTGTCTGTTCATTCCGCTGTGACGACCCCCTAATAATTTAGGGACTAAGCTGAAGGATAGTGAGTTAGTGAAGAGTTGATGCTAGTTGTGGAAGATTTATCCAGATTTTGGGCAATTGGAACTGATAATGGTGCAGAGTATGGGTATTTTGGATGGCCTCAGCCCTGTGTCTTTTACACTAACTATAAAGGATAGATTACCCAAAAATAAAAATTCTGTCTTCGTTTACCCTAACTTGTTCCCAACCAGTTTTAATTTTAACAGTTTTAAACTACCCTGCTGAAAAAGTCAATTTTGGGGTCAGAGGAAATAGTAGCTGTTTTTGTTTTCTGTGCCTTTAAAGGGCACCTAGGTTACCAATTTTTCGAAATTTATTATAAGTCTATTGTGTCTCCAGAATGTGTCTGTAAAGTTTCAGCTCAAAACAGCCGTCAGATTTTTTATTATACCTTTCATAAGTTACTAATTTATAGCTTTGAGCATCAAGTAGCGGTTTTTGTGTACTGCACCTTTAAGGCTAGTCCTTCACGCCCCCCTTTCCACGTGCCTGTCAGCGTGCCTTAATCTCCTCCCTTAGCTGCCTCAGACAGCAGACAGACATAAAGGAAAAAGATTTCACGCAACGTTTGAGAGAAATACTACAGTAAGACCTTTACCAATGAGTATTTGATGCACTTGTGGAGCTGCAAAGACAAGTCACACACAATGTCGTTACAAAGTTCACGCGCACACACAGATACACACACACACACAGCGCAGACACGCACACACACAGACAGCGCACGCGTTTAGCTTTGCGCTCTTTTTGCATGCAAACGTGACAGGATACAGGTTAATATCCACTGCTGTATGGATATCTGTTATGTTAATGTACAAAATAAACCTGATTTAAAGTCCACAAACCGGGTTTGAAGCGTCTTCTTCTGACACGAGGCTGTGTTGATGAAGTAAAGCTGAAGTAAATCACTGTAATTCACAAACATTCACTGTTTTAAAACATTTTAAACTTGTAAAACTCACTCTTGATCAAATTTGATGATGATTGATGATCCTAGCGAACTGAACAGATTTTTTATTCCTGGTTGCTTTGTGCACGTCCTGTCTTGTTGATATGATTATAAGCGTTACTACGGAGACATGTTAATACGCAGCTGTCAATCAATTTGGTGGGCGGGGGGACCGCACTCCTACGTCAAGTTGTGGTCGGTCTCAAAACCGCTTCAATTGGTCCACCGTTTTTATGTTGTTAAATTAAAAAAAAAGGACTGGGTGTGTTTATATCACCCCAATATGACGGTCTATACACTATACCTACACATATGTCTGTCCAAACAGCTTGAAAAGTTGATTTTTCACCATAGGTGCCCTTTAAATAAAAATGAGCTGGTTCTCTCCGTCCACTGTTCTGACATGCATTTCCTGTGTAATTCAGATAAACACAGCACATTGACAGACACAAACAGTCACTCTCAATTTCAAGAACGCAGAGAACGGACTCGCGTTCTTGTGAAGAGTCTTGCCAAGTTACCTCAGAAAAACGAACTCGGGAGACCGCGAGAACCCAGAACGCGTCCTGTGAAATGAGATGCTGCGTTCTTCCCTGGATCTTACTGATGGTCACATGACCTTCACGCATTTTTAATAGAAAATTACAGCATTTATACAACGATTTATTGTTTTCCCCCTTTTCAATATATATACTATGCATAAAAACCTTATAAATATTCAATTCAATTTGTTTATTGTCATGTGCATAGTAAGGAAACACTTTTCCTGTACAATGAAATTCTTACTTTCCTTCCACAGTGAAGTCATACACATAACATACACATCATACACGACATACACATATATATACACAGAAGTGACGGAAGTATAATTATGAAATGTATATATATATAAATACCTATGAATATAAATAATATAGGCAATGCAGTGGCGCAGTAGGTAGTGCTGTCGCCTCACAGCAAGAAGGTCGCTGGTTCGAGCCTCGGCTGGGTCAGTTGGCGTTTCTGTGTGGAGTTTGCATGTTCTCCCTCCATTCGCGTGGGTTTCCTCCGGGTGCTCCAGTTTCCCCCACAGTCCAAAGACATGCGGTACAGGTGAATTGGGTAGGCTAAATTGCCCGTAGTGTATGAGTGTGTAATGATGTTTCCCAGAGATGGGTTGCAGCTGGAAGGGCATCTGCTGCGTAAAACATATGCTGGATAAGTTGGCGGTTCATTCCGCTGTGGCGACCCCAGATTAATAAAGGGACTTAGCTGAAAAGAAAATGAATAAATAATATATAATACTGATTGTGGAGTAACAGTAACAGATGTAAACAATGTATAGTAGCAAAAGTGCCTAGTGCAATTGGCTTATGTGCAAACAACAGTATAGTGGCCAGAGCAGATTGAGTGCAATTGTATGCATTAATAGTGCAAACTGGGATGAAGAATATAGTGTGCTACTGAGCAAAAGATGAAACTGTTTATGTCCACTGGCTATCCGTTTAAAAGTCTGACAGCTGATGGGAAAAAAGAGTTCTTGAGTCTGGCAGTCCTGAATCTCACACTCCTATACCTCCGCCCTAAGGGTAGGAGTGTGAATATTCTGTGTTGTGGGTGCGTGTGGTCTTTCAGGATGGAGGCAGCTCTCTTGTGGACTCTGCGATGGTAGATAGTCTGCAAAGAAGGCATATAGGTTGCACAATACAAATAAAACTAATTTTAACATGAATTTCAGCAAATAAACACCCTTAATGTGTTTATGCCTTTATAAAAATTTTCATGGTAATGTTTACTTTCACCGTTTTATTTAGGGAAACTCCTTAGACAAATATGTTTGTGTATATATAAAATTCTGTGCTTCCCACCTCCTTTATTCAGCCGCAATGACTTCTGGGACACGAGTTTTGCGATGAAGTCTGCATTGATGCATCCTCGATGCCAAGAGCACACCCAGGAACTTTCACATGTCCTCCAGTCTTGCCATCTTGAGTTTTGTAACTGAACTTTGGCAGTTGATGATGGCGTTACACGAGAACATGAGGACACAAGATCGCTGAAGAACCCATATTGAGAAACAGCCAGTGTCTCAAACATGGATGAAGCAGACATCCTGTTAGATTTGACTCAAAAATACCCCAGTAAGACTAAATCAGGAAGATTTCAAATGGTTATTTGTTGTATACTGTATGTTGTGGAATTTCTTTAGCTTTTCTGCAACGATGAATGAGCAACACACTAATGCCATTACAAAGTTTACTGTACACACACACCAAACACACACACACACACACACAAACACACACAACCATGTGTAACCTGCTGGTCCTACACTACCCAACCCGCTCCAAGCTGGGACACAAGTAAATATACACTGCTGCATGGATTTCCATTATGCTACTGTACAAATAAACATGATTTAAGGTCCACAAACCGGGACTCATGTTGTGTGATTGAAGCGTTTCCATTTATAGTTGTGGACTGACACTATGCAGCTGTGGTGATCCAGCAGTCCACCAGTGATCTCTTTGGCAGTGTTCACTGTCCGCTGGAGGATCTTAAAGTCAGCAGTACTGCAGTAATGCAGGTCTCAGCACACCCTTAATGGTTCCCCTTTAGAACATGTTGAGGATGGGTGGAGGTAGACTTGCCCTTTTCAGACAGTGGAGAAAGTGTAGACGTTGTTGTGCCTTCTTGGAGAGAGGCATGATGTTGGTGGTCCAGGTAAAATCCTCTGGGATGTGCACCCCCAGGAATTTAGTGCTCATGACTCTCTCCACAGTCAAGCTGTCGATGGTCCATCACAACCTCCTTTGTCTTTTTCACATTGAGGGACAGGTTGTTAGCCCCACAGCATTCAGCTAGCTGTGTCACTTCCTCTTTGTAGTGCATTTCATCGCTGTTGCTGATGAGAACTACCACCATTGTGTCATCAGCAAACTTGATGAGATGGTTGGAGCTGAACTTGTAGTTGGAGCTGAATACTGAGAGTGAAGACCAGCAGGTTGAGCACACAGCCTTGCAGGGCACCTGCGCTCAGTGTGGTAGTTCTTGAGGTGTTTTGGCCAACACGGACTGACTGAGGTCTTCCAGTTACAAAGTCCAGGATCCATTTGCAGATGGAGGTGTTAAGGCCCAGCAGGTTGAGTTGATCAGCTGTTGTGGTTAATTAGCTGTTGTGGTTTTATTGTGTTGAATGATGAGCTGAAGTCAATGAACAATATTCTAACATAAGAGTCTTTATGTTCTTGGTATGTAAGAGCCCAAATTTGTCTGTAGAGCGGTTTGGACGATATTCAAACTAGAGCAGATTGAGTGTGTTGGGAGGCTGGTCTTAATATTGTGCATGACTAACCTTTCAAAGCACTTCATTATGATTGAAGTCAGTTTTATGGGATGGTAGTCATTTAAACAGAGCACAGATGATTTTTTTGGTACCGGTATTATTGTTGTAGACCTTAAACACGTGGAAACGACTGCCTGTTGGGACATAGGCACAGTCTTTCAGTACATGGCCAGGTATGTTATCAGGTGAAAACCATGAATAAAAGTGCAGTGGTGCGTCTGGGAGGGATGTGTCATCATCATAGGCCTGTGGCGGAGGCTTGTAGTCAGTGATGGACTAAAATACTTGCCACAGGCTCTGTGTGTCCCTGCTGTCTGTGAAGTTGTTATTGATTTTTTTGAGCATATGTTCGTTTTGCATTTTTGATGCCACAAGACAGGTTGGCTCTTGCTGTTTTCAGGGCCGCTTTGGTTCTAGATCTGAAGGCTTCATCTCTGGTCTTAAAGGGCCATGAAACCCCCCTGTCTTAGCAGGGTGTTTTGACACCTCTAGTTTGAAAAAAGTCAGGAAAGTGGGTGAGTCCAGCTTTGTTTAGGTGGGAGTGGTGAGTGGTGAAAGAGGGAAAGGTTTGCATGAAAAGGGAAGTTTCATTAAGTGAACTACAGCTGATTTTCACATCAGCAACACAAGTACAGATGCAGGGGAGACAGACAGTGACTACGTTTACATGGACATCAGTAATGGAATTATTTGCCTTAATGTGAATAAGACAACAATATGATTAAAGTGTTTACACAAGTTCCATTTTGAATGTAACTTTCATGATCCCATTTTACATGTTATTGCACATAATTTGACACTGCGCTATCCACATTTCCTCTGGAGTTTCATGTAATTTTGGGTGTTTCATTCTTAATTTGTCGACTTTAACTGCAGTTTGGCACTTTCACTTGAATTCAGGAATATTTCATGCATGTCCCCATGACAAACGAGATATTGGATGTGAGGAACTGCTGGAAAGAAGAAGTGTTGTTTTAATGAAATTTGATACCACACGGCGTATGGGAGAAAAAAAAAACTCTGCATTTCTCGGTAGAAACACAGACGTGTGTGTGTATAGACTATCCTGTCACAAAATGCGGCGAAAATACATGTCGCAAATACAGCGGATCTTTCCATCCATAATATTGTAGTGATATTACTGTAAAACTTAGTAACTAGATCATTTGGACTAAGGTTAAAAACTGAAAGAGTAAAGTGTACTCGTAAGCACGTGAGTCCAGCTGTGCTCTCATAGCGAGGAAATGAAAACAAAACCTTCATTGAGGCACATTTATAAACGCAACACTGAAGACCCATGTCTCCAAACAATTCTTCTTCCACTTGTTTTAATTACGGTTGGCAACACAAAATGGCATCTCTCTGCCGTCTGAACACTGTAACATGTAAAAATAGTCTTCGAAGCTATCATGCATATTAATGAAGTTGCATCTCATTCACAATAGAGCGCACTGATTGGTTCGAACCAAGTCTTTCTCATGAATTAATGCTGAAAGCTCAAAGACGTCACGTTGTACCCGCCGGTGCAGACATCCAGTCTCCATGCTGGAATTTACACAATGATCTCATCGCCGTGACAGCTTCAAAATTTCTTTTCAAATCGGAAGAACGAATTTGCTGGAAATAACACAAAAACAACCAATTTTCTCTTTTTTTTTGGTGAAATATGTGTCCTAATAATGTTTTTAGCATCATATGACTGTCCACATCTCAAAAAATGTGTTTTGGTGTTTCGTGACCCCTTAATAAAATCAGGTTGGCTGGGGGCAGGGTTCAACTTTGTATGTGTTCTTTGTTGTACCTGTAATAAATGGATACGTAATTATATCTAATATATTTGAGCATACAGTATGTAGATACTTTAAATTCCAATGGTTGAAAAACATACATGTAAGCAACCATTTTTTGCAATATTTTAGTATATGTTGCATTATGACATATTTTACATATGTAAAATCCAAGTAATTGTATTACATATATTTAATATGCTTATATTGCCATGTATCAGATTTCTATATGGGTGGGCTAATTTGAAAAGTACAAGACAAGTATTCTGTGTGTTAGAGCTGGCTTGAATCTAAGCCAGCAGTTTCAAAGCAACTTTAAAAATAAAATAAAATAAAATGCAAAACAGAATTAGATATAAGCGTGTAATATAATCCATGTAAAACAAGTTGTACAACATTAAGCAGTTCCACTGAAAGACAGTAATATTTTTGAATCAACATCTTTGTTTATCCTCAAACAAAAAGAAATACTGTGCTAACTGAATACCTTCTGCCTATACCTAACCCTAATTATCATTTACCCCTGATATAAGAGGGAAATGAATTCCAATGTTTAAAAGTTGGATATTTTCTACTTCCTGAAATACTTGTGTGGTTTATCTGATATAAGATAGAATAATTCAGATATTTGTCAAATATACAAATGATTTTTATGTCTACATATAGTTACACATTTCATTCAGCACGTTCTACGCTGAACAAGAATGACTATAAGCCTAAATAAATAACTTAAGCCTTGACTATATACACAGCTTTAACAGTGGTGTGTAAGATGATATGGCGTTGGCGCTAATCTCAATTCAGAGGAAAATAAAACTTCCATACTTCATACAGTAGGTAGAGAAAGATTTGTTAATGAAATGTAAGCGATCCAACTGATACTATAGGTCATATATCTGAATATGCAGTACCAAAACAAGTCTCAAGAAACCTGAATCTTTTGGCAAGCACTTCCTATTCATTTTTAACAACAGTAAGCTTCAGAAATGTTTGCTGTTACCTATTGTAAAATTAAGATTACATTATTTCTCTAAATTAAACATTTCTCTAAAAAAGTGTTTAGAAACTAATATGTAATTTTAATCTTCATTGTATGGTGTACTTTAGTAACGGTGTACTACTGTACTACTTAACAGTGAGGTTAAAGTGCCTGTACATAAATAAAGTACAACACAATGAAGATCAGAATTAGATGTTTATTACCATGTTTTTTTTTTTTGTCATTTTATTGTTTTATTATTATAATTAATAGAGGTAACACTTTATTTTGATGATCCATCTGAGTAGACTATCTGTTGATACTGCTCCTTCAACAGACATTTAACTGACTATAAGAAACTTTGCAAGTACATGTCAATTTACACTAACCCTAACCCCAACCTAACAGTCTACTTATAATTCATTCATTCATTTTCTTGTCGGCTTTGTCCCTTGCGGGGTCGCCACAGCGGAATGAACCGCCAACTTATCCAGCACGATTTTACACAGCGGATGCCCTTTCAGCCGCAACCCATCTCTGGGAACTTCCACACACACATTCACACTCATACACTATGGACAATTTAGCTTACCCAATTCACCTGTACTGCATGTCTTTGGACTGTGGGGGAAACCGGAGCACCCGGAGGAAACCCACGCGAACCCAGGGAGAACATGCAAACTCCACACAGAAACGCCAACTGACCCAGCCCAGCCGAGGTTCGAACCTGCGACCCAGCGACGTTCTTGCTGTGAGGCAACAGCACTACCCACTGCGCCACTGGGTTGCCGTTTCTACTTATAATCTAATGAGAATTAGTTTGCATGTAGATGCAATGTAACTTCAATTCAACAAACGGACCATCAAAATAAAGTGTGACCTTAACAGACATGTAGAACTTTATTAAGCAATACAGTGCTCAAGTATTGAATGAATCTGAAACTGATCTAATCTGTGATTATTAAGCAAATATTGCATGGGAGAAGCACAATGTGTCCGTTTTAATAACAATAAGCCATATCGCGTAAATGGAAATTGTCTGTGTTAATATTTTTCTAGGGTAAACCAGGATGTTGATCCAGGAACATGTAATGAGTGACGCTACATCTATTCACTATTATCACAATAAAATCACAAATGAATGGTCACCATTACACCCTCTTGAAGTGAAAATCAAATACCTCTTTCAATTTTCACATTAGCATCAGATACAGTTGAAGTCAGAATTATTAGCCCCCTTTGATTTATTTTTTTAATTTTTTTAATATTTCCCAAATGATGTTTAACAGAGCAAGGAAATTTTCAAAGTATGTCTGATAATATTTTTTCTTCTGGAGAAAGGAGACATTTGTTTTATTTTGGCTTCAATAAAAGTAGTTTTTAATTTAAAAAAAAAACATTTTAAGGTCAAAATTATTAAACATTTTAAGCTATTTTTTTTCGGATTGTCTACTGAACAAACTATCGATATACAATAGCTTGCCTAATTACTAGGGATGTGACAAGATCTCATATGATAAGATCTCGCGAGATTAAATTGCGACGAGATTTCTCGTCGAGGTGAAAAGTTGTCTCGTGAGTTGTAATGTTATGATTGAGCGTGAGGGTGTAATTAGCATTAAAGATTGGAGGCAGGGTTGGATTTGAACTGCAAATCAAGTGCTTTGCACACACTTGGCAATCTAGGGCAGGTTGGCCTCGGGAGTTGCGTGTGTAACTCGGTTGGGCGGGCGGGTGTGATGTAACCGTTTTTTTTTTTACTAGTTCAGTGGCTGATGCATCCAACAGAGGCTACAACTGCAGCCACACACATTAACCATGCTTCACATCCATGCGATGGAATAACATTTTAGATATGCTTAAAGTCATAATCGTCGTGAACAGAAATGGAAATAGGACATGTGGAGTATTCCTACTTTAATCGCATTATTGAAGTGCAGAGTAAAGACCGTAATCAAACTATTACCATCGTGTAGGTCTTTTAGCTGCATTTTGTGACAGGATAAGACATACACACAAGGCTGTTTGACACTATTCTCTACACCTACCGAGTCAGTAAAAGACCACAGACACAGCTCTAAGTGCATGCTCACACACACATATACAGTGTACTTCTGGAGACTAAAGACACACGCCTTCATTTTCACCAAACAGGCGTTTATGCTGTCAGCGTGCAGTATTCAATTACATTAAAACATCTCTCTCCTATCAGTCCTTACTTCATATTTGCAATCAGGAGCTCAGACTTTGTGACGGGGGCATGAATGAAATCTTGCTGATTGAAAGTAAAACTGCTAAAAAATTAAATACCAAAAATTACATGAAATTTAAGTTTGTGGAAAGGAGTTCGATTTCTCATGTGAAACTGTAAAGGGGATGTCCTTTACTGCATAGAATTTATTAAAAAAAAAAGAAATAAAATAAAATAAAATAAAATAGAAATAAAATACCATTCATTACATTTTCTTTTAAAAAAGCACCTAAGTTGTTTTGGTGTTTGTGATTTTTTTTTCTATTTCTATTCATATATCAGCATTATTTTGCTAATATTTAAAATTATATATAAAAGACTAAGATTTTCCGAACACGTAGGCTATTAGTAAAAAATTTTTACAGCGTTTGCATGTCCTTTACTGCATAGAATTCATTAACCTCTTAAGGCCCAAGCTGTTTTTTTACATGCATTTTTTTAATTTCTCTTTGCTATTTGGGCTTATTGGAACCTAATTAGAATAAAACCTAAGTATCATCTTTTGATAGGATGTACTTTTAGAGAAAAATAATGTCTACATATGTGGACTTGTGGTCCGAATTTCCATAAAATACAATAAAGTCACCTTTGTGTAACAGAATGAAAAACTTTTTATTTCTGTCTTGAGCACAGCAGTTGTTTCCTGACGGTTTTTAAATGCATTAATAACACATACACACATATTTTTTTGAACATGTTTTGACAAGTAAAAACATTTTCTGTCCATTTTGGAGAGATAAAATAGTGTTTGGGACATTTCATTTGCTGCAAAACAGTTAAAGAATGAAACTGTATGTCTGTAACAAAATATAAAACATAAGGCTTAAGAGCTAAAATGTGCTGTCCACGTATGTGGCCATTAAGCCCTAGGAGGTTCAAATAGAAGTAAAATAACATTCATTACAAGTTCATTTAAAAAAAAAAAACACCTAAACAGTTTTGCAACTTGTGATTTTTTTCTTCAGTTGAGTAAGACTATTTTCCATTCATATATTTCATCATTGAGGATTTCTTAAAAAAAGTGTAAAAATCTCATCTCGTTCTCGTGACCCCAATCTCGTGTCTCATGTCATCTTGTGTAGTAAGCGTCTCTTCACACCCCCACTAATTACCCTAACCTGCCTAATTAACCTAGTTAAGCTTTTAAATGTCACTTTAAGCTGTATAGAAGTGTCTTGAAAAATATATAGTCAAATATTATTTACTGTCATCATGGCAAAGATAAAATAAATTAGTTATTAAATGAGTTATTAAAACTATTATGTTTAGAAATGTGTTGAATATATCTTCTCTCCGTTACACAGAAATTGGGGAAAAAATAAACGGGGGGCTAATAATTCAGGGGGGCTAATATTTCTGACTTCAACTGTACATATATGATTTTTAATTGAATTAAGACAGGAAAGGAGAGAAACAAACTAAATGAAAATAATTAAAAGCAGGAATTTGTTTCATTGGTCTTTATTCGTAATTAATTTTCTGTTCTTGTGTTTTAGGGTCCGGGATGCTGTTCAGATTTTGCCATCTCATTCCATTACATAAACGCAGTGGAAATGCACGCATTGAAGTACTACACATATCATTTACGCCCGTATGGATACAAATACAGATTTAATCCAGATGAACTGAAATGAATCTAAAAATAAAACGGCAGTCGGAAGGCCACCATGACAAGTGAAATTTATGACTATATTTATTGTACATTACTTCACTGTAGTAAATCATGTTATATTTATTGTTCTATAATACATAATAAAACAAGTTGTACAAAGTTGCAGACTTTATTGTCCAAAGCATTTTGTTCAGAACACAGTGATTGGATTAAAGGTAAGACAAAAAAGTTAGACAGGATAAGATTTGGTTAATTCAGAGCTTTAAAGTAAATGAGTAAATAAGTGAAGTGAGTTCGTTAGTTCACTGCTAAGGAAACAACAACGAGCATCTTGGATAAGCTTCTTTGAAATGAATGCTTCTAATCATACAATATATTACAACTTGAACATAAATACTGTATATTTAACAGATAATTCTATATAAATATGTTTATGATGAGAGAATTTGCACAGTCTCTGCCATTGGCTTACGCACAGATCTAAATGTAATGCTGCAATCTGATGCTTTCCATTTGGTTTTCTCATTTCACTTATCCTGATTGTGTCAGGTCATTTTTGTTCATTTTACGATAGTTAGGCTACAATAAAAAAATATTCATAGATTTATATATGTATACAATTGCACATTACACTTTAATTTATGGTGGCCAAGAGGGCTTAACATGCCACAATTTAGGAAAACGCATGCAATTACAAAAACTCCAGCAAATTAAGAAAAAATCTTCATCAGTTAGACAGCAGAAATCCTCAAAACACAAACACATTTTTAAAAAAACACACTGCATTTTCACAAAGCGCAAACAATGAATAAAACGCACTGCATTTTCCCACAACACTACGGAAATGTTTAAAAGAGACCCTAAACCGTGACGGACCCGGATATTTAGGTTATGGTTATTTAAGCTAATAAATATGTGAATCAGGATATTAAAATAAACAAACAAAAAAACCCACCTTTCAAAGACCTTTCAAAGATCACCGACAACTTCACTGAGCAGATACCTTTTAACTGTAGTCTCAATCAAAGTTGGTATATTTTTAAAAGACAAAGACCTAGCCTTTTTGGTAAATAACCTACAGTTGAAGTCAGAATTATTAGCCCCCCTTTGATTTTTTTTTTCTTTTTTAAATATTTCCCAAATGATGTTTAACAGAGTAAGGAAATGTTCACAGTATGTCTGATAATATTTTTTTCTTCTGGAGAAAGTCTTATTTGTTTTATTTCGGCTAGAATAAAAACAGTTTTTAATTTTTTATGAACCATTTTAAGGTCAAAATTATTAGCCCCTAATTCTTTTTCCGACTGTCTTCAGAACAAACCACTGTTATGCAATTACTTGCCTAATTAACCTAACCTG
The DNA here is from genome assembly GCA_903798195.1 of Danio kyathit. Taxonomy (NCBI): domain Eukaryota; kingdom Metazoa; phylum Chordata; class Actinopteri; order Cypriniformes; family Danionidae; genus Danio; species Danio kyathit. The sequence continues at coordinate 31,337,593 of LR812537.1, read as the reverse complement.
CCTAGTTAACCTAATTAACCTAGTTAAGTCTTTAAATGTCACTTTAAGCTGAATACTAGCGTCTTGAAAAATATCTAGTCAAATATTATTTACTGTCATCAGGGCAAAGATAAAATAAATCAGTTATTAGAGATGAGTTTTAAGTTTATTAAGTTTTTAAGTTATTAATACTATTATGTTTAGAAATGTGGTGAAAAAATCTTCTCTCCATTAAACAGAAATTGGGGGAAAAATCAACTGTAATTATTCGAGCTAAACACTTAATTCAGATGCAAATTGGTGAAACCCCACTTTAATGGATGGAGGAATGATCTGAAAATGTTCGTAAAGTCTCTTCATTTCATGAGGAACAGAAATGCCCAAAAGCATTCACGTGCCTTGGACTCCATTCCACTAGATTAAGACCCTCATGCCCCCCTTTTTATTTTTTGTTTGTTTGTTATGTTCCTATTCATGTACTTTTATATCAACACTAACACTATATGTTTGTATTAGATTGTTGAATATGTCGTAATGGTTTGTACTTGATCTTATGGTTATTAAATAAATAAAAAATAAACTTCAGTGACCAATAGGCAGGGCACAGCGGCATCCGTCACATTTTTGGGTCACCTTAAAACATTTCCGTTCTGTTCTTTTTGTGTTGTAAGAAAATGCAGTGTGTTTTATCAATGTTTGTGTTGTGAGATAATGCAGCGTGTTTTATCAATGTTTGTGTTGTGAGATAATGCAGCGTGTTTTATCAATGTTTGTGTTGTGAGATAATGCAGCGTGTTTTATTAATGTTTGTGTTGTGAGAAAATGCAGCGTGTTTTATTAATGTTTGTGTTGTGAGATAATGCAGCGTGTTTTATCAATGTTTGTGTTGTGAGATAATGCAGCGTGTTTTATCAATGTTTGTGTTGTGAGATAATGCAGCATGTTTTATCAATGTTTGTGTTGTGAGATAATGCAGCGTGTTTTATCAATGTTTGTGTTGTGAGATAATGCAGCGTGTTTTATCAATGTTTGTGTTGTGAGATAATGCAGCGTGTTTTATCAATGTTTGTGTTGTGAGATAATGCAGCGTGTTTTATTAATGTTTGTGTTGTGAGATAATGCAGCGTGTTTTATCAATGTTTGTGTTGTGAGAAAATGCAGCGTGTTTTATCAATGTTTGTGTTGTGAGAAAATGCAGCGTGTTTTATCAATGTTTGTGTTGTGAGAAAATGCAGCGTGTTTTATTAATGTTTGTGTTGTGAGAAAATGCAGCGTGTTTTATCAATGTTTGTGTTGTGAGATAATGCAGCGTGTTTTATCAATGTTTGTGTTGTGAGATAATGCAGCGTGTTTTATCAATGTTTGTGTTGTGAGATAATGCAGCGTGTTTTATCAATGTTTGTGTTGTGAGATAATGCAGCGTGTTTTATTAATGTTTGTGTTGTGAGATAATGCATCGTGTTTTATTAATGTTTGTGTTGTGAGATAATGCAGCGTGTTTTATCAATGTTTGTGTTGTGAGATAATGCAGCGTGTTTTATCAATGTTTGTGTTGTGAGATAATGCAGCGTGTTTTATTAATGTTTGTGTTGTGAGATAATGCAGCGTGTTTTATCAATGTTTGTGTTGTGAGAAAATGCAGCGTGTTTATCAATGTTTGTGTTGTGAGAAAATGCAGCGTGTTTTATTAATGTTTGTGTTGTGAGATAATGCGAGCGTGTTTTATCAATGTTTGTGTTGTGAGATAATGCAGCGTGTTTTATCAATGTTTGTGTTGTGAGATAATGCAGCGTGTTTTATCAATGTTTGTGTTGTGAGATAATGCAGCGTGTTTTATCAATGTTTGTGTTGTGAGATAATGCAGCGTGTTTTATCAATGTTTGTGTTGTGAGATAATGCATCGTGTTTTATCAATGTTTGTGTTGTGAGATAATGCATCGTGTTTTATTAATGTTTGTGTTGTGAGATAATGCATCGTGTTTTATTAATGTTTGTGTTGTGAGATATGCAGCGTGTTTTATCAATGTTTGTGTTGTGAGATAATGCAGCGTGTTTTATCAATGTTTGTGTTGTGAGATAATGCAGCGTGTTTTATTAATGTTTGTGTTGTGAGATAATGCAGCGTGTTTTATCAATGTTTGTGTTGTGAGAAAATGCAGCGTGTTTTATCAATGTTTGTGTTGTGAGAAAATGCAGGCGTGTTTTTATTAATGTTTGTGTTGTGAGATAATGCAGCGTGTTTTATCAATGTTTGTGTTGTGAGATAATGCAGCGTGTTTTATCAATGTTTGTGTTGTGAGATAATGCAGCGTGTTTTATCAATGTTTGTGTTGTGAGATAATGCAGCGTGTTTTATCAATGTTTGTGTTGTGAGATAATGCAGCGTGTTTTATCAATGTTTGTGTTGTGAGAAAATGCATCACGTTTTTTAATGTGTTTGCGTAGTGATGATTTGCAGCACATGTGCTGTCAAACGGATGAAGATCTTTTCTTAATTTGCTGGTGTTTTTTGTAATTTCATGTGTTTTCTTAAATTGCAGCACGTTAAGCTCTCTTGGCGACCGTATTATTTTGATTTTATACAATTCATTTGATTTTTTTTCACAAAAATATAGACATTTATTTAAACCTCAGACTCAAACAATGATCCCAAATTCTGTAAATATGTAAAAAATTGGATTTAAATTCAAGCATATTTATTTACTTTGTGAAAACAAGGGGATTTTCAGCACCATTATTTCCTATTTGAGCACCGGTAGGCATTAACAAAAATAAAAATACAAATATTTACAATACTGGATGCAACGTACAGAAAATACTATTTCTATGGAAGGAACAATGGGCTATATGCACAGCTAGTGATTTTTAGCCAATGATAAACTTCCGGTGAAAGATTAATGTGATTACATGGTTTCCGCTACATTCATTTGTTCATGGCTGGGTGCCACACCAAAATTAATTCCAGCTTCTCATTCAAAACCTTCAGTTGTTGCTGTACATATTAAAATGTAAGTGAATTATAACAGAGCGAATCTTTCTGTAATCATAGTAGTGCTGTGCGTGATTTGTTTAACTCTATAAGGTTACATGCTGACTGACTGACTGACTGACAGGGCTGCGTGATGCGTGAGGATTTCGTAAACTCTCTGCGTTATGATGTTTCCATAATTATACTTTATTTATAGATAAAGGTCAATGGCTCTGCATACAATGACTTTATCTTGCTGGAGTTTATGGCCGTTTCACTTTACTTCAGGACGCATCAATGCCATTCTGTAGGTCTATTGGAGACATTCATAAATATTCCTAGCAAATCTAATAAATGTTGGAGACATACTCATAACATAAACGTACTTAATCACACTTCAGCAGCGTTTATTTGAGAGTGCACATTAAAATCTGCACTTGAGCAGTGTATATTTGAGGGTGTGCAAGAAGTTTTGTGTACGAACAGAGGAAATCGGCGCGCAAGCAAAGAGATTTGCAATCTCAAATTACATGAATGTAACACCATAGGTAGTTGGAAGATCTGTGTAAAAGGCCTGCCACCACAGCTGGAAAAATCCTACAGGAAACACTGGATTGATTTCAATTTCATAAGGTTCCTTTTACAGCATCAATGTTGTAATGTCATTGAAATACATTCAGTTAAATAGACTTAGAGGGCAACCCAGTGGCGCAGTGGGTAGTGCTGTTGCCTCACAGCAAGAACGTCGCTGGGTCGCAGGTTCGAACCTCGGCTGGGCTGGGTCAGTTGGCGTTTCTGTGTGGAGTTTGCATGTTCTCCCTGGGTTTGCGTGGGTTTCCTCCGGGTGCTCCGGTTTCCCCCACAGTCCAAAGACATGCAGTACAGGTGAATTGGGTAAGCTAAATTGTCCATAGTGTATGAGTGTGAATGTGTGTGTGGAAGTTCCCAGAGATGGGTTGCGGCTGGAAGGGCATCCGCTGCGTAAAAATCGTGCTGGATAAGTTGGCGGTTCATTCCGCTGTGGCGACCCCGCAAGGGACAAAGCCGACAAGAAAATGAATGAATGAATGAATGAATAAATAGACTTAAGCGTTCATTTAGTTGTTCAAGTGTAAAACCAGATTAAAGGCAGAAACTCCATTTATAAATTCTGGGGTAAAATAAACGGTCATATTTTAAAGACATGGCGGGGGAAAATGTAATTTAACGCAGTGCTTCTTGTCCGGTCTGAAACCCACTTTATATTGTATATCAACCAGGCAGTGAAGATCACTGATTTTTAAAGATATCAGACCTTAAACTTGGGAATTTTATAACGGAAAGACTGGAAGCGCTGAAGCTGGTTGGCTGAAATTAAAAGTCTGTGTGCATATACCCCATTAAAAAGAAAGAAATTCGCAAAATATTCAGTGCGACTAGAAAAAAAAATAAGTGTGGTGCTTTGAATATGCAAGTTATTTTCTATAAAATGGAGCAGCACTAAGTCTAGTCAATAATTAAGTGTTGGCCACTATAATGCAGGACAAATCTGATCTACAGTTTTACTGTTCTCATAAAATCTGTACTATAATAATAATAATAATAATAAAACACCTGCATAGTGCATGATTGATACAGCTTGATTAAAAACAAAATCATAAATCTGCTGAATGACGCTTCATTGTCAGAGTGTGTTATGTCTGCACACAAGTGCTTTTACAAATGTCTTCTGATTCAAAGCGGTTGCTATTGCCTTGGCAGCCACCGTACCAAAACTGTGCACATGCATTGGCCTGCGGGTCGTAGTACCACATCACACTGTATTCCCTACAGGGTCCTGGGTCCAATCCCTGCCCACAGCCTACATCTGAAAAACAACAACAATACATTTAAATTACTTCAAATCAGGTTTCAGCCTGAATTGAATGTGAATGCTCAAAAAGTCACCACAGATCAGTCCTTTTAAAGTTTTGTGATTCTGCATTTGCAGATTTAGGGTTTTGACTGAAAACAAATTACTTTCAGTTCCTTCAGCTTAGTCCCTTCATTCATCAGGGGTCGCCACAGCGGAATGAACTGCCAGCAACCCAGTACTGTGAAACATCCATACACACTCTTCCACACACATACACTATGGCCAATTTAGTTCATCCAATTACCTATACCTATAGCGCACGTCTTCATGTCTTCGGACTGTGGGGGAAACCAGAGCACCCGGAGGAAACCCACACGAACACAGCGAGAACATGCAAACTCCACACAAGAGTGCCAACTGACCCTGCCGAGACTCGAATCAGCGACCTTGCTGTGAGGCGACACTGCTAACCATTGAGCCACCATGTCACCCCCAAATTACATTTATAATGAAAATTAACAGATTTATTATAAGATTTCTAAAGTAAATAGAGCAATGTTAGATTAAATGTTAGAGTAAATAATGACGGGATTTTGGGTGAACTAACCCTTACCTAGCATCCATATTACATGTGATTTGCAACAGATTTGCAATAAGTACCACTTTAAGCTGAGCAGTGTGTCAGCTAGCTTGACAGACAAATAGGTGGATAGTAACACTGCATTTGGTTGATTTGATTGGTTATTTGGCCTGTCAGTGGTGGTGTAAAGAAACAAACTGCAATTGAAAAATTGTTATGACTGTTTAGACTGAATGTCAATGATGTATGAGATTGTATGATAACTGAAATCGCAAAATGACCTTAAACAATAGCCCCTTTCACACAGTGATACCAGTAAATATCCAGAAAATTAGCACAATGACTTTACCGGTAAATTTAAAAAAGCGGTGTTCACAAAGGCAAGGACGTTATGGAACTTTTCCAGAAAAAAAACATTCACACAACCATTCCAAAATACTGGTAAATTCTAACATCATTAACCAGAAATGAGCTCTAAACGGCTGCGCTTGTATTTGTAAACATAGAAGGGGTCGGGCTTTTGTTGATGGTTTCACTTTTATTTAAAGCTTTAGCATTTATGTAGTTATTTTTGTCCCAGAGACATCTAAAGGCAGAAGCGCGAACCGCAGCTAAATGTTTACACATTTGACTACATTACAAATTCTGCGGATGGATATACATTGTGAACAACTTCGATGAAAACATGAAGGAACACTTTCGCATGCCGAGATGTACATAATGAGTGCTGTACATAATATGTGTGTGTGCTGGCGCTCACCGGAGCACTTCACATGCACACACGTCAAGCAACTGAAGCAAGGCTTGAAGGTGAACAAACAGCGGTTATCATAAGGATTTTATCTATAATTTTTTACACAGTTGGCATTAAGAAGGAACATAGAAACATTATTTGACAAACATCTAGCAGCTAAATGGGTCACACTTTATTTCGATGGTCCGTTTGTTGAATTTAAGTTACACTGCATCTACATGTCTATTAATTCTCATTAGATTATAAGTAGACTGTTGGGTTGGGGTTAGGGTAAATTGACATGTACTTGCAAAGTTTCTTATAGTCAGTTAAATGTCTGTTGAAGGACTGTTAAATGTTAGTATCAACAGATATTAAGCAGACAGTCTACTAATACTCAAATGGACCATCAAAATAAAGTGTTACCGCTAAATGTGTCTGGAAAAATATTCAAACGCTTTTATTTTTATAAACAATGCGGATGTGAATGCGTCTGAATGTTCTGATTGGCTGGAGTAGACGTCTCACGTCACCATGTTCTAACCGTGTACTCACTCTTTCCGGCATTTTCCCTTCTGCATTCAGACAGAGCAGCCTTCCGACAAATTATCGGTAATGTTACAACTTCTCTTTCTGGAACATCGCCGGAACTAATTTACCGGTATTATCAAAAAGGGCCTGTTCACACATGATCCCTTTTCGAAAAATTGCCGGTAATTTTCAGGAAAGGTCTGTATGTGTGAAAGGGGCTAATAACTAAATGCACTACAGAATGTTACGTTTTCAAATACATGCACAAATTCACAGCTATATTTTTTCCCCTTAGGTTACATAGAGGTCACATTTTACAGTAAGGTTCCATTTACAGTAGGTAAACAAACAGAATCTGCTGTCTGTCCTTTATTGTTGTTTACAAGGCCATCTAAAATGTGTGGAAAGCATGAGTGGCACTGTTTCCTCCCTCTATTGGCATGCATTTGCCACACATCTATATTTGAAATAATGAACTTGAGCTTACAAAAGATATTTGAATGGCCTGTGTGGATTTCTTTGCACGGGAATTATGTCCATAAAAAAATTTCCTGCCACACACCATACCTATCAAGTAAGGTTATTGCTGCCTGTGAAAACCAAGCGGCAACCTCCGGCTCTCCCTTGGGAAGCCAATACGGAAGTAACTAAAACTGCAATTCATTGACTCGCCTTGGGGGGCTGGCTCCAGGTAGTCCAAGTGCTTTCTTTCTGCATTGGTAAATTGGCCATTTTTACAGCTGATAAAAACATGTTTACAGCCTGGTACAATGATGTACAATGATGGCTTTGGTGCATATAGCCATGATTACCCTTCATGACAACTGTGAGGGGGGTGAATTTTTTTATAACTCATCCGTTTCATTTTTATTAAGTTATATTACGTCTGCATAATTAAGGGCGTGTCCACTTGAGTGACAGCTAGCCCTGGCTGGTCGCTGTCTCGTCACCTCAGCTGATTCTGGCTATTTAGCCGCTGAGCTCGGCATATTCATCATATTTTTCTTTTGGTTAATGTTTCTTTACACAGTCATTTGCCTTTTGGAATTATTTCCTGCAATTATCAGATGATATGGCATGCTGTGTGGACTTAATTGTGCTTACAAACCGTTCAAGTTGCCTCCTTTTCCCAGGTGAGTGAAATTGTATACTTACATACCATCTTTATAAATGTATTTGTTTAATTTAAGATCATTTATCATTTAAATGTTCTTTAGACCAGTATTGCACTCCAGAATCTGACAGATTGATTAGCTGTAGGCTATAAAACAGTCATCTGATGCGTTGTCATACAGTGTTATGCCTGGATTTTATAAACAGCCTTACATTTACTAACACAGACTATATCTGAAGTGTTTGATAGTAATTCGCGTTTTCCTCCTGTCGAAAAAACGCCAAAAGAACAATGTTTAGTGGCTCAATGTATTACAAAAGTGTTTTTAAAAGTCTAAACACTTTATTGATATAGTGTACAACCAAGCACATGTGGTCAGAACACAAACGAGTCGCAGGTAATGAAGTATTAAACGTTCTCCTGAAGTAAAAAGTCTGTCTAAGCGAGGTCTAAGCAAAATGCTGAGAATCAAGCATGCGTCTGTAGCTCCGCTCACTCTCCGCCTCTTTGTCCTTATTTGGTATCCCAAAATGACGACGGTTGGCCGCGCCTACTTGTAGCTTCTTTTGCAGTGTTCAGAAACCTATGGGTGACGTCACGGATACTACATCCATATCTTTTACAGTCTATGGTGAAAACGCAAGACTGATCAGGGTGACCAATACCAAACTGTATTGTACTAAACTCTACCATACCACTCAGTGTAAACAAGGCATAACCATGGCATTATAAGTGTGCTTACGTTTCAGCGAGGTGTCAGAGTGAGGTGGCTGTAGAGTTTTTGGAGGTGGACTGCTTTCTTGAACATGATGCCAGTTAATGGGTGTCTGAGGTCCTACGACTGAAATGGACGACTGTTGTCTTGTCTTATTTCCATCCGGGGTCTCTGTCACCCAAGGGATCTCATTGACAGAGCCATCAAAATAGCTAGTGTCAATATGAATATCATCATAGTCTTCAGGTTGCTGAGGCAAGGTCTCAAAGTCTATTGGAGGGGCATCCTGTGATAAAGAAAAACATTGTTATTAACTTATTATAGTGTCTTTCTTTTCTAGATTGCAATTTATTGTGTCTGTAGAAATTCGATGAATGACCTCTTTGCCCTCTGTGATGAAATAATCACTGGTGGGAGCCTCAGTTCTGTCTGGAACAGGATCAGGTCCAAAAGGATGGATTGTTTTGCCACTCGAGCTGAAGACCTTTCCATTGTCATGCTCACAGATATGATTCAACAATTTACTCTCCAGCGCTGAAAAAGACCACATTAAATTATTTAACCATGTACAGCATGAGCCAGTTGCACAAACACAGACTCTGTCTTATGACCTAGTTTGACCAACTAGTAGTAAGCAAAGTGGTAATTAGTTAAACAATCACAAAGTTATAGCCAGACTTGCAGAAAAATATATTTGTGACTAACTTTTTAAGACCAGTCTAAGCAGTTTATGCAACCAGGCCTATATGTAAAAAGAAATACAAAAATACGTACTGTGCAGTTTCAAGAAGTCATCAGTCAAGTAGACATAATCTTCATCAGGATCAGATGCCAAAATGTTCATCTCATTCTTAAACTCTGCATACTGGGAGTCACTGTTGTTCACAATACCAACAACAAAGACTTCAATCCCAGCATTGTGTGCGCCTTCTGCAGCATCTTTCAAACTCACTGCATCCCGGTTGTCAGCCAGGCCATCCGTCAACACAACCGCAACCTTTCGTACACCTGGTCGTGCTGCTTGGAACAGCTGAGTGGCCCGTCGGATGGCACTCCCTGTGAAGGTGCCCTCACCCAGGTATGGCATCCTGCGCACAGCAGTCTTGACAGCAGCCTGGTCATACAGCTGTTGCAGACTGGCCACCACTACCTCCATGTGACTGTAGAGCACCACCCCAACACGTGTGGCCTCACGACTTACAGACACACGATCAATCAGAGAGTTTACGAAATCCTTCACCACTTCATAGTTATCTGGACCCACACTTTCTGAGCTGTCGATAACAAACACCAGCTCCAGTGGACTCGTCCGGCATTTCACACCACATCCTGAGAGAAAACACACAAAAATGAAGTGCTTTCATCTAACACATGATGTCTATTTAGTTTGTGTTTGAGTACCACAACATACCACATATTTCCCGGATTATTTTGATCACCTCTTCTCTCTGCGGGGTATAGTTCAGTGTTATTTGTACAATATTAGTGAGTGTTCTGATGAAAAAAACATATGAGGAAAATGTTTTGACTCACAGATAGGCCAGGATCTCCCTTCTCTCCAGGCTTTCCCTAAAATTTAAGTTGAATTTTTTTAGTATTATTTCAGGTTGTTTTATTTTAGTGTTATTCCCCCGGTTTCACAAACAAGGTTTAAGGCTAGTCTTGGATTAAATTGCATATTTGAGCTCTCTCAACTGAAAATAACTTGCAATGAGATGTCTTAAAATATGTCAGTGTCATTTATTGTTTACAGGTGCACATCCAGTAATGTATTTTTCTATGGCTGTTTTTATAAATGTGGCTTAAATAGCCTAATTTAACTAAGGTCTAGTCCTGGCTTAAGCTAAACCCTGTTTGTGAAACTGGGCCTTTGAGTTTCATGTCTTGATTTTCATTTTCTTTCCATTGCCTTGGGAGCATTTGGAGACTGTCTTGAGTTAGATTAAAGACTAAATCTGATGTAGAATTATACAACAATGTCTGTGCTCTCTTCAGACCCTCTGCAAATCTTAATTAAGAATTGCTCTCAAAGGTCTGGACAACCATACGGACATGATCTAGAACTGTAATATCAACATTGGTTAACTGGTAACAAGTTTTTACCTTGGATCCTGTTTGTCCAGGCATTCCATGTTCTCCTCTATCTCCTTTTCTCCCACGCTCTCCTGATAGGCCTCTGTTACCCTAAAACATAAGAATTTGTTAATTTGTCATTACATTTAAAATATAACTACAATTCCGTATAATACAGTCAGTGTTTTATAGTACCTTCTCTCCTGGCAGACCATCACCTGGAGGGCCTCTTGGGCCAGGAAGCCCTTGAAATCCAGGGTCACCCTGTGAAGACAAAAGCAAATTTAGTGATTTGTATGCTAAAGCTTTAGAATAGTAATGTTTTTGTATAGTAATGACTTTCTTGTTGTTCAAGCTGCTAAAGCATTAGTAAGACCTGCAGGTCTTAATGTCTTACCTTGGGACCCTGAATTCCCTCTCCTTGTGGGCCTGAAAGACCAGGAACACCAGGCTGCCCAACAGCACCCTATAAATGTGTATTAAGTACATGCTTTATGTTGAGCAAATATGTTTTTTAGACAAAGGTGTCTAAACCTGTTCCTGAAGGACCACTGTTCTGGACAGTTTAGCTCCTTCCCTAAATAAACACCTGAACCAATGTCTTCAGAAAGTTTTAGGCAAGTGTTTTGGAGATAAGTTGGAGATAAAATTTGCTGCACAGTAGCCCTCCAGAAGCAAGAGTGTTTAAAGAAGATTTTTTAAACCTTTGGTCCTGGCAGTCCGATTCCTGGAGGCCCTGATGGGCCAGTAACTCCTGGTGAGCCCCTGTCTCCCTGAAAACAACATCAACATCAGATTAAATAAAATTCTAAACCTGACTTTACTTTCTGAAAGTTATTATTTATTTGAGAACTGCATGACCAATACCTTTGGTCCTGGAATTCCCTGTCCTTCAGGTCCAATTTCACCTGGGAGCCCAGGCAACCCTGGAAGACCCTGAAGGAATATATAATATATATATAGACATCTTACTGGGTTGCTTTCATTGTTGCTCTTATCATTTTTTTTCTCCTCCTACACACCTGTGGTCCAGGGTATCCATCCCCTTTCATTCCTTGTGGTCCCACTGGTCCTGAACCTCCTCTGTCTCCCTGAGACATGCCAACATAGATTTTATTTGCATAAAAAGACTCTTATTAAACTATAAGTCAGTGTCTTTGAGATTATAACCTTAGGTCCTGTAGTCCCAACACCTGGCTCTCCAACATGACCAGGGGGGCCTGCAGGTCCTGGCTCACCCTAACAAAAAACACACAAAAGCAACAAAATGTAAAGAGCATATTTACAATACATACAATAAGGTTTAACTTTAGATAACCATGCAAATAGCCACCATGTTGGCAAAGGATATTTTCACTAACTTTGCCCATTGTTTAGCTTTTTTTTTTACTTTAGTACAAATAGAATATCATTCTTTTACACTTTGTGTGAATAGCATCATTATTTGCACTTAATGGGGCTTATACACACCTTGGCACCAGGTAATCCTCGACCTGAAGGTCCTGGTAATCCCATCATTCCTAAACTTCCTGGTTCTCCCTTTGTGTGAAACAAAACATCTTATTATCATAGCTAAATCTATTATTTTACACTATGTATGCAGTATATATGACAATGTGGAGATTTAAAGGTCATATTAGTTCTTCAAAACTTAAATAACTTTTTGCCAAACAACAAAATTGTCTGGGATGATCTCCAACACATTTGTGGATACAAACATAATTATGTAAGTTATTACAATCATTATAAAGAATTAAATACAGGTACATTAATGTCAAAAGTGTTAAAACATTAATCTGCCTGAGGCTAAAGGTGTGTAAAGATGCCAAGCCAGATGTGTTTCTAAGTAGTCTTTTTTTAAACAATCTCTGGACATACAGGTAAATGTCATCTGTAGAAGGCAGATGCCGGCCTATAATTTCTGAGGCAGTTGGCACTTTTTCATGGATTTTTATGTCACCTGTGGAGCTGCCATTTTTTTAAGAATGTCTCTTAATTTATCCTGTCACTTCAAAGATTAAGATAGTGTGGTTCAAGTTAAAAACTCATTTTCAATGGCTTGGCAATTAAATAATTGCATACCATCATTTTTACTTAGTCAAAGATCAAGCAGAATTTCCTTTGTTTTAAGAGCAGCATGAAATTGTGGCTAATATAATAATAATAATTTAATTCTGCTTTGCATAAACATTACAGAAAGTAAACATTATGTTTTTTGAATATCATGAAAGCACTGACGGAAAATATTATATTTATAAATATACATACATATACATACATACACACACACATATATATATATAGTTACTTTTGAAAACCAGTGATATTTATATTTAACAAATGTTACTGATAACATTAAGATTCATTTTTATTAAAGTATACCCTTCACATCAGAACAGCATTGCTCCTATCCACATGTTTCCAGATTTTAAGCAACAAAGTCCAGAGAATATATATGGTCTTTTTTTCAAATTTATAGGTTTATGGATGAATATTCTCTCAACTGAAGAATGACTGTTAAAGGACTGATTATGAGCAGCCATAAAAGTGTAAAACCACCTTTTATGAACTCCTTAGAAGTCATCTGACCATGAAATATCACATTCCAAAACTTTAACACAACGACCTGGACATTAACCTCCACATTCCCAATGTGAAAACAAGGTTGTCTGTGTTTAGGTGCGGCCACCATTTCACCCACCTTCGCCCCTGGTGGTCCCGCTGCTCCAGAGCTTCCTGGGGGACCCCGAGATCCTCTATCACCTCGGTCCCCCTGATGGAGGCATTCATAAACACAATTTACAGTGACATTGGGAATTTTAAATATTATTAAGTATTTTGGTCAGAGAAAAATTGGGTGACATGATGGGATGAGGTATTCTATCTATCTATCTATTCTATCTATCTAGTAAATGTTTGCATTTTGTGGTAACATAAAGGGTCCGCTAAATGAAAGCAAATAAACTGGTCTCATTGTCACCCAAAAATACAAATACTGACTCCTGGAGATTGTTTGCATGCATGACTCATTAAATATATAAATCACTGACTGACTATAAAAGCTGCATTCATACTTCAGTTGATCCATTCAGTCATGGTAAGTAAGCAACTGTTTTATTGAAACTGTCATTGTACCTTTTCACCAGGAATTCCTTTCCCAGGTGAGCCCTCTTGACCTCGTTCTCCAGATAAACCCATCTCGCCCTAAAGTAATAGACAAAAGACAGGCATGCCCAGGTGACTAAACGTCTGTAAACAGGAATACAATGCATATTTTATTAGTGCTTTCTCATATTTCCTGCCTTTCTTGACAGTGTTTTCGTTCCAGTAGATACAGAAATATGTACAGTAGTTAAGCCGCACCTTAAATCATTTGACTTAACTTGATATTCATGCAGGATTTAGTGACAATTAATTGACTCCACAAAGAAACAGTAACTATGTTACAAGAAAAATGTGACCCAGGTTGTTGTGTCCTACCTTTGGACCTACAGAACCATCTTCACCTGGAATTCCAGGAATACCAGGTGCTCCAACTGGTCCTGGTTCCCCCTAAAATTAATAAACCAATACATCACTAATACATACAAAATGCTGACACCATAAACATGGCAACATAAAGATAATGTTTGATTTGGTTTGTGTACATACTTTTGGTCCTGGTTCTCCTATTCCTCTCTCTCCTTGTGGTCCAGATTCTCCTGGAAAGCCCTGATCTCCCTGTAAAACAATTTACTCAATCACTAATCACCACACAAAGGAGTATAGTTTTTATTTATTATACATTTAATTTTCTTTTGTTGACAATTTGTTCTCATGGTTTCTAATTAGTTGCATAGATTACTTTGTCTTGTTCATTACCATTTATTTAATCCCTACATTCACTCAGTTTTTTTTGTTCGGTGTTGTCTGCAAATGTAGTGTCTATTCTGAGTTTCCCTGTGATTGTTGGACAGATTGAATCTGTTAGTCTCCATTATACACACAACATAAGATACCACCATGCCCAGAAAGGATTTATAAAGCATGGATGAGTTATTTGCCTACTCCAGCTTGGAAAGCATGGGGATTGTTCAATACAGGATCACCCAGTGGATTTCTAGATGTAGCATGTCAAGCATGTGCCAGGAGAAGGTCTGCAAGAGAACTTTGCTGAATTCAATTCAATTCAATTCATGTTTATTTCTATAGCGCTTTTACAATGTAGATTGTGTCAAAGCAGCTTAACATAGAAGTTCTAGTAAATTGAAACTGTGTCAGTCCAGTTTTCAGTTGAAGTTTAGTTTAGTTCAGTGTGGTTTAATTTTCACAGCTGAAAGTCCAAACACTGAAGAGTAAATCCATCGATGCGCAGCTTCACAAGTCCCAACCAAGCAAGCCTGTGGTGAGACAGTGGCAAGGAACAAACTTCACCAACTGACGAAGTGAAGGTATAAAAAAAACCTTGAGAGAAACTAGGCTTTGTTTGGCACGACCATTTCTCCTCTGGCCAAACTTCTTGTGCGGAGCTGCGGCCTAGGCACCGGAGAACGCTGGACATTCATCATGGAGAACTGCAGGTGCAAGTAGGTCACCGGCGGGTGTTCAGGCTGGCTCACGGGATTAATGCGGAGACTCGTCTGTCACTGTGGTCTTTCAGGAATTAGCCTCACACTCTCCGCTCGCTCCTCCATGACCACCACAGCATCATCTCAGGAATCAATGTGCATTGGGTGTTGATGTAGTCCCACGTTGGGCACAAGGGCCTGTGAGGCTATAGCCATGCTCAACGCTTGTGCAAACCTCACATCTGCAAAAAAACTAAAGGCCATTTTCATCTCAGAGCCCAAGCACAGTCAATTTAGGTACGACAACTGGCACCAATGTCCATTCCAGAGGAAGTGTTAGTGGAGTTTGTGGGTAGTGGAGTGGAGTTTTGCCAATATTACTGGCGTTGAGAATGTGCTGTATATGGTTGCCAATTAAGTTGTTGACAATGTAGGGCAGATGAGCCCATACTTGTTGTTCCTTGACTGAATATGTTCATCAGAATTCAGCTTTAACTCTAATTAAAGACACAATCAATGTATTCAGGCTCACTTTAAGCTTTTAGGCAAATGTTCTGAAGTCAGTTGGAGCTAAAATCTAAAGCACAGAGGTTCTCAGTAGCTGGGTCTGACACTATTGTTTAACAGAATATCATTCCTCAGTTTCTCATTTGCACTGTTCCCATCCAGTTTTCTGCCTTCTTTGAGTTCCACTGAGTTCCCTCACAATTATTTGCTCTGCGTAGCACCAGGTCTCCTTTGTCACTCACGTCTCCTTTGTCAGTAATGGTCATACTTAGCCTCCCTCTCCCACCTCCTCTGATAACTTCATCCAGTTTCTTTTTCCCATGTACAGTATGTTGCACCCTTCAGCACCTCAGCTCCTCTTTCAGTGCCTCTCCCCAGCTGCTTAGATTTACCTTGGGTCTTTAGCTATACCGTGTTGTTTCAATCCTCTTGTTCCTTGGGCTTCAGTGCCCCTGACCCAACCATTGATTCCCCCATGGGCCTTCATTCAGATGGTTATATTCTGGGTCTTTCCCTCTGCCACCTTCTCTTTAATGCCCCAGCATATGCCCAGACCCCCTTGTTGAAGTGCTAAAAGAAGTTTGAAAAGGCTGAGTGACGGTGCAGTTTTCCAAAAGCATCAAAAGCCTGTGCTGTAAATGTGTTATGCTGTTTGCATGTACCCCTACACACAACAATGGCGCTGACAGAAAATAGTTTCAGTCGACAAACAGCCTTCTCCATGAGAAGCACCACAGCAGGACATTACATCTTTTCTATTTGCCATAGCCAGACACAGAGTGACGCCGCCAATGTGCTCAAATCTATAGAAAACATGTGGCATGACGAGGTGGGGTTCTCGTCTGTTGTTTGAACCCCTCCAAGTCTTTAAAATCTCTCTGCGAGCAACTGTACAAGCACGGATGCATCTGCACCAGTTCTGCTACTCAAATCTCCAATGTTCATGTTGCCAATGTTGTTGTCTTGGATGTTCTTATCCTGTTTGACCCCCATAGAATGAGATATTAAATGGGGGGAATCTGCAGGTCAAAGAAGGTGAAGTTCAAGAACACATCCACTGATTGTGTAATTGCCATGGACCAATGGTAGCTCAAGGGTGTTTAGTATGGAGTCAATCTAGGATCATATATACTTGCAAAATAAAAAGAAAGTTTTGCAAACAATTGATAAAGTATTGAGCAAAAAATAAGTAAATAAAAGCAAATCTCAAAAAAAAAAAAAAAAAAAAAAAAAAAAAAAAAAAAAAATCGCAAAGTGAAAATAGTTTTTTGATAAATAAAAATTCATTTTGCTAACAAAATTAAAAAAAACTTCAAAGGAAAAATAAAGTTTTGAGAAATAAAAATAGGGCAGCATGGTGGCGCAGTGGGTAGCACAATCGCCACACAGCAAGAAGGTCACTGGTTCGAGCCCTGGCTGGGTCAGTTGGCATTTCTGTGTGGAGTTTGCATGTTCTCCCCATGTTCTGGGTGCTCTGGTTTCCCCCACAAGTCCAAAGACATGTGGTATAGGAGAATTGGGTAAGCGTAGTGTATGTGTGTGAATGAGTGTGTGGATGTTTCCCAGTTTTGCAGCTGGAAGGGCATCTGCTGCTTTAAACATATGTTGGAGAAATTGGTGGTTGATTCTGCTGTGGGGACCCCAGATTAATAATGGGACTAAGCCGAACAGAAAATGAACGAATGACCAAAATGAAAATAAAATTTGCAAACAAAAAAAGAACTGCAAAAAAAAATTAAGCAGTGCAAAAAATTAAAATATTTGCAATTAAAAAAAACTATATATATATATATATGCAAAACATTTTTATAGCATTGCCTTTGCAAAAGTTAACTTGACTCCGCCCCCTTGTCAAATCAGGGTTCACTCATGTATGGCTAAAAAGCTAATCAAAATGAGCACTGCAACTGACTGAACAGGTTTTTGTAAAGGCAATGTAATAAAAAGTTTTTTTTTTTTAATTGAAAATATTTTAGGTTTTTTTTTCACTGCTTGATTTTTATTTGCAGTTCTTTTGTTGTTTGCAAATTTAATTTTAACTTCTCAGCTTAAATTTCTCTTTGCAGTTTTTTATTTTTGTTGGCAAAATTAACTTTTATTTCTCAAAAATGTATTTTCGAATGTTGTGATTTTTGGAGATTTATTTATTTTATTTACTTATTTTTTGCTCAATACTTTATATTTTGTTTGCAAAAATGTCTTTTATTTTGCAAGTTTATATGGCCCTAGATTGACCCCATACTAAACACCCTTGAGCTACCATTGGCCCATGGCGATTTGCAAATATTTTAAAATTTGTTTTTGCTCAATACTTTATTTTTATTTTGCAAGTATAAATGGCTCTAGATTGACTCCATAGTTTAGGAGCCAAAACAAACTCCCCCAAAAGCTTGCTTTGGTGAGCGGTTTCAAACAGCGTAAACAAACTCAAAAAGAACTTTGTTTTAGCCATTTTGTTTTTTAACGAAGCAACATCATATCGTTTATTCTTCGATTTCACTTGAGGTACACCAGGGCCTTTAGTCTGTTTGTTACCACTTCTTTGTCCACCTTCAGAAGCATTTGCCTCCTCTGTTCGACTAATTATGGAATGAGGATGTGCTGTTCTGTTTTTATTTGCATTTGTAAGTTTCCAGTAACTGTTGTCAGGGTTTGTTTTTGTGATTGTTATTTTTGAATGACACGCTTGTTCCTTGTTTCACTATTTATCATTCCAAGCATAAGTGCTCATTTGTTTGATCAGTGTCATCAGAGTATGTATGTGTTAATTTGTCCTTGAAACTAATTGCCAAAGTTGAATTTTTTATAAATTTAAAACTTAACATTTGTCTTAAGTTGACAAGTCATATTGTCTTCAGCTTTGTTAAAAAGAAATTTAAATCTAAAGTTTAATTAAAATGATTGAAAACTATTTTGATATCCTGGTTTGAAACCACAAATTGAGAGGTTTATGGTTTGGTTGAACCATCCCTTTAAAAGCACTTTAGGCATTTGTGATGATAGGTATTTAGAAACCTCTCTAAAGGGGTTTTGCATTTATTATTGGAGCACTAAAAATAATATACCTTAGGGCCAACCAAGCCCACTCCAGGAGGGCCTCTTGGTCCAGGTGGTCCTATGGGTCCCAGATCCCCCTGTAACAAGAGACGCCATAACAAATACTTTCAAAAATAGAAGCTGCAGTGTGATTTTTTATAAAAAAAGCTGCAGTGGTTTGGGTTCAGCCTATGGATAGATCAGAATTCTGCTTTGCCTTTTCACCCTGGATCCCTGCTCCTGGAAATCCCACCAGTCCAGGTAAACCCGGTCCCCCTGTGTTACCCTACAGAACAGAGGAACAAGCAATTAGAGCAGTCACTTATTGAATCCTATAATGCTCAACAACAGCATGTTTAATTCACCCGCTTCAAATGTTATCACTCGATTGAAGAGGCGTTATCAGTGGTTATCAGCTGATAGATAGAGAAGACTCCAGATCCAGATCTGTTTTACATTACTGTGACAGTTGGGTTTAGGGTTGGGGTAGGGGTAAACATTAATTGAATACAATTATTGGGAAATTTAATAAATAATATAAATAATTCTCGTTAACTTCCATCCGCAGCCGTATATTCACTCATTCATTCATTCATTTTCTTTTCGGCTTAGTCCCTTTATTAATCTGGGGTCGCCACAGTGGAATAAACTGCCAACTTATCCAGCATTTGTTTTACGCAGTGGATGCCCTTCCGGCCACAACCCATCTCTGGGAAACATCCATACACACTCATTCACACACATACACTAGGGACAATTTAGCCTACCCAATTCACCTGTACTGCATGTCTTTGAACTGTGGGGGAAACCGGAGCACCCGGAGGAAACCCACGCGAATGCAGGGAGAACATACAAACTCCACACAGAAACGCCAACTGACCCAGCCAAGGCTCGAACCAGCGACCTTCTTGCTGTGAGGCGACAGCACTACCTACTGCGCCACTGCGTCGCCCCCGTATGTGATCTATAGCTGATTAATCATGTGGATGGATGATAACACCCATTCAGTCGAGTGATAACATTCAAATCGGCTGGTTTAATTAATAATAATAATAATAATAAACATTTTTTAATTCACTATACCTTATCACCCTTGATGCTTGACCCAGGAGGTCCACGTACACCTTTAGGACCCTCAAATCCTCTGTCACCCTAAAATGTGGCGAACAACGATGTATCATTACATTATTTACTACATCCTTTAAATATAAAAGTTAACCAATAACATAAATGCTAATGAGTGCAACATTGTTATAAAGTACAGCATGTTTAGCATGTACTTACTATATTAAGAAGTGCTTATTAATGGACATAATATTCTTTATGAACTGCATTTATTCAGATGCTTAATTGTGATTATAATAAAGTGTTTTACATATTTTAGTATGTTAGTGAACACAATAAATTAACTGTACTACTTTAAAGATGAACATTATTAAAGCATACTTAAAAAGTGAAACTCTTATATTATAATACGCTTTGTGAAAAAAAGTGTGTTCATAAACGTGCCTTATATTTCATGAACCTGAAAGAATAGTTTGTTTATAGTCAGTTTGTATTTTCTCAAGAGATGAACAGCACACATTTGTACACATTTAATACGATCAAACAATTAATTCTGTACAAGGTCAAACACATTGTTAATTCTTGCCTTTTGTCCTGGTAAACCCTCGCCTGGAAACCCTTGATTTCCTTGAACCCCTTGAGGTCCTGGTGGCCCCTAGCAAATAAATATAAAATCATAGCATATCATACCGTACATACCCAATAGATAAGGTGTCTGATGGTTGCAGTAAAACATATATTGTAGATATGTATCTCCCTCTAGTGGTGTTACTGAGGTATCGCTTCACTTACAGGCATTCCAGGCTCTCCTATACCAACAGGTCCGGTCGGCCCTAGCCTGCCTTGGCTACCTTTCTCCCCCTTAAGAAGCAGAACACATATTTACTTGCATAATAAAATGATAAGATCTTCATAAGGATACACTGCTATCTTAAAAGTTTGGGTTGGTAAGACTATTTTAGTTTACATATATAGAGTATAAAGTCCCTTATGCACACCAAGACTGAATTTATTTGATTAAAATAAAGTAAAAACCATAATACTGTCAAATATTATTGATATTATTGATGTACTGTAATTGTAAATACCTGTTTTTTGTTTTATTGTTACTGTGGTGCAAAGCTGAATTTTCTGCATCGTTAATAGTAATTCTGAAGCAACTATTCTAATATGCTTACTGGAGGCTGAAGAAACAGTTCTTATGATTATCAAATGTTATAGACGGTTTAAAATAACACAATTAATCTGAAACAGAAATCTGTTTTAATACATCATAGCTGATTAAATATATTAATGCTCTTCAAAAGACATCTTTATTGAACCCCATCTTTTGATCTGTAGTATATTTAAAAGAAAACTAATATGTTTTTTTTTTAATCATTTTTGATCTGCTGCCTCTCATTTTCCTACCTTTGCACCAGGAAAGCCGACCCCTGGGTCTCCTGGAGGGCCAGTGGGTCCACTAGGTCCTCGCTCACCCTGGAAAAGATCTTATTGTCATTCCTTCTATCATTTTCATGTTCACCATTTATAATTTCCCATCACATCCTATTGCTGAGACACAGTATCCTTACTTTAGATCCGACAGGGCCTTCAGGGCCAGTGTCACCAGGGTTGCCACTCAATCCCTACAACAGACAGACAGACAAACAGACATAAAAGTGTTATTCTCACTCACACTTTATCTGTGACGGTTGTTGCTATAAGGGATACACCTGCAGCTGGAAGTTAATAAGAATTGTTTATATTATTTATTAAATTATACATTAATTGCATTTTATTAATGTCTACCCCAACCCTAAAATTAAGCCATCACAATAATTAATTCATATTTCCTTCAGCGTAATCCCTTTTTATCAGCGGTTCGCCACAGCAGAATGAACCGCCAACTATTCCGGCATATGTTTTATGCAGCAGATGCCCTTCCAGCCACAACCCAGTAATGGGAAACACCCATACGCACTCACATTCACACACACACTACAGCACAATACAATCAATTTAGTTTATCCAATTCACCTATAGTGCATGTCTTTAGACTGTGGGGGAAAGTGGAGCACCCAGAGGAAACCCATGCCAGCACGGGGAGAACATCCACACAGAAATGCCAACTGGCCCAGCTGGGACGCAAACCAGCGATCTTCTTGCTGTGAGGCGACAGTGCTAACCACTGAGCCACCGTGCTGCCTTAACCAAAAAAAACGATGCTATATTGATGCGAGAATCTGCAGCTATGCCAACTAGACTTTACCATCTGTGAGCTAGATGTAGTCTGGTGCTGTCTTTTAATATGTTTAATGACTGTACCTGTTCATTATAAGTTTACCTTGTAATGAGGTGTCGGTGATACTGATCAATATACAAAATATGCTTTTATTTTAAGAATATTGAAGTTCTATTAAAGTCTGTTGGTCAGGAGGATCCTTATTTGTTGAGATCTAAATGTGGCAGGATGATTCAGAAACACATCTCTCCAACACTAGGTGGCGCTATAGCAAGATAGCATTTTCTACTTTGGATCATAACTCTGGACTTTGAAATTTCATTTCCATCTATAAGATATTCCTGGCACACAAAATGTTTCACATACTACAACATGATGTATTAATGTAGAGCCCAGAAGGAATCAAAGGGTAAGAAATCAATTTTGAGTGTTTGAACATACCAAGTTTTGTGACTCTTTTTGTTATAGACATAAAAGCTGATCAAAATTGTACAAGGGAAAGAACAGGTATTGTTCAGTACACACTTTTAGAAACTTTGATGAATGGTTTTGATCCACTTCTAATGTTGACTAATGAAACTAATCCACAGGATAATAAATCCATTCAGATCCTATAGTTTAAATCCAAATAATGTTTTAAAAGACTGACTAAAATATAATGACTGACATATTGATTAAAAACACTTATAAATTCAAAAGTTTAATATTATCAAAAACAGTCATCTCTAAAATACTTATAGATTTTAAATCATAAAGCTTAATGATACTGAAAAAAATAGTTGCCAAACATGAATTAAAGGGGTAGTTCACCAACATTTATTATTATTATTCATCATTTATTTTCTTTCCGGCTTAGTCCCTTTATTAATCAGGGGTCGCCACAGCGGAATGAACCGCCAACTTATCCAGCATATGTTTTACACAGCGGATGCCCTTCACTGGGAAACACCCATACACCCTCATTCACACTACGGACAATTTAGCTTACCCAATTCACCTAGCGCATGTGTTTGGACTGTGGGGGAAACCAGAGCACCCGGAGGAAACCCACGCCAACATGGGGAAAACATGCAAACTCCACACAGAAATGCCAACTGACCCAGTTGAGGCTCGAACTAGCAACCTTCTTGCTGTGAGGCAACATCGCTATGAACTGCGCCACCGCACCTTATTATTATAGTTATTGTTGTTGTTTACTTTTTCTCAAGTAGATCCCAACCTTTACAAGTTTCTTTTTGTCTGTTAAGCACAATATAACTTATTTTGAAGAATGTTAGAAACCGGTAACCACTGACTTCTATAATAACAAAACAAATAGAAGTCAATGTTTACAGTTTTCCAACATTTAAAAAAAAATTATGGCTTTTGTGTTCAAAAGAAACTCAAGTTTTCATTTTTAGGTGAACTATCCCATTTAAGAAAAAGATGATATTATTTGTTATTTTAATACTGTGCATAGAATTATACCCCTATTTAAAAAAAAAAAAAAACATAAAAAACTCTCTACACAAATGACTTATTGTGCTTGAATGATTAATAATCACCGTTTGCAAATAAATTTTAAAGTAACAAAAGATTAAGAAAATACTGTACATTTTACAATGTTTCCCAGTGACACTAATGTGACACAATCACAAGCTTTCTTTGTGTTAAGTTACAGACCTTGAAAAAACTTGCTCATTTTTTTCTCTCTCTAAAATTGATGAACAGAAAAAAGAAAGCTAGCTCTGCCATCAAATATGATGTGTTTTCACTGGAAACATAGCTAGACAGATTCCCCGTCACTAGAGAGCAGACTGTGTGGGAACCTGAAGCTCTCCAAATGTCAATCGGCTGCGGCTGCGGTCCTCAAACCAATAGCGCAGACCCAGAGACTGAAGGAGGAGGGCAGGAGAGAGTAACCCCTGTCCTTATGCTAATCCAGAGGAACAAAGACAGCCGTCAGACAGGAACAATGCCATGTAGGCCTGGATTCACTGCTTTAGCTAGTGCAAGAACAGCACAAAATCCCTCAGTCACATTCCATGAGTGCAGAGACAGAAGAGGAGATCATTTCCTCACTGCACTGGCGACGTGTGATACTCTTCATTCATAATGAGATTGAGCCTCTGTTCCGTCTCACTGCAGATTGACAGATATGTGAGTGCGGTCAGAGGTGTTGTAATATGCACTTTACGTGGATTTACGTGATTTAATCATGGATATTGGTTTTATGTGAATCAGTTAATACTATTGTTCAGGTAATTTCAGCGTTATGGAATGTAGTCATTTTTAAGTGACCCGAGAGTGTGACCCTGCCATTGTAAGGGCTGTGCCAAGTGTGCACTTGTAAGTACAATGGTTTTAGAACTCTGTTTTTATCTGTCAACAGAAAAGCAACAATAGCTCAAAACCATAGCTGATAATCAAAATGTGGTGTATTATTCTGCTTGGTAAAAAAGTTTTATACAGCAGAATTTTTAATTGAGTGGAAATGTCTGTTCAAAACTTCAGGAAAGTTACTGTACTTTTAAACGATTAAATATAGAATTTATTACCAGTTTGCCTAAAACAGGGGTGCCAAAACTTTTTCCTATAAAAGGGTCAAAAAGCAAACTTGATTGAAGGCTGTGGGCCGAATATATCAAACCGTTTATATTAAATTTGCCATGGGTAATTTTCAAATTTACTTGGTAATATTTAAAAATAACTAGAAAATGTTGCTTTAAATCATATTAACTAATGCAGTGACATTTTTAACATTTTATAATGAGCTTATTACAGTAAAATATAAACAATCCCATTTATAACAAGTTCAATGCTGAATTCACTAGTCGAGCTTACTTTGATTTGCTCACAGATGTCTTGTGCATCTGTCAAGTGACAGTATTTACATTTTAAAAGTCTGATTCATTTACAGTATTTCATTGAATCATTTAATTTCAGTCTGTTTTTGTAGCTCAGCAATAAAACAAAGAAGCAAAAGGTTACGTTAAATTCAAAATGACGATCACTGTC
Source organism: Danio kyathit (assembly GCA_903798195.1). Classification (NCBI taxonomy): domain Eukaryota; kingdom Metazoa; phylum Chordata; class Actinopteri; order Cypriniformes; family Danionidae; genus Danio; species Danio kyathit. The sequence continues at coordinate 31,312,690 of LR812537.1, read as the reverse complement.
AAAGAATTCGCCCTCTCTCTTTTCAGATGGGATGGCGGATCAAATCAAAGGTTACCATGTGCCAACTTTGGCCCACGCGCCCTACTTTGGGTATCTCTGGCCTAAATCAAGGTCATAAAGGAGTTACAAATCAGCAAGCACTTTGTTTTGTGTGTGCATAAAAACAGACATCTAATAAACATCCAAATATAGACGTCTTAGCTAAAATAATGCTAAATGTGGGCAGTCAGCGAAAATCTGGTAGACATCTAATAATAGTCCAAAAATAGACTTCATCATCAAATAGACAGGATTGAATGACTACACATGTGAATTGTAAATGAATAACCGGTCTATTTTTGGACTATTGTGAGACATCCAATATGTCAATGAAAATTAAATAGATGTATTTTAAACACAAAATTGCTTGGAGGGAAGGATTTTGACCAGCAAATGTCAAAGATATGAGGCAGTAAGTGCATGCAGGTCATTATATTTTTATCAATTTGCAGTTTTTGTAGCTGCTTATGCTCACTTTGTTTATATGTTTGGTTTTCTCTCATTTGGGCAAAATGGCAAGCTACACAAATGCTAATATACTAGCTAGTAAATTGCTAGCAATTGACATCAAATGCTATATACAGTTGAAGTCAGAATTATTAGCCCCCCTGAATTATTAGCCCCCTTTTTTTTATTTTTTCCCCAATTTCTGTATAATGAAGAGAAGATTTTTTTCAACACATTTCTAAACATAATAGTTTTAATAACTCATTGCTAATAACTGATTTATTTTATCTTTGCCATGATGACAGTAAATAATATTTGACTAGATATTTTTCAAGACACTTCTATACAGCTTAAAGTGACATTTAAAGGCTTAACTAGGTTAATTAGGTTAACTAGGCTGGTTAGAGTAATTAGGCAAGTTATTGTATAATGATGGTTTATTTTGTAGAGTATCGAAAAAAATATATAGCTTAAAGGGGCTAATAATTTTGTCCTTAAAATGGTGTTTAAAAAATTTATAACTGCTTTTATTCTAGCCGAAATAAAACAAATAAGACTTTCTCCAGAAGAAAAAAACATTATCAGACATACTGTGAAAATTTCCTTGCTCTGTTAAACATAATTTGGGAAATAATTAAAAAAGAAAAAAAAAATCAAAGGGTGGCTAATAATTCTGACTTTAACTGTATATACTGTACTCTAGTTCTCAAATATAGAACCTTAGCCTTTACAACATTTCTTTAGTAAAGAAAATGCTGTACTGATTCAAACAACCAGTTCTTTATTTAACCCTGCATTCTAACTGTGCTTTATTCAAGAATTAGGAAGTTTGAATAAATAAATTCTGTCATGACTTTTCACAAACCTGTTTGACTTTCTTTTTTCTCTCTTGCAAAACTTAAAACCACATTTGCATTTGTATTCCTACTATGGAAGTCAGTGGTTACCAGTTTCTAACATTCTTCAAAATTACTTCTTTTGTTTCTACTGAAAAAGAAAAAAACTTTTAAAGAACCACTTGGGGGACTAGTAAATAGTGAGTGAATCAGTTTTGGGTGAACCATACCTTTCAATATTACAAAAGCTCACATATAGAAAGGTGAGCAATAGTGGGATAAAATGAACGAATAAATATATAGAAATTGATGAAATGTGGAGATATTGACAGTCTCTAAAATAACCACCCATTCATTCATTTATTCTCCTTCAGCTTAGTCTCTTTTTCAGAGGTCGCCACAACAGAATGAACCGCCAACTATTCCAGTATATGTTATACGCAGCAGATTCCCTTACAGCCGCAACCAAGTACTGAGAAACACTCATACACACTCATACACTGTGGACATTCATTCATTCATTCATTTTCTTGTCGGCTTTGTCCCTTGCAGGGTCGCCACAGCGGAATGAACCGCCAACTTATCCAGCACGATTTTACGCAGCGGATGCCCTTCCAGCCGCAACCCATCTCTGGGAACACACTATGGACAATTTTAGTTTATTCAATTCACCTGTACCGCATGTCTTTGGAATGTGGGGGAAACTGGAGCACCCGGAGGAAACCCACGCAAACATGGAGAGAACATGCAAACTTCACACAGAAATGTCAAATGGCCCAGCCGGGACTCGAACCAGTGACCTTCTTGCTGCGAGGCAACAGTGCTAACCACTGAGCCACTGTGCCGCCCTCTAAACTAACCAGTCAATCTTATTTATTTTTTCATTACAGTACTGAGAATTATCATTTAAATAATCCATGCATATCAAGTGAGCCAAAAAATCTCAGTGAGGGTGTTCAACCACATCAGACAAAATAATGTAGCAAAAAGTAAAAACATATATAATAATCTTGATTATAAATCATGATAAATTGTTTCCATACTCTGGACCACAAACTCAGTCAGAAGGGTGTGAATACTGTAAGCTGAATGAATAAGCTTTTCATTGATGTATAGTTTATAGGATGGGACAATATTTGATGAACATACAACTATTTGAATATCTGGAATCTATGGGTTTCAAAAATATTTAAATGAGCAGAAAATCCTTTTTAAAATTGTCCTGATTAAGTCTTTAGCAATACATATTACAAATCAAAGATTAACTTTTGATATATTTACAGCAGGAAACTCATAAAACGGCTTCATAAAACACAATCTTTATTTAATATTGTAATGATTTTTGACATTAAAAAATGCATTTGTTGGCTATTTCTATAGTTATAATATGCAAGTATATTATAACTTTATAATATACAAGTTTTACAACTAAAGGTTTTGTGGTCCAGGGTCAAGATAATGATAATAAGAATATGGATAAGAAAGCCAACCTTATCTCCTCTTGGTCCTCGTGGTCCTGGAGATCCGTCTGGGCCCTGTGGGAATCAAGGACAGGATCATCATTAAACAATGAAGGAAGCAGAACGCAGATGCAGACAATCTTTACATAAAACCTACTTGATCTCCCTTTATCCCGGAGGCACCACATTCTCCTTTGCCGCCCTGAATAACAGAGAGAAAGAGTGAAAGAAAGCGTCATTGTCCTGCAGTCTGATATGATCTACACTGCTTGAGCCTCCTCTGTATTTTGAAAAGCCTCAGTCAGGATTAAATAGATTTAGTCACTGGCTGATAAGCTCGACAGCTCCATGTTGTACAGTAAAATGACTTAATTCACTGTCATTTTACTGTAGAATCACTGGGTCAAATATACTAGCCTTTTCTCCTTTTGGTCCTGGTCTTCCCTGTGAGAAAGAAAGAGAAACCAATGAATGACCCTACAAACAAATGTACTGTGTTTGGATAATTGTTTTGAAGACTTAATATAGCAAGTACCCTTATTCCTTCAAGTCCTGGACGTCCATTTAAACCAGGCTGTCCCTAAGAATAAATAAAAATAAATTAGATTTGCGAATATTTATGTATGTTTTAAGAATATTTAATATTTGAAAATATTAATGATTCTAAAGAAAGTGCAATTGCTTTTTTTGAGAGACCACTTGGATTTACAGTATTATGTATGGGATTAGGTCAAATTTTGATACCATTTCTTGCTAATTTGTAAAAAAAAATGTTGCCATTAGAGCATTCTTGTTTCAGAGATTGACAATTTGTCAGAATAACATTTTCATTTGTTGTGACTGAAAAATCTTTGTAAACTCTTCTGAAAGTTAAAGCATTCTTGTTGAGCTGTCAAATAGCATATAGCTATTGTCCATATCCGAAAAAAAAATTAGTTTTTGTGTTTTTTGTGCATAATATACTCTAAATAACAATGTTTTTATTTTAAATTCAGAAGAATAAAAGAATAAACCATCTACAAATTTAAAAATCCAAATAAACATAATTTTGAAAGTGGCCCATTTACCATAAGGTAAAAATTGGCCCTTTTCACCATATTTTTTTTTTACCGGAAGCTGTATATATACTGTATGATGTCCTATTTCAGTGTCCATGTCAAATAAAATTTACACAAGATATGTTACATACATAGAAATTATATTAAATTAATTAAGTGAAATTATGAAAATTATTTTTTAAATATTAAATATCATATATTATTTATGATAATAATGATTCTTGAAATATGCATGATGATTTTTGGTAACTATTATTACACCAATTTACATTTTACTAGTTGTGCTCTAATCAAGGCAAAATAAGTCCTTATTTTTTTCTCATTAAAAATAAAATGAAACAGGAGGTATTCTAATAAATAAGTAAATTTTAAAAATGATAAAAACAAAGTCATACAAATTCAGACTTACTCGAGATCCTTTAGAACCAGGAGGCCCATCAAATCCTGCATCGCCTGCTTTACCCTAAGATTTATAATAAAAATAACAGAATGAGCAAACAAGCATCATTCATTCATGCAGTCAAACCATTATTCAAACATCTTCAAAACACAGTCTACAGTTGCCTTGTACTTGTGTAATGACAATAAAGTAATATATATATATATATATATATATATATATATATATATATATATATATATACACGCAGTTGAAGTCAGAATTATTAGCCCCCCTTTGAATTTTATTTTATTTTTTAAATATTTCCCAAATGATGTTTAACAGAGCAAGGAAATTTTCACAGTATGTCTGATAATATTTTTTCTTCTGGAGAAAGTCTTATTTGTTTTATATCGGCTAGAATAAAAGCAGTTTTTAATTTTTTAAAAACCATTTTAAGGTCAAAATTATTAGCCCCGTTGAGCTATATTTGTTTTCAATAGTCTACAGAACAAACCATCATTATACAATGACTTGCTTAATTACCCTAACCTGCCTAGTTAACCTATTTAACCTAGTTAAGCCTTTAAATGTCACTTTAAGCTGTATAGAAGTGTCTTGAAAAATATCTAGTAAAATATTGTTTACTGTCGTCATGGCAAAGATAAAATAAATCAGTTATTAGAAATGAGTTATTAAAACTATTATGTTTAGAAATGTACTGAAAAAATCTTCTCCCGTTAAACAGAAATTGGGGAAAAAAATGAACAGGGGGCTAATAATTCTGACTTCAACTGAGTGTGTGTGTGTACATATATATATATATATATATATATATATATATATATAAAATTCAATAAAAATTCAAGAGAAACAAAAAAACGTAAAACATTTTGTTAAAATTAAATGTATAAGCTAATTAAAAAGAAAAACAGAAACACACATATATATATATATTACTCCCAATTAGAAAATCATTATAAAATATGACAAGATCTCATTTCTTTACAAACTGTATCAGAACAAATTCATCTTGATCATGTGACATTACATAACATAAATATAACCTTGGTATAACTGAATAAAACAGAACTAACAGGTACAGTATAACACTCGACTTTCGTTCCCGCCACTTTTGAAAAGATGGCTACGCCCCTGCTAACTGTGAAAGCTTTCCCATTCAATAATCAGTAAATGAATTCGACAACCACATGAACTCTTCATGATCAAGCGTTGATGAGAAACTTTTTGTTTGTTATGTGCTAAACCCCCCTAGTCTTGATCTACAGTCTGCCTGTGAATATATTCGAGGGGCCCTTTGGACAGCTCCAGCACCTGCTACACTTGCATTGTGGGAAACACTTTCATTTTGGCCTGTCTGCCGCTCTGAATCCACCTGCTCTGCTTTGGCTGTAAACCAGGGCTTTAAGACTCGAGTGATGGAGTTAACCGCTTCGCTTTGTTAGATCAAACACAGCTCAGAGAGAGGATTACTGCTGTTTAACAGTTCTTCCTCAAACAATTTGCACTTTGTTTGTTCATGTGCACAGATCAGGACGGGCTCTACCTTGTGTTTGAAACTGTCTGATGTCTGGATTCTGAAATACCGTTCTGACAGTTTAGAGTAGCGGTGAGCAGGGCGCAAACTAACACGGGGTTAGTTGAAAGACCCATGGTTTTAACATTTTCACACATTCTGGCATAACGTGTGGTATGTGCTAGTTAACAGCATTGATGGTGTATTGTAATGCTCAGTTTATTATACACAGCATTCCTTTAGTTGTTAAAATTTCAGTGATTCCTGTCAGTTTTTGGTGTGTGACCTACTTTAAAGAATATTTGACCTAAAAATAAACATTTTGCCATAATTTACCCTCAAGCCATCCTTAATGTATTTGACTTTCTTCTGTCAGATGAACACAGTTGGAGTAGTTTAAGACTTTATCCTGCAGCTCTTGCAGTGACTTTTATTTTAAAGCTTTTATTTTGAACTTTATTTTGAAGTGCATAAATCAGTCGCCCAACCAATCCATACACTGCCAGAGGACTAACACATGTTTTATGAAGCAGATCGATGTGTTATTTTAACATCAATTTTTCTACATTTTAAATTATAATCTCCAACTACTGACTTCCGGCAGCTGCAACTGACATATTGAATGTTTGACATAGCTACTGTAAGATTGTTGGACACATGTATGCAGCATTGTACAAGTAATATACTTTATAACATTATACTGTAATGCCAAGCCAACTAGATTTCTTGTTTGTTAGAATCTTCTGAGGTAAACAAACTGTGTGGTAAGTGGTTCCAATTATGCCCAAAGCTTCCACCCCCTTCGAATGTTATCTGTCACGGTTGGGATCAAAGCAAGGAACAACAGAGACGAGGATCCAAGTGCAGGTAAAATAAGAATATATTTAAGCAAAACAGGGACAAACAGAAGTGGCTGGTACAAAAAGGGCAATCCAAAAACGTAGTCAAAAAACTGGCATAAAGTCAAAATAGGTGGCAAACAGGATCAAACAATAAACAAGGCTAAGGTCAAAAAACAGGCAAAACAAAGAACTACAAACGTACATCAACATCAAGAACTCCATCCTAAACTGGTGTATGTGTGGTGTATAAATAGTCTGAATGATCAGTGATCACAAGTCTCAGCTGTGTGTATCATCAGCAGTGATGAGCAACTGGTGTGTGTGACATGGCCTGATAGGATTTGTAGTTCCTAAACATGACATATGTAGTTCACCAGCGATCTGTCAGGAGTGGATCGCTGGTGATCGTGACAGTTATCAATCAATTGAATGGGCGTTATCAATGGTTATCAGCTGATAAATATGGGGCGGAATAGGGGCCTTCTGCGCCTACTAGTAGGCTCAGAAAGCTGTTATCTTCCATCCAGATGGTTAATCTTCTATACTAATAGAGAAGACTCTAGATCCAGATCTGTTTTACATTACTGTGACGATTGGGTTTAGGGTTGTGGTAGGGGTTAGACGTTAATAAAATACAATTAATGAAAAACTTAATAAGTAGTATAAATAATTTTCGTTAACTAACCGTATGTGATCTATAGCCGATTAAACATGTGAATGGTTGATAACAGCCTTCTGAGCTAACCAGTAGGCACAGAAGGCCCCTACTGGCCCATATCTATCAGCTGATAACCACTGATAACCACTGGTGGTAACCACTGATAACCACTGGTGGTGTATGGGTTACTTTTACGAAGGATTTTTGAGCTTTTGGAAGCTTGAAAATGAAAGCAACTACTAGGGTTGCACGTTTCACTGATACTATAGTAGTATTGCGTTGCTATGGCTCCAAAATACTGGCGGTGCCACTGTAGTTTGTAAACGGTAGTATCATCACTGATGGTCTATCTACAATAGATAATGTTACATGTGGAAAAGTCACAAAAATGCTCACATTTTTGTGCAGCAATAGACCATTTTAAATGAATAGTCTGTGAGCCTTTTAAGGTTGCATAACTGTGTAGAATTCGCACCTTTTATGGTAGCCTATTGCACGTTTTCTAACGTTTCAGTTCAAACGCACATCTGAATTAGTTCATTTCTGTTCCTGTTAATATGATTTAGTAGCTACAACAACTGTGACGATCTCTTAAAAGTACAACTTACAAATTAAAATTTTTAATTACTTTATTGTTACCTGATACCCAAAAATAGCAACAGGAAACATTGAAACTATTTTTGACCACTTCATATAGCCTAATTTTGTTGGAAAAACATGCTCTTTTGTAACAAATTTCATATGTATAATTTGTGCTTTTATTTTAAATGTATTTTTGTTGGTCAGTTGTCTACAAAATAAACAAAAAGAATGAATAAATTTTAGCTGAAGTGACGTGCAAATAATTCCCAGAGATGGGTTGCGGCTGGAAGGGCATCCGCTGCGTAAAATCGTGCTGGATAAGTTGGTGGTTCATTCCACTGTGGCGACCCCGCAAGGGACAAAGCCGACAAGAAAATGAATGAATGAATGAATGAATGAATGAATGAATGAATGAATGACGTGCAAATAATACTTTTTGGCCTTAAGGGAATTATGAATTACACTCATGTAGGCCTATTATAACATAAAAATATAGTATTTCTGACAATGCTACTTGGTATCGTGATACTTCAGCTGGTAGTATCGTAAGATTAATTAATGGTATAGTGACAACCCTAGCAACAACCAACACCATTAAGTAACATGGAAGAGCTGCAGGGTACAATATTTTACTCTCCATCTCGTTGGTCTGACAGAAGAAAGTTATATACACTTGGAGGGTAGCCTGACAGTGAGTAAATATTGGGGTCATTTTTGGGTGAGCTATTCCTGTTGTTTCAATCAGGCAGTGTAGATCAATAATTCTGAACAAGGCAGATTTTAAACACAGTGAGTAGGCCTATACGTATAATGACATAACAGTTTAGTCGGCTATGGCCAGGCTGGCTAATCAAAATCTACAGAAACCATACTGTATGGTCAGTTCTTTAATGCAAACTAGCAGAAAACAATTTTAAATTCCAGTGGTGCAGATGCCAAATGTTGTTACACTGCATTATAAAGTATATAAAGTATAAAGGTTATGGATTAAATGTAATAATATTGTAAATAAGGTTCAATTTCTTGCAGACTAATCATTTTATTTCATTCATAATACCCGAGTGTATCATCATGAGTCATGAGGATTGATTTTGATGTTGTGTGTATGTATTTTATTTTTAATTTAAAAAATGGTTGTACATTGAATTGTATTATTTGAATCACCGAGGACCACAGATTCAGCTAAAAAATGTTAATGTTCTACTGAAGAAAAAGTCAGCTATACATCTTCAATGGCCTGAGGGTGAGTAAATGAACTGCAAATTTTCTTTTTTTTAACAGCTTTTTAATGAGGGAAGAAATAGAATCCAATGAAGCATAGCTAACAAGATAACTCCAAATAATAAGAGAAATATAGATTTCTAAGATATTTGAAGTATTTAGAAAGTATTGGGAGACTTTAAGACTTTGGATAGTCAGTTGTAAGTAGGCGGAGTTAAATATCTCTTGGCCCACTTTGCTCGCTGCTACTCACTGGTTGATGAAATTGTCAGTACAGTATCATAGTTAATGTAGTTTTTAATTTAGTTTTTACATCTGTTATTGGCAGTGGTGTAAAGTAACAAATTACAAATACTCAAATTACTATAATTGAGTAGTTTTTCTCAGGAATTGTAATTTACTAAGTAGTTTTATAAATGTGTACTTTTACTTTCCCTTGAGTACATTTTTAGTGCAGTATCTGTACTTTTACTCCACTACTTTCCTTCAACCTGCAGTCACTACTTTATTTTTTCTTGTCGATAGAGATTAGAAAAATCAGTCCTGTGATTTCTGTCCAATCAAATCGCACATAGAAGGTAAATCGCATCATAACAAACTACTTCAAGACATGGTGAATTATAATCGCAGCAAACTGTTTGGAAGCATTAAAAGTGTCCAAGAAGATGTCCACAATCTTTACACGAATTGACCCAGAGATTGTTTAGATGCATGTCACTGATAAGGAGATAGCGGATGTTTACTGTATGAAGACTGAAATGGTCTTAAAAACCCAGCAGGCACAAGATGTCAACAAAACGTCAGGTTGACGTTTTGCCCCAATGTCATGGGGACATTGCATTTTGTTTGGAAATGAAAATCTGGTTGACGTCAGAACCCAACGTCAGGCAGACGTCAATGTCCATCCTAAAAGCAATCAAATATCAACGTCTAATGATGTTAACAGCTTAACGTTGTCTGGACGTTACCACTATGATGTCTATCAGATATATGGATTTTGGTTGCCATACCTGATGAATAAAATGTCAGTATTTGACGTCAATATGATGTTGGTATAAGATACTGGCTCCATGTTGGATTTTGGTCACTTTCTGACACAACCAAATATCAATGTCAGTTTCATTATTGGGCATCAAAATAGCATTGTCCTTAGACGCTGGCTAAACATTTAATTTTGGTCACCTGACATCACAACCTAAATCTAACCTAATATTAACATCTTATGATGTTGTGTGCCTGCTGGGCAATAACTAAATGCACTACAGAATGTTACGTTTACACACATCCACATATTACATGTAAACACATCACCTTTTTACAGCGTAATACTCACTACTCTTGAGTACTTTTGAAAGGGCTACTTTTTACTCCTACTTTAAGTAATATTTACAACAGATAATTTTACTCTACTTGCGCTACATTTTTAGGCAAGTAATGGTACTTTTACTTAAGCATGATTTTTCAGTACTCTTTCCACCACTGGTTATTGGTAAAATATCTAAACTGTTGATCTCTACTAAAGAAAAAAGGCCAAATTCTGTCATGGTAACTGGCTAAAATAAAATAAGTTTGTAATATTTGACTTCATTTCACTTATCATTTTTTACTAATTATACCTTTTTTATGTGATTATATCATGAATATCCTACAATAATATCCTGCTTTATCTGTATGGAAGGCTGCATGTGATGAGAACTGACAGAGCTAACAAACTGACTGAGACAGAGATATGCAGTGGAGATATGAACTCACTGGATTTCCGGGAAGACCTCGCTCTCCTTTCTCACACAGACAGGATTTGGGCTGTGGACACTGGAACAGAGAAATATTTTATTAAAGATGAATGATAAAACTTTTTATTCCATCAGGTTTTTATGAGTATGATAAACAGCCAATAAACTGCTGATTTAAAGTGAATGCAGTTAATCTTGATGGTAAAAATCAAAAGGATGCTTTAAAAATACTGATCAAATTACTTTATATCATAGAATCTGAAAGACAACAGATATGAAAGTTTTTACTACATCTTGAGTGTACACAAATTTGGGTAATCATAAAAATGGTAAGGACGTCCAAGCAATCAGATGCTTAAAACCAGACTTTGACCTTTAAGGGGCTTAAAACTGAGCCCTGAGGGGCACCATTTAAAATGCATTTTATAATAGTTTATAAAAGCAATTTCATATGTGCTGAAGGGTGTTGTTAAACATGACACAAAGCAGAGAATAGAATGGCCTCTCCTCTTTTATTTTATGCCATGCCAGGATAATATATCCTAATTTAGCTTGGAATGTCGTAATATTCACTGCAACTTAAAAATTGTCTGCTTATGTACTTTTGTTGAAGCTATGTATAACCTAGAGCTGGGCGATATGGCAAAAATGCAATATTGATAATTATTTTCCACATTGATCAATAACAATATCGTTTTGATACAAGTTGTTAATGCTTCCAGATTCAAAAGAGTAGAGTACCTCAATAATGACTGAAGGAACCAAAATTAGAAGGTACATTAAACGGCATGACAAAGTCGGCTGATAAATTGTCGGTGGCCGAAAATTCAATACATCTTTCATATCAACACACTTTAAGACTCCCATTGTTGCACATTTCTGCTGTGTGATTGGCTCTTAGATCAATATAGAGTAAAAAAAAAAAGTCCAGAACTTATAATTGTTGAAGGAGGGCTGAGCCAGGTCAGTACCTGGATGGGGACCACATGGGAAAGCTAGGTTGCTGTTGGAGGTGGTGTTAGTGAGGCCAGCAGGGGGCGCTTAACCTGCAGTCTGTGTGAGTATCAGTAAAGTGAAGAGAACACTATACTGTCAGTGGGCGTCGTCTTTCGGATGAGACATTAAACCGAGGTCCTGACTCTCTGTGGTCGTTAAAAATTCCATGGCACTTCTCGTAAAGTGTAGGGATGTAACCCCTTCATGATTGTAAAGCGCTTTCGGTGTATGGCCATACACGATAAATGTGCTGTATAAATACACATTATATTGCATTGTTATTGACATACATTTCATCGCGATTTGATACAATATCATTTATCGGCCCAGCCCTATAACCTACTGTTCAGGTGTTTGTCTTCTTGCTATATAAGCCTAGATATGAGGTATGAAATAGACCATGGTGAATTGTGCTTACAGTACCAGCTAATGTGTGTTGTTAGGCTTGACACAACCTTTTTCATAAACTTTACTGGCTAAAAATCTAAATGAATTAAAACATTGTTGGCAGTATATTGATTGTTTATTGGTTAAACAGTTGTTTGGTGGGAGGACATATCTGTTCTCATAAATAAAACACAGCTAATTAACAATCAGCAACTGTTCATTTTATAATCCAATAATGAGTGCACATGATCCACCACAAATCATATTCACTTTGAATTTACATTTACAATATTTTCATGAGATAACTGTAACTGTACTTACAGCTCTGTTTGCAAGCTCACTCTGAAAAAAAAGAAAAGAGAGCATTTGAGTAACACACAGTAGTGTAAACCATTGACATAGCCACATAAAGATTATTAGTGTACACTGTAAAAATATCCCTAAATTAGCAGTTTTTCATATTTTGTGATTTGTTTTTATTTGTCCCGTTAAATTATGCTTTTGAATTGCATTAGGGGACCTTGACCTTTCTCTTTGAACTTTTAACATTGAAAAGCTTGAAAAAAAGTCACTTTTATTAACATTTTAATAGTTTAAAGTGATATATTTATATTGATATATATATATATGGGCAACCCAGTGGCGCAGTAGGTAGTGCTGTTGCCTCACAGCAAGAACGTCGCTGGGTCGTAGGTTCGAACCTCGGCTGGGCTGGGTCAGTTGGCGTTTCTGTGTGGAGTTTGCATGTTCTCCCTGGGTTCGCGTGGGTTTCCTCCGGGTGCTCCGGTTTCCCCCACAGTCCAAAGACATGCAGTACAGGTGAATTGGGTAAGCTAAATTGTCCATAGTGTATGAGTGTGAATGTGTGTGTGGAAGTTCCCAGAGATGGGTTGCGGCTGGAAGGGCATCCGCTGCGTAAAATCGTGCTGGATAAGTTGGCGGTTCATTCCGCTGTGGCGACCCCGCAAGGGACAAAGCCGACAAGAAAATGAATGAATGAATATATATATATATATATTATATATAAAAAAAAATAATATATATATATATATATATATATATATATATATATATATATATATATATATATATATATATATATATATATAGGTGTTGTACATTTACTGTTATTTTACAAACTTATTCATTCATTCATTTATTTTATTTTCGGCTTAGTCCCTATTATTCAGGGTTCGCCACAGCGGAATGAACCGCCAACTTATCCAGCATATGTTTTATGCAGCGGATGCCCTACCAGCTGCAACCCATCACTGGGAAACACCCATCCCTTCCCAATCACACACATACACTACGGACAATTTAGCTTACCCAATTCACCTATAGCGCATGTCATTGGACTGTGGGGGAAATTGGAGCACCCAGAGGAAACCCACACCAACACAGGGAGAAAATGCAAACTTCACACAGAAATGTCAACTGACCCACACTGTAAAAAAATCTGTAATTTTATGTACGTGAAAACATAAAATAACAGCCGTTAAACTACAGAAATTTACCGTAAAATAATGGACGTTATATTACAGGAATTTCCCTAAATTTTAATTCTGTTAAATTTCTGTAATTTAACATCCATTATTTGACTTTTTTTTCTGGCACCCCAGCTGCCGGAAAAAAATGTAAAATTCCGGATTTTTTTTTACAGTGCAGCTAAGGCTTGAACCAATGACCTTCTTGTTGTGATGCAACAGCACTTTCCACTGCGCCGCCTTTACAAACTTATATCTCTCTATATTATTTCTTATACATTATATTATTTAAAACTACAAAAATGTCAATAAAAGTCCCTTTGTTAAACAGTAGAGTTGAATTTTCAACATCAAAAGTGGACAGAGCAGAGATCAAGGTCTCTCAATGCAATTTATAACCGTAAATAAATGGAAACCATTCATATATTCATATATTAGTAATATGGTTCATTGATTTACAGTATTGCTTAAAAAATTTTATTGATGCATGGTAAACAAGTTACCAGTAGGTGCAGTAGATTCTCAGAAAAACAAACAAGACTCAGCATTCATGATATGCACACTCTTAAGGCTGTGCAATTGGGCAATAAGTTAAAAGGGTTGTGTTAAAAAAATAGCAGTGTGGCATTCAATCTGCGAAGTCATCAATTTTGTGAAAAAACAGGTGTGAATCAGGTGGCCCTAAAGGAGGAAACACTTACTGAGCATGCATTTGAAAGCCTTGAGGCAAATGGGTCATTCAAGACATTGTTCAGAAGAACAGGGTACTTTTATTAAAAGGTTGATTGGAGAGGGGAAAACCTATAAAGATGTGCAAAAATTATAGGTTGTTCAGCTAAAATGATCTCCAATGCCTTATAATGGAGGAAAAAAACAGAGAGACATGGAAGAAAATAAAATACAACCTCAAAATGGATTGAAAAATAACCAGAATGACAAAGGCTCAGCCAATGATCTGCTCCAGGAAGATCAAAGTCTGGAGTTACCTGCAAGTATTGTAACAGTTAGAAGACCTTTGTGTGAAGCTAATCTATTTTCAAAAATCCCCCGAAGAGGTTACAATTTGCCAAAGAACATATCAACTGGTTAAAAAGAAATGGAGGAACATTTTGTGGATTGATGAGAGTAAAATGGTTCTTTTTTGGTCTAAGGGCCACAGACAGTTTGTGAGACAACCCCCAGACTCTGAATTCAAGCCACAGTACACAGTGAAGACAGTGAAGCATGGTGGTGCAAGTATCATGATATGGGCATGTTTCTCCAGCTATGGTGTTGGGTCTATTTATTGCATACCAGGGATCATGGATCAGTTTGCATATGTCAAAATACTTGAAGAGGTCATGTTGCCTTATGCTGAAGAGGACATGCCCTTGAAATGGTTGTTTCAACAAGACAATGACCCCAAACACACTGGTAAAGAAGCAAAGTCTTGGTTCCAAACCAACAAAATTAATGTTATGGATTGGCCAGCCCAATCCCCAGACCTTCATCCAATCGAGAACTTGTGTGGTGATATAAAAAATGCTGTTTCTGAAGCAAAACCAAGAAATGTAAATTAATTGTGGAATGTTGTTAAAGAATTATGGAGTGGAATAATAACAGCTGAAAGGTGCCACAAGTTGGTTGACAGTTATAAAAAAAACATGGTCATACAACTAAATAGAAACAAAAACGCTTGTACAAAATAGCTTTGAGTTTGTACAGTCAACGGGAGACACTGCTATTTTTTTAACACACCCCTTTCAACTAATTGCCCAATTGCATAGCCTTAAAAGCTTGCATATTGTGAATGCTGGGTCTTGTTTGTTTTCTGAGAGTCTACTGCACCTACTGGTTACTTGTTTGCAATGTATCAATAACAAATATACTAAAAACCTGGATTATTCTCGTCAGACAAGTTCGACTGCTATTATTTTGAACAATAATGTATTACTTTATTCATAAAATTTGACTTCAAAATGAGTAATTAGGTCATAGTTTACTAATTGTACAGAATGATATATTATACCTCCCCCAGTTTTCAGATTACTAGTGTACTTTATTAGTGTACTCTATTTTCCACCTGCATCCTATCCATCTCTTATGCCTTCTAGGCAAAAAACATGTCATGACTGCAAACACTCACCAGTTCCCTGAAGAGCTTGTCATCCAGCTGTGGGTCAGTGAGGCTGAAGAGATATTGCTGGGGAGGAGCGCTGGCAATAGACCTCAATCTACCATAGTCTTGCTCATCTCGTGAAGATCCCGGCAGCCCAATAACAAACATATGGATGTCGTGGATCTTGGCATCGGTGGCTGCAGTCACAGCACTGGGGCTGCGTGGGTGGTCGTCTCCGTCTGTCAGTAAAAGTGCTGCTCTTAAGCTAGTAGGCGCTGTCTCTCGGGTGAAAAGCTGAGTGGCATTTGAGATGGCATAAGCGGAGTAGGTGCCATGGCCGATGTAGGTCATTGAATCAACACGGCTTTGGAACACATCGATGTCCTGCCAGTCCCGGAAGTTGTGCTCCAGTGAGACGGTGCTGCTATATTGCAGGACGGCAAGTCTCACCCGCATCCGCCAGCCGGGAACCTGCATCTGAGTCAGCCTGGTGCTGAAGCGCAACACAAACTCCCTCTGCCTCTCAAACAGCATTGTGGCTTTCTCTGAGCTGTCCACCAAAAACGCTAGCTCCACTGGACAGAATAAAGCTGCAAGAAAATGCATGTATGATATTTAAATAAAAATCTAATTGGTTTGGCACGATTTTCACAAGCAATTGATGCATTTTCAAATCTCTAAGTACTTATATAACAACATATCACTTAAATAAATATTTCAACATATTTTCAGTTGTGTTAGTACAAAACACATAATCACAGTTTCAATGTTTCATTCAAAGTAATTGCCATTCAAAAAGTTATTACTATCAAAATTTTGATTTTGATAGGCTCGGTGGTTAGCACTGTCACCTCACAGCAAGAAGGTCACTGGTTCGACTCTGGCTGGGCCATTTGGCATTTCTGTGCGGAGTTTGCATGTTCTCCCTGTCTTCGCTAGGGCCATATTGCAAAATAAAAAGAAATTTTTGCTAACAATTGATAAAGTATTGAGCAAAAAATAAGTAAATAAATGCAAATCTCCAAAAATCGTAAAGTGAAAATTATCTTTTGATAAATAAAAATTAATTTTGCAAACAAAAATAAAAAAAACTTGGGGGCAAAAAATAGGGCAGCACGGTGGCGCAGTAGGTAGCACAATCGCCTCACAGCAAGAAGGTCACTGGTTCGAGCCCCGGCTGGGTCAGTTGGCATTTCTGTGTGGAATTTGTATGTTCTCCCTGTGTTCGCGTGGGTTTAATCAAGGTTCTCCGGTTTCCCCCACAGTCCAAAGACATGCAGTGTAAGTGAACTGAATAAATTAAATTGGCTGTAGTGTATGAGTCTGTGTCAATGTGAGAGTTTATAAGTGTTTCTCAGTACTGGGTTGAGGCTGCTAGGGTCTTTGCTGCATAAAACCTATGCCGGAATAGTTGGCGGTTTATTCCGCTGTAGCAACCTCTGAAATAGAGAGTAAGCTGAAGGAAAATGAATAATCGAATAAGTTTAATACAGTATTCTATTATTCAATTCAATGATCTTTATGTTTAATCAGTTAATCATTTATTATTTCCATATATTTTCAACATGTCTGATTGTTGATAGTTGATCATTTGTAGGTTACAAATTGCTGCAAGGGCTTTTGTATATATTTAGCTTTTTGCCTGTTTGTCTGAACATAAGTAACATTTGCTGTGATGGCTGGGTATCATTCAGTATCATTCATTCAGCAGAGTGAGTGATTTGACACCTGTACCTTGAATGGTTTTCTGCTGAAAGAACTTAATTGAGTCTTAATTGATTCTCAAAGATTAAAAGTACAAAGTTGAAAAAATCTTACTGTTGTGTTTTAGTGATTAAATCAAATGTCCTCAATACACATCACCACAATCATGGGTTCTGAAACAATGATTATGTGGAATGAAAGTATGTGCAACTACAATGAAAATCAGTGGTATTACACATGTGATCAAATTAAAGGTTTGTACTAAGAGATTTGAAAATGTTTACCTAAAATAGTACCAAACCAAATGTAAAAAAAACTTACAGTTTTTCTCAGTCGCTTTGGTGCATTTCTCACAACACTATTTACATTTGCACAACAGTTCATGCATTTCTCAAAACAATTAGTCATTTGTGCACATCATAGTAGCAGTATCTCATTCCTTCCAACAAACTGCCAGTGCTTTTGGACAAGCATCAATTGCTTTCATACAACTCTCTGCTGTTTTATAACATTATCATTTGTTTTATGTCATGTCAGTCAAAATTAACTAAACTTAACTAAACTAAACTAAACTAAACTTAACTAAACTTGTGAATGCTGAATAGTCATGCCATATAAAACAATATAATATAATAGTCCTCATTTCATTACTTGAGTCATTACATACAAAAATGTTGAACTAGTTGTTAAAATCTGTCAAGATAATTCTATTTAAAAAATGTCTCCTAAATTGAACAATTTCATGAATGATTTTCAGACCTGTGTATGTTGTAGGTTCAGTTCCAATATGTACTGCAATATTGTTTACAGTTGTGCACATCTATACCCTAAGGAAGTGTATGTTTGTTGTAAATAAGGGTGTATTTATTCTTTTGCACAATGCTGTGAATAAATTAGAATTGCAAAGAATATATGCAGTAAACATATGAAACATACATATTCAGTGTCTTGTACTCAGATACCTTGCTAAGTGCATTGATGTCTAACTTTACTGTAGTTTTCAAATGGCTTTGCAAGTAGTATATAATGCTGTCTTGAGCATTTCAGGAAGTGTCACCAAAATCGGACTTTTTTGCATTGAAAAAAATGTACAGAGTAAACTGTCCTAATGAAAACATGACAAAGCCATTTGACTATCTTGTTCATAAACAATGGTGGCAGGACTTTTCATCTTGATGACACTGACACTTTCATTGACATGAATACTTGTTTTTGAGGAATGAGCTCTCCATTTTGAGCAAGTGACGCGCTTTTGCAGGTTATCCACTAGGTTTTGCAGTTTGCACTAATTGTTTTGAGAAATGCATTAACTGTTGTGCAAATGTAAATAGTGTTGTGAGAAATGCACCAAAGCCACTGAGAAAAACTGTAACAAGTTAGAGCATAAAGAAACAGACAGAAACGTAAGCAGATTTCAGAAGAGATTGAGATCAAGTCAGATAAGATGAACAGACAGACTTAATTGAATGATTGATTTCTTGTCTGACAGACAAACTGATTTACTGACAGTTACAGTAGACATAGACAGGCAGGTTGACTGACTAACTGACTGACTGACTAATTGGTTGATTGATTTTCTAGATAGATAGATAGATAGATAGATAGATAGATAGATATATAGATAGATAGATAGATAGATAGATAGATAGATAGATAGATAGATAGATAGATAGATAGATAGATAGATAGATAGATAGATAGATAGATAGATAGATAGATAGATAGATAGATAGATAGATAGATAGATAGATAGATAGATAGATAGATAGATAGATAGACAGATAGATAGATAGATAGATAGATAGATAGATAGATAGATAGATAGTTAGTGATTGACAGATAAAAGGCATGGTATGTCATTTTTCTACAGCTAGAGAGCATGTTTTACAACAAACAAAGGCATTGATGACCCCAAGAATGAGTGTTGAATCATGGACGTTGTCTGTATTAAATCCTACAGGACTCAGAATGTTCATGGATAAGTTCACTTCAAATCATATAACTTTCAAACTAAAGTATTAAACTATTCACTTATTATCATTCTATTATGAAGCTGAGTAACATCATGTCCTAACTACCCCTCCTAACTTTTTTGCCTTAACCATCCATGACAACGACGCACAAAGTTTCTGCAAGGTCGCAGCTAAACAACAATTTTTATAAATCTATAATGATCACCTCAGGTGCTGATCATGTGCCTTATTAAGTGTTAAAAGTTACCAGTATGTGTTTGAATACTATTTCACGTGACATTTATTGCCATACTGATAGTGGAAGTCGACAGTTTACCTTAGACCTTGAAAATAAAATAACTATAACATATAGTTTAAATGTGAATGTTGGAACTATGACTCAGTGCAAACCAACAACATTATCATGCACTTTTAATAATTGTAAAGAGGTTTAATATTTATTCTCTATTCCGCACTTCTGCAAGGCAGGTATTTAAATGTTTCTGTCCTGTGTCTGGTGTGGACAGCCAAATAGCTTGTTGCTAAAATCTTTCCGCATTATTTAATGTTGGGACACAGTGTAGGGATGAAAGCTGTCAAAACATTTTGAGACTGCTAAAATAACTGCAGATGAGATATGAACACGATGTCTTTTTTTATACCAAGTGGACCCCTTCTGGTTCCTCCAGTCATCATACTAAAGACATTTTAAGGTTCTGTTGTAATGCAGCTCTGTGCACTCCAAAAACTGAAAATCGAGAGTGTGTGCCGTCATTAGCATGGCAACACAAGACATGGTCCATGTTACTAGATAAAATGGCCCATTTCTCTGGTTTCAAACATTCTTTGAAACATTTTTTGCATAATGTAATGTAAGTGCATAACTCAGCAAAATATATAATACTGTTTTTTTTTTAGAAGAACTCTTACATATTGTGCCTTTAACTGATTTACTGACAAATTCAGTAGAAAAATAGACAGACAGATTGATTTTAAAAGTTTTGATTGATTGATTAGATTTTTTCATTCATTCATTCATTCATTCATTCATTCATTTACTGACAGAAACACAGCAGACAGATATAGGACTTCTTACTTTTGACTCCATTTGTGTTGAGAGTGTTGTCAGGCTTCTGTCTGTTTTTTCTTCTGTTCTGGCTTCTGGCATTACAGCACAGAATAAGCAGCAGCAGACACAGCATCACTGCACCACACTGCATTCTTCTTGTTCATTCACAACGTCACTCTACAAATGAATCACATTATTAATCTATTATTCATCATATTACTGATATTAGTAAATTTTTAATCACGTTATTGAAAATAACACTACAGAAACACAGCAGATAAGTTGTAGAACATGCAATCAGTCTCTCCAGGATTTTGCAGCAACTTTTCTTCTTTTTCTTTTGACTTTCTTTTTTTATTTGCAGCCTAAAATTATGGATTTTGTGACAGTTTGTCTCAAAATGTATGCCATTGTTTGCTTCAATAGTTCAAAAGCATTTGCTTCAAAAGAAAAATCTATTTTTCTTTTTTGTTATTTGACAACCAAAGTCAACAAGTGCTGTAAACTTTGGGATTGTAGTAGAATAATCATTAATTGCATGTTTTAGAATGCAATAGATGCAAAATAAAACTTTCATAAAGCAGTTAGACAGGTAAAGATGTGCTTTATAGTGATTTTAATATGTTAAAGGTTGTTTTTTTTTACATAATGAACACCCAATTATCCATGGTAATGCTCTGGGCAGCTTTTTGCTTGTTTATGCTTTCAAACTATCTCCACTCTCCATGGAAGCTTATAATTCACTGCAGTGATTAATAATGCAATTAAATATAGGTCAACCCATGAAACTGATGGTTACAACTCATTTAAATGTAAAAATCTGCACACTGACAGTAGAAATTGTGAGAGGTCATGAAGGGCATATCCTATGAACTGTCCTGAGGCAGTCATGCACGTGGCCTGTCCATTTCTGCCCAAAAGCTGCTACAAAAACACTTCACCACACAGAAACTAGCATCCAGTAACTGCCATGGGTTTAAATAAGAAACATAATTCTTTTAGCATTATACAATTTAGTTTGTCACTGAATTAAAAAAAAAAGTTATTCGAACTTTCTATTTCAAAGTTTTGACTTTCTTTCTCAGAATTGTCAGTTTTAAACTTGAAATTGCGAGTTATGAAGTTTATATCACATAATTCTGACCTAATAACTTGCAATTTTGACTTTTTTCCTCTGAATTGTGAGTTTATATCTTGCAGTTCTGCTTTTTTTCTCTGAATTGTGAGTTTATATCTTGCAGTTCTGCTTTTTTTCTCTGAATTGTGAGTTTATATCTTGCAGTTCTGCCTTTTTTCTGTAAATTGTGAGT
Organism: Danio kyathit; assembly: GCA_903798195.1. Taxonomy (NCBI): domain Eukaryota; kingdom Metazoa; phylum Chordata; class Actinopteri; order Cypriniformes; family Danionidae; genus Danio; species Danio kyathit. The sequence continues at coordinate 31,290,895 of LR812537.1, read as the reverse complement.
TTATATCTTGCAGTTCTGCTTTTTTTCTCTGAATTGTGAGATTATATCTTGCAGTTCTGCCTTTTTTCTCTAAATTTTGAGTTTATATCTTGCAGTTCTGCCTTTTTTTCTCTAAATTTTGAGTTTATATCTTGCAGATCTGCCTTTTTTCTCTAAATTGTGAGTTTATATCTTGCAGATCTGCCTTTTTTCTCTAAATTGTGAGTTTATATCTTGCAGTTCTGCCTTTTTTCTGTGAATTGTGAGTTTATATCTCAAAATTCTAACTTTATTTCTCAAAATTGCAAGTTGATATGTTGAGAATTCTGAGATAAAGTTCAAGTTCAGAAATCTGAGGTTAAAAAGTAACAATAACTATTTAAGTTGTTTTATTCAGTGGCAAAAGTGGAAATATATACTTTGTCAAGGGTCATCAGGACTGTTTATCATTATACATTTGGATTACTTAATTTAATTGCTTAATTTAGTTTAATTTATTCATTTTAATGATCTTACAAAACAACAAACAATAATTAGGAATTAAAACTACCAATAAACTAATATTTAAAACAAAATTCTATTAAATGCTATGTTTTAAGCTAAACGCTTATGAAACTTTTTCTGTGCTGCAACAAAAATGGTTAAATGTAGCTTAATCAGGTTAAATATCATCTCAACATAATATTCAAAATAAATCTATTCATATATTATATACTTATATATCATACTTTCTCTCTCTGTATCCTGAAAATCTGAACTTTTTCCACTTTGGCTTAATCATCTAAACATCTGTACCACACAAAATCTTTTCAATAATGTATACAATCCGCTTTGTTGTGTCCTACAAAATAACAAAAGAGAAAAGTTAACATTAGCGTTAAGTGACTGAAGTAGTTCCTCACCTATATGTTCACTGCTGTACTGTTCTTCTCCTTAATAATCCAGTCCAGTCATTGAGCTCCAGTTACATCCTCATGAAGTCTGATATCTCCGTATGAAAAAGCGAGAGGCAGAATAAGCAAAGTTTCATTGAAGCCAGGCATATAATGAGTGAATAATGCAGTAATACCCTCTCTATAGTGTGTCAGAGCTCAGTGTGCCAGTATCCCGAAAGTAACCGGCTCACTGCTCTGGGACTCATAGAGTTAAACCCCCTTTTGTTAGTGGATTGGGAGGGCGATTATTCTGACAGCCTTGATTCCTGTATTCCTGTCAAATGTTTTATGCACGTCTTATCAGCCATTAGCTCACAGACATACAGTAAAAAAAAAACACTGAAAAATAAATGTCCGAGTTCAATTTAGTTATATTGCTAATGTAATAATAGATTGCTGTCTAACTAGAGCATGGGCAGATGGTAGAGGAAAATCCTCTGAGAAAACGGCAGGTCTAAACTGGATTTCTGTCAATGTCCTCAAGGTAAAAATGTCTCTTTTAGAAATATCTCTCTCACCTCAAAAATTGTTTTTAATAGGACTTTCTCATATTTATTGGACCAAATATGTATTACAAATTCTGTTTTTTAAAACTTTATAAATACTATTTTAAAGAATTTTTGGTTGTTTCTGATCAGTACATCATTAGTGAAGGTTTAGACAGATTAATTTATCTTCTAAACTTGAAAAAGGAAGTTGAAAATATAGCATCTTTATACACTCACCGGCCACTATATTAGGTACACCTTACTAGTACCGGGTTGGACCCACTTTTTGGTGTCAGAACTGCCTTTACCCTTTGTGGCATAGATTCAACAAGGTACTGAACATATTCCTCAAAGATTTTGGTCCATATTGACATGATAGCATCACGCAGTTGCTGCAGATTTGTCGGCTGCACATCCATGATGCAAATCTCCCATTCCACCACATCCCAAAGGTGCTCTATTGGATTGAGGATCTGGTGACTGTGGAGGCCACTTGAGTACAGTGAACTCATTGTCATGTTCAAGAAACCAGTCTGAGATGATTCGCGCTTTATGACATGGCACATTATTTTGCTGAAAGTAGCCATCAGAAGATGGGTACACTCACTGTGGTTATAAAAAGATGAACATGATCAGCTACAATACTCAGGTAGGCTGTGGCCTTGACACGATGCTCAATTAGTACTAAAGAGCCCAAAGTGTGCCAAGAAAATATCATCAACATCATTACACCACCACCACCAGCCTAAACTGTTGATACAATGCAGGATGGATCCATGCTTTCATGTTGTTGACGCCTACCATCCGAATGTCGCAGCAGAAATCGACACTCATCAGACCAGGCAAAGTTGTTCCAATCTTCTGTTGTCCAGTTTTGGTGAGCCTGTACAAATTGTAGCCTCAGTTTCCTGTTCTTAACTGACAGGAGTGGCACCTGGTGTGGTATTCTGTTGCTGTAGCCCATCTGCCTCAAGGTTGGACGTGTTGTGTGTCCAGAAATGCTCTTCTGCATACCTCGGTTGTAACGAGTGGTTATTTAAGTTACTGTTGCTTTTCTATCAGATCGAACCAGTCTGGCCATTCTCCTCTGACTTCTGGCATCAACAAGGCATTTCTGCACCCAGACAACTGACGCTCACTGGATATTTTTTCTTTATTCGGACCATTTTCTGTAAACCCTAGAGATGGTTGTGCGTGAAAATCCCAGTAGATCAGCAGTTTCTGAAATACTCAGACCAGCCCATCCGGCATCAACAACCATGCCAGATTGCCACATTCGAAGTCAATCACCTTTCTTCCCTATTCTGATGCTTGGTTTGAACTGCAGCAGATCATCTTGACCGTTTCTATATGCCTAAATGCATTGAGTTGCTGGCATGTGAATGGCTGATAAGAAATTAGTGTTAACGACCTGTTGGACAGGTGTACTTAATAAAGTGGCAGGTGAGTGTATGCTCCCACTTTCAAAAACATAAATAAATTTATAATTTGGAAAAGTTTTATATGTTTAATAACTGTCATTCTGCTTCATATATTGAATAAGTTAGATGATTTTACAACTATTCCCCTTTGCAATAAAACAAAAATGAATTATGTTCAAACGTTTGATGATGTCTTTTCTTGAATGTGTTTCCTTGGACCACACAGGTCAGATAACGGTCATGTCACATACCCTTTTCCCAAGTTGTCAACTTCTAAAAACATTCCTTTATCCATCTGATAAATCTCAGTTCTCTGAAAAATGTGGAAACTATCAAAACCTCTTGACGGCCCAATGAGTGAAATATCTCTCCATCTGAAAGGCTACAAAACTGACAGGACAACGAGGCACTCAAAATGACTTACAGCCAGGAGGAGTCAAAGAACAGTCACAAATCAGTTATTATAGATATCACTGGTTAATAAAATGTCAGTTGTCATTGGTCTGCCTCTCAAAGTCTAATATTTGATTTCTTTACTGAAAATCGTAAATCTATTAAGAAAACATGCTGTGGTAAGAACTAAGCTACATCTGATTAGTTAAAGATCAGATCGTATTACATGAATTTTGACAACGTGATGTCATCAAGAGTCATATTTTAAAACTGCACTTAAAATGTCACTTGAAGCACAAGTCATAATTTGAAATTTGACACTCGGTGCAAGTGATCACTCACTTATACTATATTTACATCCTTATTTTTTGTCCTGATTCTTGAAGTGCCTGTTTTACATTAAATGTTTTGGTCAAAGCTGAAAAGATATATATTATAGAATATATTTATACTTGGAGATCTGGAGATAAAGTGATTCAGAAGGTATTACACTGACAATTCATTCATTCATTTCCCTTTGGCTTAGTCCTTAATATATGAGAGGTTGCCACAGCGGCAAGGGAGGATTTAGTGATTTTGGGGCCCTAAACAATTCCAGCCATAGAGCCCCAGTCCTGAAATGCACCCTTTCAACTTTTTTTAATATTTATTTATATTGCTGTTTTTTTTTTTATATTACTCAATCTTCTTTTCTATGTTTTATCTTAATGCAAGCTCTACATTTTAAATGATTAGTTTTCTTAAAATGAATTCACAACTAAAAATAATATATATTTTTATAACCTCTTAAGGCTCAAGGTGTTTTTTTTACATGCATTTTTTATTTATCTTTGCTATTTGGGCTTATTGGAACCTAATTAAAATAAAAATCTAAGTATCATCTTTTGATATGATGTACTTTTAGAGAAAAATTATGTCCATATATGTGGACTCATGGTCCCAATTTACATAAAACACTTTTTCCTGAATGTTTTTAATGCATATAAAACAGAATTTATTTTTTTTTTTGAACTTGCTTTGACTATCAGAGAGTAAAAACGATTTTTTTCCCACTTTGGACAGTTAAAAATAGGGTTTAGGTCATTTCATATGCTGCAAAACAGTTGCAAGATGACACTGTATGTCTGTAACAAAATATAAAACATTCAAAGTATTTTAAATAGCCACTTAAGAACTAAAATGTGCTGTCCACGTCAAGCCCTAGGAGGTTAATATAAATTTGACTGCTGGACTGCTCCAGGATGGATATTTTAGTTTGTAATATTATTATTATTACATAACTACATTATTTTAATAATATTATGTTTTATTGTATATTAAATAATATTTCATTACGTTAAAATTGTATTTGTTTAACTCTCACTATACAAAATATGGTAGAAAACGATGTTGTATATATATATATATATATATATATATATATATATATATATATATATATATATATATATATATATATATATATTGATATAGTTCATAGGTATAATTTATACTTATTTATACTAATTTATAGATATTTATTGGGGGCCCATAGATTTCTTGGGACCCTAAGCAGCCGCTTTCCTCGCTTATTGGTTAAATCCGCCCCTGCACAGTGGAATGAACCGCTAACTATTCCAGCATATGTTTTACACAGCGGATGCTCTTCCAGCTGCAACCCAGTACTGGGAAACACCCATAAACACTCATTTACACACACACACACACACACACACACACACACACACACACACACACACACTAATACACTAAGGCCAATTTAGTTTATTTAATTCACTGACAGAAATTGTCTTTGGACTGTGGAGGAAACTGGAGCACCCAGAGGATACCCACATGAACAAAGGGAGAACATGCAAACTCCACAAAGAAATGCCAACTGGCCCAGCCGAGACTTGAACCAGAGACCTTCTTGCTGTGAGGCGACAGTGCTAACCACTGAGCCACTGTGCTGCCTGTACTGACAATACTGGTAATTATGATATAATTATTATTAACTGTGTACTGTATGTGTCGTCATATATTTTAACCAATTACTACAATCAATAAGAAAGCACTGGCATACATTCTGCTTAACATTTTATTTTCAATATTTGCACATGTATGGGATGTCTCTAAAGTCCAACACACAAAATACCATAGCACTTACAGTCATAAAACCAACTGACAAAGTTCATCCAGGCATCAGATACACCAATGCGCCTTTAAATTATGACCACCCCAGTCTAGAGCAATGGGCCCACTGAATGGTGTCGAGATTGGTGAATGGTGTGGTCACAGTAAAATAATAATAATTCTTGATGCTTAAAAGATGCGTAGAATTTTTAATGGTTAAATCAAATTAAGTTTTCTAGTAATCTCAATTTACATCAATCAAACGGACTAAAATATTGTACATAATAATAAAAAAGCTGACTGTTTATCAGAGTTTGAAGTAAGATATATTGTGATGCAGGGCCTCAGAACTTTGATCTCAGAAACAGTGCACATTGTACGTTTTCAGGTATTGTATAGAGAAGATTTCAAAAAGTGATGAACAGATTGCCAAATGATGAAGTATTATCCAGTTGTGTGTCATCGGAGACTGTAGATCAGGGGTGTCCAAACTCGGTCCTGGAGGGCCGGTGTCCTGCTGATTTAAGCTCCAACTTGCTTCAACACACCTCCCAGGAAGTTTCTAGTATATCTAGTAAGAGTTTAAGTAGCTGTTTCAGATGTGTTTGATTAGGATTAAAGCTAAACACAGCAGGACACTGCCCCTTCGGGACATAGTTTGAACACTCCTGCTGTAGATCATTGTTCACAACTGCAGGGCCATATAGTGCAACAAGTCACCAGTAGATAAAACAAAGGTGACCAGGGCAATGAGTTACAGCACAGTTAACTTCTGTGTAAAAACCCCAGCCAGGTCCGCATGGCGACTGAACACTATTGCCAAATCCACACAACCTTCAGCAGTGACTAATCAAAATGCTTCTGATTGGCCATTGTGTTCATTACCTAAACAGAAGCATGTGTAATTAGTCAAACGTTTCAGATTTTGGGGCAAAACTGCCACCAGTATGAAAAATAAAAAAATAAAAAAAATACATATATATAAATATATGATGTGTTTTGGTTTCCTTTGCCAGTAAGACATTATGAGTATGACATGTTCATTCATATTACAAATTTCTGCTAATTGAGTTTGACAAATATGACAAATAACTCTTAGATGCTCTACTTTACATTCCATTTTTCATTTTAACCCTAATTATTTTAGTATTTTCATGGAGTCACTAAACTGAAGTAAATTCCATATCTCCTGCCTGAGGCGGATCGATGAGGGCCATGACAGGGAAAAAGTGATAGTGTGGGGTTTTAATCATTCTGTGCCTTTAAGCGTTTGCTCAAGAACCAACCACAGAATGATTTCGACTTCACTGGTTGTGAACTTTAGGTGTTCAGTGTAGACAAAAATTTGTGAAATGATATGTGACTTCAAAGTGCTGCAGAGGTTTGCTGTTGTATGGTGCGAAAGACAGTTTAACGGCCCTCGGAACTTGAACGAATGTCCACAAGGTATGAAAGGTTTCTTGAACACATTGTGCATGGGTGATTTGTTAACCATGTCAGAAGACGATATGGAAAATCTTCCTGAGGCAGTGAACACATCCGTGGAGCACCGAAAGCTCTGATCCTGTAGGAAAGCACTTAGTGAAAACATAATGCTCACAGAAAGATTACTATTTTAGAAGAAAAGAAACATGGCAAAACTCAGGGTAAAAGTACAAGGTGATAACACTGTTAACGATACATGGCTATCATGTTGTTACTTACAATGTAGAAGCGCATGGCAAACCAGTTTACACAGAATTGAATAATAATACTAGTTAAATACAGAAATATATGAATGTAGAACAAAAAACAAGATATTTAATTTTGATGTCTGCATTAAAATCTGTATATATATATATATATATATATATATATATATATATATATATATATATATATATATATATATATATATATATATATATACTAAATGCAAGTAAAATATGAAATGGTAAGAGTGAAAATAAAATGGTAAAACATGTGTGATATGTTTCGCTTTCATTTAGCATAACAGATGTTAATGTTAAACTAAAACAAAATACTAATTCTGACCTTTATTTTTGAAAGAATACTTCACTGTACTAAAAATTATTAGATTTTATTTGATTAAAAACATCTTGCTAATAAATGGGAAAAATCTGGTTTGAATCGTGACCAAACATAAAGATTTATAACAACAACTAATTAGTGCTTTGTGGCTGCACAGTGATCTTTAAATGTGTCATCAGATGATTCCTGTCGTAAATAAGGTTGAAAACAATTTTGGCATATAACTACTGCTACATTGATGACTTCGAGTGTCTACTATAATTGTAGCTTTATGATTTTTTTCTCAGAAAAAAACCCGCCCAGCAAATGTATGAAAATAAAACGTAATTTAAAGATGTATTATTTTCATCTTTTACTTACAAATAAGGCAAAAACACATAGCTAGCTTGTTCTATAAAGCAAGCTGCATTATTTTAAATTGTGGTCTTACAACAGTCTAAACTCTTGTAATGACTTAATACTAAACTAATGAAATAGATCAACAAATATCCATAATTTTCTACATCTTTTTTCAAGCTATGGAAACTGCTACAAAAAGCACTTTGTCTGGACTTGCAACAATATGGCAGCTGCTTGACCTCAGGCAACTCCGTCACAACACTGAGCATTACAAAGGACACAGTGATAAACTTATTAATTAATACAACATGTACAGTGCATCTTTTACTCTAATGCCTTTTATCTTGGTGGATTTGGCGCTTCTTATTCGAAACAAAGGAGTTACGCAATACGACGACTAGACTGAAGTGACCGTTTGAGGTATTTGGCATATTCACAAACTCCTGACACTTGTCTTTTACTGATTGATGAATTTTGAAATGTTTTCGGTAAAAAAATATGAAGCTACCTCACATAATTCAAGAAGAAAATTCCAATGCTCTGGTTTTAGTTTACAAAGAGTGCCAGTCGAAAATGTCTCATCAGCTCATTGATGTTGAATAGACAAAAAAATTAAATAAAAGATTATTTAAGTTTTAAGATAATTTTAGTCAAATAGCTTTGCCTCAAATTAAACTCATTTAAGAGTTTGAGCTGATGTGTTTTTACAACTTCCCTGAAGCAAAATAGCTATTACGTTGCAATTCAAAAATATGACTATACAAATAACCTAAATCTCGATTGTTTGTTATTCCAACTTTTGAAACGCAGTTCAGTCGTTAAAGACTCACCTGAAGTCCATCTGTCAGACATCCGTTTGAATTTTTTTTTTTTACTTTATTGCCATCTTGTGGTAGAATATATGAAAACGTTACAGAACCGAGATACTTGCATGAAAAATAATTTAAATACCTTTATATAAAAAGAAAAATTATAAATTTTTCTCTCAGGGAACCATTATTTATAGGTTCCCTAGACAGATTTGCAATCCTATCTTGTATTATGTAAACTACTTTAATATATCAAATACACGTCTGGTGTGACTATTGGGTGAAAGGAGTATTTTTTTTTTCTCAAAAAGGGGACCTTTTTGCAGTTATAAGCCTCGATTACCATCCAGTTATGAGATTTAAATACTGCATTTTAGTGAAATTTTAAGCACTATTTTTAGCTGAACTAGCTTGTCGGCTGGTCATCATAACCACAACTTTTGATGCATTTCCTAAATATTTAAAATGAAGAAATGTGAAATACTACTTATTTTTTAAATACAAATTTATGACATCACATATCATTACAAAAAAAAAATTTAAAGCTGTAGTTTACTGTCATTTATTAGAATTAACAAACTGGCCAGCATATTCAACTTTCCTCAATCTGAATTTGGCCATTTGAATAAAAAAATAAATAGATTACAATAATTTAGAGCTTCACGATTTTTCAAGCCTCTCTTGTAAATAATGTACATTTGAAAATTCATGGAGAACACAATAGCCAAAATAGTATTTAAATGAATTTTAATAAGGTCCTGAACCCGCCCTGTCTACAGGCCTGAAATAACTTTTTGTGAAAATATAAAAATCAATATATGGGTGAAGTAATAATCTATCGTTATGCAGCACAACAGTAATATTTATTCAAATCAAAGAAACAACTAATTTAGAATTTTATCTATTAAAATATGGTTTTGAACTGAATTACAAGGTTATGTGATTCTGCAAACCCCAGGGGGGGAGGGGGGTGGGGGGAGACTGAATCAAAGAAAGGATGTTTTTTTTTTTTTTTTTTTTCATCTTTCAAACATAAAATGGTGGTTCACCAAAAAATGACATTTGTCAATTTGCTCATCTTCTATTTCTACACAAAATACATATATTGAGAATGTTGGAACGCGTGCCATTAACTGACATATTATATTTATATAAAATAAAATGGAAGTCAATGGCTTCTGATTTCTTCACAACATACTCTTTTTGTTCCCCCTGCTGAACATTTCTAAAAGCTTGAAACTACTTGATGGCCAATAAATGGTGATGTAATTCATTTTCGAGTTAATGTCAATGTAATGTAGCAACGTTTTTTATTTTTCAAATAATTTGAACAATGTTAGAATAGTTTAATTTCAAATATTAATAATAATAATAAACAGAACAAACTGTTTTCTTTTTTTTTATTTACAGAAACAGTAAATATCCAATTATATAAAAAAGGTAAATAAAAGACAGCTGTTTAACCGCTCATTGACACTTCAAAAGGGTAATGCTGAGGAAAATCATGAAGAACTTTCAGACCTTCGTTGTACAGCTCCAAATCTGCAAAGCAAGAAAAAAGCTTAACATCCAGAACCATTCAATTAAAAAAACATTTTAATCTAAATTTTAATATATTATTAGTATATACTAAAAAGCAATACCAAATGAGATTTTGTCTTCTCGATACTGAGTATATGAAGTAGCCATGATTGCTCCTTTGTTGGACACCATTCCAATAACCTCCACAATCCCACTCAGCTCTTCGTCCAGCTAAACAGGTCCAGAGGGAAAATAAAAATATATTTTCAATATATTGAAAAAACGTTCCCAGAAGTAAATCATACTGGACTGATCACTCACAGGTTCATTGAGCTCCACTGATGCGGACTTTCCTTCACCATCTAACAGCGTAAGAATCTTTCCTGATGGATGGACCTGTCAACACACAACAATGTTTACAGACTAGACATAAATGATATCAGAATATGTATGATCACTCAATAATAAGGAACAGTTCACCCAAATATTTAATGTAATGTATTTTTTATTTAATGCCATGTCAGCAACCGAGGCTATTTTCATTTCAATAATAAATGTACAATTAAAAACAACAAACAAATGAATCCATGAATTAAATAAGATTTTTATTGCCAATACAAGATAAAAGAAATAAATGTTCTTGGTTTAACATAAAAATGTCCTTAAGAGTGCTCATTTCATAAAAAGAGCCTTGTGGAATAGTTAAAAGCATGACAGTCTAGTACAGGGGTGTCCAAACTCTGTCCTGGAGGGCCAGTGTCCTGCATAGTTTAGCTCCTACTTCCTTTAACACACCTCCCTGAAGGTTTCTAGTATACCTAGAAAGAGATTAATTAGCTAGTTCAGGTGTGTTTAGTTGGGGTTGGAACTAAAATATGCAGGACACTGGCCCTCCAAGACCAAGTTTGGACACCCCTGGTCAAGTACAATGTGTTTCACAGTAAGGGGAGTTGTGCAGTGCAAACACTGAGTGGGGTCTTCGTCTTTAAGCAAAAAGGAATGGGTTAATCTTGTATGTCCAATACGACATCTGGTAAAAATCACTTGATCAAATCTAGCCTTAAAATCCCTTAAAACTTTGTTTGAGATTTCAGGTTGTATTTCATACAGTTTATTATTTTCCTATGCATCCCACTCCTCCTGCCACTTATTTAAAAATGTATCCACAAGTGGTTTCTAGGCCACATGGACATCAATTAAATTATTTTTAGTGATGCAATATATATCGCCCATACATAAAAACAATTCTAGCAACATTTTAACTGATTGTGCAACATCTCTACCTCTACTGGAGTTGTCAGTATTGTTAAAAACACTATAGTATTTACTATAAATTACGATAGCATATTTTCACGTGGATGTCTGACAACTGAAAATAGATCTGATAGCAGATATACTACTTTTCACCTTGCACTTTTTTGTAAACACTAATTATTATTCATTTAGGATATGCGTTTTCACATTCTGATTCCAATGCCTAATTATTGAATTGTTAAAATTACTATAATTAAAATAAATATTCTTAAGAATAAAATATTGTGTTTTTTGAAAGAGTGTACTTGCATTGTGATAATATATTGTCATATTACATTGTCATTATATAATAAATGGCATAAAATGGTCTTAAAATGACAATAATATTGTTTATCGCGATATATTTTGGTGCAATATATCGAACAACGAAAAATAGATATCGTGACAGGCCTAGTGGTTTCAGACCTTAATGAGTTTTTCTTTTTTCTTTTGAAGACCAAATAATATATTCTAGTAGAATGTTGAATGAACGTTAGCCACTGACAGCCCTAGTAGAATTTTTTTAAAAAAATACCATGGAAGTCAATGGCTACAAGCTTCTGACATTCTTCAAAGTACATTGCATTAACAGAAAAAAGAAATCCACCATGTTTGGAACTGTTTTGTAGACAATGCAGTTCCTATATTTCAGTTCTGTATTGATAAAGGCTTTAATACATGTTTGTAGTATTTTGTATTTAGTATAAAGTTAAAAGTCACATTTGAATAGATTGCCTTTGACAGAAACACGCATTTGTGTTTGGTTGTTATTTATATACCCTTTTAATTAGTATATTTAGTAAATGCAGTTAGGGTTGTAAAATTGTAAAAGGCTGTATTTCAATGTGTAATAACTGAAAACAAAATAAAAACATGTTTGGAACTGGTGGTGACCAAACGACGTTATTTAATTTCTATGATGGCGGGATGTTATTCGAAACTACTCAAACACAAACTGCAACATAACGGTCATTGCTTCAGAAAGCTCAGTATAGAGTGCATTAGTATAAGGAATGCTCATCAATAATGAAAAGCTAACGTTAGGTGTAAAGCGCAAACAGGTTAATACCTTCTCCAAGCGTCCAACGAAGCAGACTGGTCGACTGATATACTGAGACAGCATCGACGTGTTGATTCGGGTTTTCGGAGACTCATAAACGCCTGTCATTGTGATGTTTATGGCAAATTACAGCTGAAAAAATACGCAAAAAGACACCAACCAGTCCAGTCAAACACCAGAACCGCGGGAAAACTTAAGGCAAGTGACGTATTGCAGAATGACAACATTTCCGTTGCGTCAGGAAACAACGTTGAGAAACAAATAGCTTTGTAACTGTAGTTCCTTGTGAGAACTCGTTTTTAGAAACCGGAAAAAAAAACAGCTGGATTTTTTTACAGATTTTTTTGTTAATTAACATTTGCTCAAGAATAGAGATGTGAAGAACAGCTGTGATGAACACCGAGTCAGGAATTGGGAATAATACTAAACAACATATCAGTAGTGAGTGGATTTAGAGGCAGATTTAGTGATTTTGGGGCTCTAAACAATTCCAGCCATCAAAGTTCAAAAATTGTTATTATTATTATTTTGCTGTTTTTTCTTATTTATTCGATCTCGTTTTCTACATTTTATCTCAATGCAAAATAATAACATGTAAAGCACCTTGTAGAACTTTTGAAACCAAGAGAGAGAGCGAGAGAGAGAGAGAGAGAGAGAGAGAGAGAGAGAGAGAGAGAGAGAGAGAGAGAGAGAGAGAGAGAGAATGAATAAATAAATTAAATAATACATAAATTGCAAAGTATACTAAACCAAGTATAAGAAAATAAAAATATAAAAAGCCAAGGAATTCACAGTATAAAAACCATCAATACAAATTACATAAAATAATAAAAAATACACACATTCAATGTTTTAGTTGGCTTTTTGTTAGAATATCAAGGACAAAACCTGCAAAAACAATAAATAAATACACAAATATATAAATAAATGAGTAAATAAATCCATAAATTCCTGCATAAACAAAATAAATATGCAAATAAATTAATAAATATATATAAAAATCCTCAAATTCCTGCATAAGTAAATATATAAATAATTAAATAAATCACACAAATGTTGCGGGAATAAGAAAATGCTAAACTGAAAGTTATCCCCCCCACCCCCTTTCAAACGTTTATTCATTTCTTCAACGTAGTTGTGCACTTTTCCTCAGGTCAGCATGCTAATGAGAGGGTGTCTGTCAGTCTTCAGAAGCAAGTCAAAAAATCAAATGCAAATCTTTTCTAACGATCAACCAATGATGGCATAAAGACCGCCTTCTGGTGATTAATAGACAGCCTTTTATTAGCATGCTGACCTAAGGAAAGGTAAATATAAAACTACATTCAAAAAATGAATGAAGGTTTAAAAGGGGGGAAAATAAACATTCAGTTCAGCATTTTCTTATTCCCCCAAAATTTGTGTAATTTATTTAATTATTTACCTGCCTGCACTATTAATTATTTATATATTTATTTATGCAGGAATTCGTGGATTTTTATATACATTTCTTTATTTATTTGCATATTTATTTATTATTTTATTTATGCAGGAATTTATGGATTTATTTGCTCATTTATTTATATATTTGCATATTTATTTATTTATTGTTTTTGCAGGCTTTGTCCTCCATATTAGAAGAGAAAGAGACCTAATATAATTCTTGATGTCTATTTGAAAATCTGAAAAATTAGGGGTGATGGTCATAACCTTGCATTTGTGAATGAAATACTTTGCTAGCAAGATTATTCAGTTTCAAAGAAAATAAACATTTTGTTGGAATATCTAATCAATGCATGTTCAATAAAAAAGGTCAGGAGAAGTTTTTCTTCAAGGTTTAACATATAACAGTTCATTTCCTGACTTCAACTTATATAGGCAGCTGATATTAACAGGTGGAGTTTAGTGAAATTCATCACTTGTCAATCACTCTCCAGTCCTCCAATGGCCGCACCCATACATACGTCCTCTTTTTTTACTTATTCTCTGCACTACGTCAAAAAGCTCAACTGCAAATTCTGCACTGACAGGAAGTTTCACTGCAAAGCTCAAGTTGATTTTGGACAAGCTTCATCTACTTCTACAAAAATGCTTCATCAGTGTGCAAAACATATCAAACTTGAGAAGAAGTTCAGTTAATATATCACCTTTAAGCAATACAAATACAATTGTTTAATAAAAAGAAAAAGAGACAAAAATATGTTTAGAAATTCCTATGTAATTCCTTTTCCCCAATAATTTTCATATTGCTTCTCAAAGGTAAAAATTCCAAATAAAACAAAGCTCAAAATCATCATATATGAAATTTACAATAAACTGGCAGATATCTTGCTAAATTAAGTTTCCTTGTATGAATACAATGCCATAAAAGACGCACAACAGTTTCTGATTGTGAGTCACAAAAGGTACAGCTCTCATCTATACTCATTTTGAACCTTGACACAATAAACGGTTTAACAAGATAATATTGATGAATAAGCTTAAATGAGATCTCTTTAACCTACCAAAATATATTTGTTAGGGAGTGTCCAAACCTTTTTCCACAAAATATTCTCCACTTCCCTATTCCACTTTGAAACAGCATGAGGAGTGGAAACATGTTTATTAAGAAAAAGGCAGCGAATATTTCTGTTATTTTTCAATGCTTTAAAACATTTACTGCCTACATGTGTATTAATGGGTCTGGAAGAGGCTGTTATACTGATTCACAATATCAACATCAAGCCATATAACGGTTTGATGTACACAAAGAAAGAACAATAATGGACAGAAAAAAATACACTGGGTAATTGAATGAGTTTAAAGTAATAAAATCCACACTTTATTTATATATATTTATTTTTTAAAGAGAGAGAGAGAGAGAGAGAGAGAGAGAGAGAGTTTTATCATAGAATGTTGATTGTTAAATGTACAGTTTATTCTGGTCTATTATTATTATTGTTGATTGATTCATTCATTCATTTTCTTTTCGGCTCAGTCCCTTTATTAATCAGGGGTCACCACAGCGGAATGAACCGCCAACTTATTCAGCATATGTTTTTTCGCAGCGGATGCCCTTCCAGCTGCAACCCATCACTGGGAAACATCCATACACACTCATTCACACACATACACTACGGACAATTTAGCTTACCCAATTCACCTGTACCACATGTCTTTGGACTTGTGGGGGAAACCGGAGCACCCGGAGGAAACCCACGCGAACATGGGGAAAACGTGCAAACTCCACACAGAAACGCCAATTGACCCAGCCGGGGCTCAAACCAGCGACCTTCTTGCTGTGAGGCGATTATGCTACCCACTGCACCACCGTGCTGCTCATTTTTATAATATTTGATATATATGAATAATATGATATATTAAATAATATATGATATATTTAATAATATGATATATTATTTATATTTTAATTTGTCAATGTCGATTTTATTTATATAGCACTATTAAACACAACTAGAGGTTGACCAATGTGCTGCACAATACACATCACAACAAAGAAAAACTAAGCGAAAACAGACTATTTTCATTGATAGAATGCCAAATCAAAGAGGTAACTTTTCAACATAGATTTAATAACAGACAGGGATGAAACAGATCTAATACAGAGGGGCAGAGCATTCCACAACCTAGGATCAGCTAGTGAAGGCACGGTCACCTCTGCATTTCAGCCTCGATTTAGGGATGCAGGACAATCTCTGGTTAGATGACCGAAGAGACTGACCAGGTTGATGCTTAATTAACATGTCTGACAGCTAAGAAGGTGCCAGGCCACTTAGAGATTCAAAAACCAAGAGAAGAATTTTAAGTGACTCGATAGGGCACAGGCAATCAGTGCAAAGAGCGTAAAACTGGTGTAATCTTGGTAGCCTACCTGTTAAAAGCCTTGCAGCAGCATTGTGAACTAATTGCAAACAGGATAAGGTTTTCTGACTTATACCAAAGTATAATGAGTTACAACAGTCCAATCTATTGGTAATAAAAGCATGGATTATTTTTTTTAATTTTTAATTATTATCTTTTTTTTTTACTACTACTACTTACTGTGTTTACCATGTTTTTTATTATATATGTATGTTCTTTTTTAAATGTAAACTTTATAAGTGCTTTGGCAATACATTTGTAACATTTGTCATGCCAATAAAGCAATTATTAAATTGCGAAAGAGAGAGAAATGGGGTATTAGTTTGAAGCTAGAAACCAAAAAATATAATTATTATTACATTTATGATAAACACCTATTATAATTTTTGTTAAATTAATCGGATATATCTGAAAAAACATGTTTGAGAGGTACTATTTTCGCCTAAAACTATTTTCGGACTCTTTTCCACACGGAGCTAAAAAGTTGACGGACACGACGTTGGAAGGATTCGTAAACAAAACTTCAGTCGAGTAGCGTTAACTCGATATTTACCTGAATCAAGCTGAAATATTTGTCACATGTGATTATCAGTAAGGCAGCATTTAACTCAAAGACATTGTTGTTTTTGGTTGTTTACAGTATTTCAGCAAGAATGTTGTAACGTGATAGGAAGAGCAGCGCGTGACTGTTTCAAAACTAATGCTTGGTAACTTGCTCGACTCTTAAGTTGTCAAGGATAAACAAAACAAAAGCCAGGTTTCATTGACCTAACTTTATTACTTTTATACAACAGCATATAAATAGAAACTTACATCTGTGACACATCACTTGTGTTTTGAGGAGTGATTCTGACTTTTTAATGACAGATACACACAATGTTTAAGTTTTTCGGATTCAAGAATGACGCTGCCAAAAAATCTGAGAGAGAATCTGATGGATTTGTCATTATTGGTGAGTTATTTTATCATTTTATTTTACTACAACACTATTTTTATTGTTCATTTTTATTCTTTAATAAGTATCCCTTGTGTAATACAAAAGTGAAAGCACTTAAATCAGAGGGAAAATCTGTATCAAGAACAACTGCAGAGGGGTGTTCGAGAAAACCAAATGGGTCGATGACATACTGCAAAAACTACAGTTGAAGTCAGAATTATTAAACCCCCTGAATTATTAGCCCACCTGTTTATTTTCCCCCCAATATCTTCAACAAGGAGATTTTTTTCAACACATTTCTAAACATAATAGTTTTAATAACTCGTTTCTAATAACTGATTTATTTTATCTTTGTCATGATGACAGTAAATAATATTTTACTAGATATTTTTAAGACACATCTATACAGCTTAAAGTGACATTTAAAGGCTTAACTAGGTTAATTAGGTTAACTAGGCAGGTTAGGGTAATTAGGCAAGTTATTGTATAATGATGGTTTGTTCTGTAGACTATTGGAAAAATATATAGCTTAAAGGGGCTAATAATTTTGACCTGAAAATGTTTGTAAAAAAAAATAAAAACTGCTTTTATTCTAGCCGAAATAAAACAAATAAGACTTTCTCCAGAAGAAAAAATATTCCTTGCTCTGTTAAACATCATTTAGGAAATATTTAAAAAAGAAATCAAAGGGGGGCTAAAACACTGATGAACATGTAAGTGAATTTTGATGCAGAGTCAAATATGGTAAAATGATTATTGATTTTATAAACTAATGATTTATTGTACTCTTATTAAATATATTCATGAAAAATATACTGACTATTTGTGTTAAAAACATCTGCATTTTAGTTTATTACACTGCTTTTATATTTGGAATCAAGATACGATAGAACAAGGCAGGCTATTAATACATTTTCAGTGCACAGACCTATCATAATAAAAAGAAACTAATACAGATCAGTACAAATCACTTATTAAAACATATTACGTGAAGTTAAACCATGTAGCACTCCACTAGAAATACTATTTTATTTGCTTTTTCTTTCATTCACAGACCTTTATCTAATGTATATAGGTAATTACCATGCAAGATGATATTCTGGTCATATTTCCCCAAAACACATTTGTAACAATTTCAAGCTATACATCATTTTTAATAATTTATTTTCTGTATAATCATTAAGACATATTTTTTAACAATGACTGGAAATGAAAATGCCTCATATTCACATGCGCAAGCTGCATTCAATTCATAAAATCTCAAAAGATCCCCCTGCACCCCCATCTTTTTTATTTGATTTTTTATCATCCCTCTTTCCTCTAACTGTAACCTTGTAATACCTTTCACAGTGGGCTTGCTTGTAATAAATGTATAAAGAACCTTCCTTCTATTACACACTGAATGGTTCGCTTATGTGTATCGTATATCTTTTAGCATTTTCCCTCTTACATTTTTTTATTTATTTATTTGTTTGTCATTACTGTATTGGGGTTGTGTGCCCTATACGTACACTTGCTGTGCATTTGTGTGACGCTTGAGGACTTTAATGTTTGCAGACTGTACTATGTGTCTCTTCTGTTAAAGCCAGGTTGAGAATTGAGAATTACATTTGCAATTAAGTAGAAAAATTTACATCCATTCCTACCCTGAAAGGTTAAAACAAACAACAACAAAACATTAGCTTATGATGCATGTTGAGTGGGGGTCACTTTTTTAAAATAATTTGACACATTGTACTTCTGGAGACTCAGAACAGGCTGCAGTTCTGGAAAATTGTGGCATTGGCGACTAAAGGGTTCCTGATAGTTTAACGGGGACCTGTTATGCCCATTTTTACAGGATGTAAAATAAGTCTCTGGTGTCCCCAGAGTGTGTATGTGAAGTTACAGCTCAAAATACCACACAAATAATGTTTTATAACACTTTAAAACTGCCCCTTTTAGGCTTTGATCCTCCTAATTGTGCAATTTTGGTGACTGTCGCTTTAAATTCAAATGAGATTTTGCTCCCAGCTCACTTTTCAAAAGAGTGAAATAGTGGCAGATTCAAATACAATGTCCTATACTAATGAGGGTGAGATTATCACCAATGGGTGAGGCTTTCCCCCTATGATGACACGTACAAAGGGAAAATGTCAATCAAAGTGTTTCTGCAGACTGTTTTTATCAAGTGTGATTATAAAAAACTAAATTAATATATTTAGTACCATTAGAGGCTGGTTATATTCACAGACCATTTCCAAAGAACTGTGTTTAAACCCCTTTAAAAAGTGATTTTTGCTTAACAGGTTAAATTCATGGTTTAAATTAATTTCTTTTCAACATATTTTTCTTTGTCATCCAGGTGCCCCAGTTTACATTTCTTGCATTCCCTATTTTACCTGTAAAAGGAATTAGAACTGCACAATATATCGTTTTAGCATCGATATCGCAATGTGATAAAAGTGTGCAAAAGTCACATTGTGAGTATACGCAATGTCAGTCTGGATTATAGTTTATGCAGACTACGCAGTATTATTTTACATGTGATTATTCAATTACTGCTCCTGAATGTGGTTAGACTCCTCAGAATACCGTAAAACACTGTTGATTTCATTTGTATATTTTTCTCTATTGTATTTATCAATGATCATAGATTTTTTTTTATATTTTATGCATGATTCACTTTCCTACAGAATCATCTTGTAATATTGAAGCCATCTGGTGAAATTTTATTGATATTGCAATATATAATCGCAGTACAACTAAATACAAAATACAAAATATAAGGCGTTTATCACATTCGTGTTCATATACATTGCTTTTTGCAGCATGCTAAATTAAAAAGTAGTTATTTAGATTTATGTGGTTTGAAATTAGTACAGTGTGGCTGGAAAAAAAATATAGAATCAAAATATAATGTTACATAATAATCATGCACACACTGTACCGATCAAGCATAATAATGGGAAATTGAAACGAAACTGAGCATTCAAAGAGTGTTTCATACTCGAATACTGAATTGAGAATCACTCAGAAAGAGAAGAGAAAGGGTTTTAAACTGCTTATTGTGGCTGCTTTAACATAACGCAATATTATTGTGATTCCTTTTTTAAGAAATGCATAATTTTATAGCAAGTTAGAGTAAATAGGAACAGTTTTTAGTAACAGTAAATCCTGATTGCTTTATGATGATTTACCTCACGAGGGCAGTATATTTCCTTCCTTGCACTGTGTGAAGACTTGAGTTGTTGATGGGGAAAAAGTTCTTTTTTAAGCATTTTTGTTTTCTTCTTAATATTAAGTAGTAATCAGGACATAGATTTAGGGTTCTCTGTACCTCTATAGACCCCCATTCCCTGTACCTGAAGTGGAAACAGATGGCCAGGGGTCAGAGTTGGTCAAATGCCATGAATTAGTATCCTTGAAAGTCGATACAATAATATTACACGCATTCTCCTTTGGTTGCGCTAGTCACAGCTATAACGTTTTATGTTTTCAGATTGTCATGTAATCATATATTTGCACTTCTGGCAGACAGAAACCATTTAATCAGTATTAAAAGTTTATTAGAGGGAATGTAGGTCAAAGGGAAAGCGGGATCCTACGCTTCATAAAGCTCAGGATATGTTGACTGAGGGCTTGAGCCAGATTTGAATAGCTCAAACCATGTGCCCATGTAGTTTGAGGAAATATTGGAAACCAGAGGATGGAAAATTACTGCTGAATAGTTGAGGATAGATGGATGTTTGGCAAACTATGCACTAATGGTTCTCCAGTTTTAGGCTAACCATGCTGTGAGAGACTTTTGAGGAATGGAAAGAGAAGTTAGCTCTAAGAGGGACTGTGCTTTTTAATTGAAGCCTAGTTTTTTATTTTCTTTTAATCAATTACAGTGTTTGTGGTGTTAGAAAGATGTTAGAAGCTACACTTTACAATAAGGTCTTGTTAGTTTGATCATGTTAGCTCAGTTTGTGGAATTATATTAACTTTTAACCATTCTATTAAATTATTTTAAATTTAGTTTTTTACAAATTTATGAGTAATTGTTCAAATTGACATTAAGATTAATAATTAATATACGTTTTAGAAGTCAATTTTATAGTTTGTTCAAATAACTGAATTCACAAAAAGGAATCATTTAGCCAAAAATGAAAATTGGCTTTTTATTTGGTGTGATTCATTAAATGAATGAATAAAAGTCAATGGCTAGTATAATATAACATATTCAGACAAAATAAAAATAATATATGTGGCTCCTAATGATATAGTGAGGTCTTATGAAGTGAAACTGTGCAAGAAACCAAACTTCCTGTCACATAATTATGTGCACAATCACTTATAAGCTTTCACTTCATATTCATAACTTAAAAATGTAACATAAGCAGTGTTTGAAATGAGTCCTTATTAAATATTTATTGTTATCTTATTAAATCTTCTGTTTATATTGCAACACTATGGGGATTTCCTGCACCCTCTGGCCTTCGGAAGAAATTTACTACTGATCACACAACCATGCTTTCCTGACAAGGTGTGCATAACCATTGCAGCTTTTACTATATTGTAAATTTCAATAGGGTATATATGCACATGGAATTTTAATTTTAGCCAGCCAGCCTCAGGGCTTTCCATCATAAAATTCTCACGTTTACGGTTTGATTTCTTTAAAAATCAGTGATCTTCACTGCCTGATTGATATAAAATATAAAGTGTGTCTCAGACCGGACAAGACGCACTGCATTAAATTCCATTTTCCCCCTACATGTCTTTAAAATATGACAGTTTATTTCACCCCAGTATTTTCAAAGGAGTTTCTGCGCTAGTCTGCTGATCCTGACAGGGCTAGCAGTTACACGATCTTTCTTTTCGTTTTATGCTTGAACGACTAAATGAATGCTTAAGTCTATTTAACTGAATGTATTATAATTACATTGCAACATTGATGCTGTAAAAGGAACATTATGAAATTGAAAATAGTTACATTAAGTGTTAAACATAAGTTTATCATTGGCTGAAAAACACTAGCTGTGCACCCCATTTATCGCCCAGCCCTAGAGTGCACTTTCTAGGATAAGCACAAGTCATTTTAATGAACAAGACAACAAAAGTTTCCTCATCCGCATCCATGTTGTAAACGAATAAATAACTCCAGTTCACATGTCAGGAAGCTTGCACTCTGGTCCATTTGCTAAGTTTGAGTTATAAAATTAACTTTAGGTTTTCATTTCTAAGTGAAAGATTCCTTTGACTAATTCTAACAAAGGAAACGGTATTGTAAATTCCCCCATCACACCACACGACAACCTCAAAACATTATGCAACTCTGAGTGTGCCTCACACAGGTGAGTGGGCTTGACAAACCACCTGAAGAAAACTCACTCTTTCATCTCTCATTTAATCGACACTTGCACCAGTTTTATAAATTTGCACCAGAGTGGGCTTGACAAACCACCTGTAGAAACACTCCCCCCTCCTAACTCTAGCACTTTATTCTCTGAACAGCAACAGTTTCTTTGTATAATTAGCACTTCTTGTGTGTATTGCCTTTTCTTATTGAATCCCTGAATGCCTCCTTAATTATAAGGCCCTTTAGACTAAATAAAATGTAAATGTAAAGTGTTTAAGAAAGACTAAAGAATTAGCTTTTGCTTTCATAATCAATTTACAGGCTGTGTTTGGTTCTGGGGTAAATTAAACACCACTTATTAACCATATTTTAAAAGGTGCAGTTTTAATTATAAACTGTTTATAAATAGATCAAACTACTTTTATCAGGTTAATATTAAATATGCATTACTCAAGGTCTGTTTTGAATTTGAAACCTTTTATTCACGCTTCATCATGGGTTTAAGCAGCTTGGCAAGTGGAGCACAAACAATGTGTGATGTAACATTGTGTAATTAAACCGGTCCAGAGTGCAGCTTGCTTCATGTGACCCAGTCTTAGTACTTTACTGTAGAACTATAGAAGAACTCAACCTAGTAATGACTAGGCCCACACGGAAACTGCGCGCGCAGAATCCCGCAGATTTCCACAGATTTTTAGCCCATCATTAATTCTGTTTATTTACTTGAGTAAATGTGTGTAAATCTGAATTTATTCAGTTTTTAAATTACACATATTTCACATATTAATGTTTTAGTTATGAGACTCTCAAAATAATTCCGCAGATTTTTACCAAAATTCTCCGCAGAAATTGCAAAAAACGCTTGCAGATTCCGTCTGGCCCTAGTAATGACCCATGAACTATATGGAAATCCTCTGGTTCAGCTGAATGTAGATGAAATGGCTTCGTCAAGCTGACAGGCAGAATACTTGTCAATCCTATTTAAGTCAATTTCCTATTTTTGTTCTGCTTATTTATGTTATGAACAAGAATAAAGGCCTGTTCGCACCATGGATGATAACAATAATAATGTAGCATAAGGCCCCGTCCACATAGAGATGTGTTTTGCTGTGTAATCGTATACAAAAAAGATATTATATTGGTACCAGGTCCCAGAGTGGATAAATCTGAAAATGATGTCTTGGCGGTTTTATGTGAACATCCAATCTGCATATTTTGTGAAACGATGATGTAATCAGCCCACATCTTTACCCTAGTCAGACACCGCATGTTACAGTGACGACAACAAATGGTGGACTACATGCTTGTGTTTGTGCTGCAGAAGATACTGAGCTTAATAGCTCTACTAAAAAGCATTCAGCATATTAACCAGCCTTGTGTTGATTTATAACACTGCACAGGTTTTATTAGCATGCTCCACTTATCCTTTTTTTGTGTTTCTCTGTGGGAGAATTGTAGTGCCTCATACTGGTTTGGCTTGTAATCTACATAATTGTTAGTCAGTTTCAGTAGCTTTGTTTGTATGCAGATATTTTTTCAAAAGTTTTGACTTCTTGTGGATTTAGTCTATTTTTAGGTTTGAACAAACAGCTACAAACTACATAATGGCACATTGAGTTGCTGATTAAACAGAGAATCATGATTTGTGTCTCTCTGTGTGTGTGTGTGTGTGTGTGTGTGTGTGTGTGTGTGTGTGTGTGTGTGTGTGTGTGTGTGTGTGTACGTGTTTTTGTGACATGTCAGAACACAAATCTGTATAATGACATGGGTATGACATTGGTATTACAAAAAGGAGGTGAAATACGAGGATATTGGTGACGTCCTCACTTCTCAAAAAGCTTATAAATCACTCAGGATGAGTTTTTTCAGGGAGTAAAGCTGTACACTGTCTCCTGTGATGGTTGGGTTTAGGGGTAGGGTGGGGTGAGGGCAATATAATATACGGTGTGATCTGTATAAAATGAATGGAAACCTATGTAATGTACCCACTTTTCACAAAAACAAACGTGTGTGTGTGTGTGTGTGTGTGTGTGTGTGTGTGTTCAAAGTAGATATCACTTCATGATTATTTCATAAAGTGAGTTTTATTGCCATTTTTATTGCCATTGCAACTTTCCCCAACACTGCTAACAAACATATAATAATTTATAGTCATTTATTCATTTGTTTAATTTAAGACTGGTGGGCACAATGTTTCCAGCACAAGTCTATTGTTGGTTTAGCCGCCACTTGGAGATCATTCTCCATTTTCAGGCGTGGCCTTTATTTTTAACATATGCGAGTGCCTTAAAGGTGTCAAAGTTTAACATTGTGCCGTAAAATCAACCTGCTGCAACTTGCGCTATTGCTGTATCTTTAATTCTAATGTAATCGCCCCAGTGGCCGCAAACTAAGATGTATTTGATTTTTGTAAAACACTAATAAGTGACTAGTCGCAATCCAAATTTTATTTGATTTTTGGAAACCGTCAAGTGACTGATACCTCCCCTTTCTTGCTCTCATTGTCCCGTGACCCGCACTTTGGGAATCACTGCTCTATGGCAGTCTTTGTTGAAGCATTGCTACTTTCAAAAGGTGATTTAATCTATTTTGATTTCTAACATAGACATCAGTGTTTATATCTAGGCTATTCTAGGCTATATGTTTATTTCAGGACTTTTGTTATGATGTCAGTGTTTGTAACAGAAATAATGGTACGAATGCAGATGTTTAAATGTTCTGCTGTGATATAGCTGAATCGTCACCATTTAGGTGTAAGATTGCATGTTTCAAACAGAATAGGTTTTTTTACGTTACTGTAGCTCTACATGTGGAATTACAGCCCAGATGAACTAAATAATTGGAATCACTTTCAGAACAAATTCTTTTTAAGCTCACAAGTTGACAGCCAGTCAGAATCTTTTCTGTATTTACTGTAAAAGACCCAAGATACTTGTGTTTGCTATGCTGTCCTTGTGACAAGGCTGTGGGATTGCGCTGACAGTGCAATAGTTGCAAGACAATATAGGTTTACTTTACATTGCATTATTTATCTGTGCGACAGATCCGCTTCTCTTGGGAAAAGATTCTTTGCTTTTGACTTTTAAGTGCAAATTAGACCATGTATGATTTATAAAATGGCAACAGTTGCAGGAGTGGTAGAAGGCTTGGTTTGGTAGCATGTTTCATTTAAAACTGGCTCTCTGTGTAACACTTCTGTCCCAGTTAATGGTTAGCACACCCAGTTATTTTTTATTGTTGTAATGAAACTTAAGACTTCACTGACTTGATAGATTGTCTGTAGACTGATTTAAAATTAAGGAAATTTTCTACAAGAAAATCAAAAAAAAATGTGCTTACGTGGTGTAGTAACTGTTAAAATGTGTATATATAACACTTTTTTTTGTGTTCTTCTGTGCAATTTAAATGCACAATTGGAAATTTGATATTCATTTTTTTTTACAGCAGTCCAGTGAATGATAGTGGAAACATTAAGTGATGATTTTAGGCACAGTATTGTCAGTTGTTACTGTTTTTTCTCTATTTCTGCAATAAGAATATTTCCAGAATAAAACATCATTGTGTTAGAGATGGTCTGATTATTGTATAATACCAAGCTCCTAAACTCCACTGTCGCCACCTATAGTTAAAGGTTAGTTCACTATTAAATTCACTATTACTGTGCTTTCACACCGAAAGCAGCAAGAGCGTCAAAGTAGCCGGAAGTCATTCATTTTCAATGGGAGCCGGCAGCAAGGAGCGGCGTGGCACTGCGGGTCTTCACCAGTGTGGGTTGAGATCAAGTCAACTTTATGGTAATGAGCTATGACGTGGTTCGGCGGCAAGCAGTCGAAATGTAGAAGTCCACCGCTTGAGAGGTGTCCAGAGAACACAGTCACTGACTACGTTTAAATGGACACCAATAATTCGATTTTA
The DNA here is from genome assembly GCA_903798195.1 of Danio kyathit. NCBI lineage: Eukaryota > Metazoa > Chordata > Actinopteri > Cypriniformes > Danionidae > Danio > Danio kyathit. The sequence goes on along the minus strand of LR812537.1, from coordinate 31,264,496 downwards.
ATGCGATTAAGACAATACTCTGATTAAGAGTCGACCATGTAAACAGCGATTTTTGATTAATTTAATCAGATTAAGGTCATAATCGAACTAAAGAGAAATCGAATTAAGACATGTGGAGTATGCCGATCTTAGTCTCATTATTGAAGTGCAGTACAGACATGTAAACACCTTAATCAAACTATTACTGTCATGTAGGACTTTAAGCCGATTTTGCGACAGGGTAGTATACACACACACACACACACACACACACACACACACACACACACACACACAAGCACGGCTGTTTGATACTCTCTGCACCTACCGAGTCAGTGCAGGCCACAGTATACCTGCATCGTGAAATGCGGAGGTGCTTTTTCTTCCATTCAGCATGCGGTATGAACTTCCATTAAAACAACACTTTCAGTAGTTCATGGTTGCATCCAATATCTTGTTTGTCATGGAGGTGGTACATAAAAAGTCCCTGAATGAAAGTGAAAGTGCCAAACTGCAGTTAAAGTCAACAAATTAAAAATGAAACACTCGAAATTACATGGAACTCCAGAAGAAATGCGCATAGCGCGGTGACTGGCGGTGACGCAATAACGTTAATCGAATTATGTGATATAACATGTAAAACGCGATCATGAAAGTAACACTCAAAAAGCAACTCATGTAAACACCTTAGTCTTATTATTCTCTTAATTAGATTAAAGCAAATAATTCGATTACTGATGTCCATGTAAACGTAGTCACTGTGAACTTTGGTTCCGACCACAGTTGTTTCCAAGGGTTTGATTATTGTGGTTGCCGAATTTCCAATTATTTACGATATTTTCTTACATTAAAAAAAGTTACTTGCGAGTTACAACAACTTGAGCAACAACTTGATTTTCCATTGTTGAATAAATTTGAAAGTGTGCAACATTTTTACGCTAGAAAGCATGCTTTTTTGTGGCAATGTAACTGATTTGCTGATATGCTGCAATGGCCCCTTTAAATTAGACATCAATGTAATGAATTTTGACGCCTTTGCCGCTGGAGCTGTGAAGGCAGACAGAATAGTCACCAGGGCGTCCAGAGCGAACTTTGACGTTCTAATTACCTTCGGTGTGAACGCACAGTTAGAATTTTTGCCACAGTTTTACAGTTATTTACTGCAAAAACGGCCAGCAAAATGCCACATACATTCTTTACAGTTCACTACTGTAATGTGCACTGCATTGTGGGTCATTTATTAAAACTTTTACAGTAACTTACTGCATATTAGAAATTTGTGGTATTCTACTGTAATCAAGTACTGCTACTGTCGGTAAATACAAAAATGAGACAGTCACTTGTTTGGGATTCATTAAATTTATTAGTAAATACTAAAAATAAAGGTTTTGTACTACTAGTGTAAAATGTAAAGAAATTACAGTAAAACTACTGTAAAAATTGTCATACTATGAAATGAAAATGTGGTAAGGGGAATTTCACTATAAAGTTGTGGTAAGACAATTTCTCTGTAAAAATTACATTGCAGTAGGATCCTGCTACTGTAAAACACATTTACAGGTAAGTTACTGTAAGTGGGCAGTTGCAATAACTTGCTGGCAACAGTGCTGCTAGTAAGTTATTGCAAAAATACAATAAAATGTCTAACAGTGAACCTACTCTCATGTTGTTTCAGTCCCCTGAGACTCTTTGGAACACAAATTAAGACATTTTAGATGAAATTCGAGAGCTTTCTCATCCTCATCATAGCTACATCAACAATCCTGAGAACTTCAAAGTAAAAAAAAAGGACCAAAAAGTTTGTTCAAACTTTTCAGGAGAGTTCAGTGGTTCAACTGTAATCATACGGAGCTCCAAGAACACTTTTGTGCACCAAAGACACATTGCTGTCTACAGAGGATGAGGGAACTCTCGGATTTCATCTAAAGTATCTTAATTTGTGTTCATAGATGAATGAAAGTCTCTGGGTATTGGAACAAGATGAGAATGAGTAAATAAAAAAAAGAAAAACTGTGTTTTATGGCAGAAAATGTGAATGATAAATATCCTTAAGATGTCATTATGAATTGAGTAACTGAACTGTGTTGAGGAATATTAAAAATTCCTCACTATCAAATTCAGTTTATTAAAAAGTTGGGGAAAAAATGGAAACATTGTGCGATCAGTCAAAATGTTGACAACCAAAAATATGCAGCCAAAACCAAAAATGTATGTCCAAAAATGTATGCTAGAGTGGCAGTCCAACTAGGAACAACCTCTAGCAACCAACTAGACCTTGTCACCCGTAGTGATTGTATCGCTGTCAGTGTAAACACCTTTTTATATGCAAGTCATACAATCTTTTTTCCCAGAACATAAACAAAGGACACCATCTCAGAGGGAGCTATTTGTTGAGGTTGTTGTGAAGTTGGTAATAACAGGGAGGTGCCGTGGTGTGTAAAGGCCCCTTGGTGACGCTCAACTAGGTATGATGTTGTGTGATTCTCAGGAGCAACAGTAAGAGGCTGGTTTTCATTTACAAGAGCAGAGAAGGCATAATGCTTTTGAGGAAACAGCAGGTCCTGCATAGAAGATGTCCGAATGTCATATGGTTTTTTCGTTAGTATCTAGTCATGATTCCAAGGTGTTGCAGGTTTCGGTCAAGTAATCTTGTTGATTGTGCTGGTAAGTACCCAGGAGGATTGATGTTTCATAACCTGCTAATGTAATCAGAAATCTAGCTTGTTAAGTGTAGCTAATCCGAATTATTGTCTTGACCGCAAAGGAGCAACAGCTATCCATTGATAAATATCAAGCTGTTGTTGTAAAGTGCCCATTATTTCTGTTGGGCTATGTGCTTGATAATATGCCTTTCTTCTGTGGTTGATTAAAACACTCTTTTTGTTTGCTTTTTAGGTGAAACTGTTGAAGAGCAGCGACAGAAGATTCAGTCCATGAACATTGAGCAGCCTGCAACTAATGTGATAGTGCAACCCTCTAAGGTAAGTTTTGTTTTATTCCGGGTGGCTTGATGACTAGTACTGCATAAAGGCCCCCGGCTCAAGCCCTGGCAAGGATGGGAGGTCTTTCTGTGTGGAGATTGCATGTTCTCCCGGTGTCTCTAGTACTCTGGTTTCATCCCACTTCTGAAAGACATGCAGGTTAGATCAATTGAAGATCCTAAATTGTCCATCCTCTAACTTGTGTGTATGAAAGACTTGTGTATGAGTGGTTCTTGTCATGAATATAGCCATAAATGCTGAAATGGCGTTAAAATAAATAAATGAATGTTTTATTCATGAGTGATGCATTATTTCAGTCACTGCCTGATAACAGAACTACAGCAAACTTCAAACATTTAGATAGACATCAGTCAAGCTTTGGTGATTGCTTAATTATACCCATAATAAAAAAAATAGGGGATATTTTTTCCGCACCAAGATACTTATAGGAGCTAGCCACAACCCTGGTTCATTGAGAACTAATTAGCCTAATTCATTTAACTGGTTGTATTGGCATCATCAGTAGAAACGGTAGTGACATCAAGTGCTCTATTCAACAAAATAAACTACTGAAGGATGGAGAGCACTGTGATTGTGTTTGGTGTTTTTTATAGCAAGTATTCACACAGTCAGCATTTACTTACCTCACTGTAGTTCTTATTGTGCACAATTAGGCCCTGTTTTGAAGTAGGAGCTAATTTAGTTATCTTATATGGTATTACTGCAACTGCAATCTTTCCCAGTTTCTGTGGCTCTGTGAGTACGTGCCAATAGTTCTAAGAACTGTGGAATACGTTCTTCAGGTGCTAAAGCGGATAGAATGAAATGTATGTCATAATTCATTAATAATTCTCTTCTCCAGTAGACTGTTAAGATATGCCATTTTAAAACAAATCAGGACATGAGTTAATTTGGAGTTGTTTTTAGGAGTAAACACCATCAAACTAGCATAAACACTGAATGCTGCTTTAACATAGAAATGTAAGTGCAACTCTAATTTTAAACAACACTGTTTTATCATGTTTAATACTGTAAGTCTGCCTGCTTTAAAGCAGTTTTCTGTAAAAAGAGCTCTATAAATATGTAACATGATATAAAATTACGTAAAATCACTGTCGATTGAGACAATCCCCTTTTCATTTTCTTAAATGCATTCAAATTTATGAACGCATTCTCTCATTGAGTGTTATTCAGCATGACTGTTAATTTTAATTTAGCAATTTAGTTTTTAAAAGCTAATTAATTAAACTAAAAAGTAACTCAAATATTAGTTTAGAAAATTATACAGTGCTTCCCACACATAGAATTTACTTGGGCGGGCTGCCAGGTACAGTTGAAGTCAGAATTATTAGCCCCCCTGTTTATTTTTTTCCCGTTTTCTGTTTAACGGAGAGAAGATTTTTTTCAACACATTTCTGAACATAATAGTTTTAATAACTTATTTCTAATAATGGTTTTATTTTGGTTAATTAGGTTAACTAGGCAGGTTAGGGTAATTAGGCAAGTTATTGTATAACGATGGTTTGTTCTGTAGACTATCGAAAAAAAAAGTTTGCCTAAAGGGGCTAATAATTTTGTCCTTAAAATGGTGTTTAAAAAATTAAAAACTGCTTTTATTCTAGTCGAAATAAAACAAATAAGACTTTCTCCTGAAGAAAATATTTTATCAGACAGCCCATGAAAATTTCCTTGCTCTGTTAAACATTATTTGGGAAATATTTAAAAAAGAGAAAAAAATTCAAAAGGGGGCTAATAATTCTGACCTCAACTGTATATTAACGGCTGCCCAGGTATATTTAGTGACACTTTTTTCTTTTCTATTATTAACATCCTTTAACGTTTTTTTTGTATCCGCCCAATATAACCAAACATTCACAATCAATTAGGTAGTGGAAAATCTTCCCTCGTTTACCCGTTTCGTTCTGTGTGCGTGAGACCTGTCAGCACTCCCACAGACAGTCTCACTTGCTTTGCAGACCCACAGCCTTTTTGGGACTTAAAAAGTTCATCCTGCCCGGGTTTCTAAATCTCCTAAAATGTCCGGGATTCAGCTTTCTAAAGCTTGTATGCATTTTTGCATTACTCTTTTATTAAAGGCGCTTGCTTCACATCTGACAGCGCACACAGCCGCGAGACCGAGAGAAAAAGTAAATAATAGATTCTAAAATCTAAACAATTCAGAAAAACTTTACTATATACTCTGAGAGGATGAAATGACTGGTCTTAACCAATGACTGTATAAAATAGGTCTTAACTGACTGCAAAAAATATGTACACCATTAGTAATGGTTAATCAACGCATTTGCCTTATTTAAATAATCCATAAGTTTTAATCTTGTAATTATGATGTTTTTTAGAGATATTGTCAGTTTTTATTCCTTTTTCTGTCATTTATTTCTTTTTTGCTGATTATTTTATTCATTTGATGATGTTAATATATTACATATGTTATTTTATGTACATATCTTAAATGCTTTGGCATTCAAGTTTTCTCTGAACTTGAAAGAGAGAGAGAAGCAGATTTTACCCTGTCAGTGTGTGCACATGGCTCCTCAATAGCACAAAAGTAACAGAAATAGTGAATTTCTTTTTTATTTCAATAGTCTTTTTTTACCCATTAAAAAGAAACAGTGTAAAACAGTGTCATAATGAATAAAAGTATTGTTAAAAATTTAATTATGTTTTGTTTGTCGCATATAGTTAACTATGTATGTGATGTTTGTAAATGGTGTGTTTCAGCGTGTTTTGGCTACCACTGCAAGTATATTTCAAAACTGTGGGCAGCACTGTATTATTACTTATAATATTATTACGTAACTCGCGTTACTTGTAATGCATTACCCCCAACGCTGTTCACTATAGTATATCACAGCTCTGGTATTTAAAGCTTCTTTTTACCCATGAAATAGGACAAAATTAAATGTTGTGCAGTCACACACTACACGAGAAATGTAATGTCAAAACCATATAAATACATTTCCTAAAATTTTGTCCAAAAAAAATTATTGCAAAATCTGGAATTTCGTTTGAAGATGAAAAATCTGTGTTCCACACAAATTTTGGAACAGGTTCAGGTTGCTAAAGTGAATTTAGTCACGTTGACCAACAGAAAGCTACATAGTTTGGCAGTGACTCTTGTGTGAACATTGGATTACACATTGATCAATAATGGACTTTTCTGTTGGCAAAATTTCACTATAATGTGATCTCACCTTGCGGTACTTTCTGTTGTTCTGTGCGGTACATTTTCAGACTCAACGAATGTATCAGTAGAAATGGGTCGAATAAGAAAATAGGTATGTTGACATTAAAACTCTTCATTTAAGGATCACCTTGCAGTCCCATAATACTAATAAATTATTCTTTTCACCATTATTCTTCAGAAGCAAAAGTTTTACCCTTCTGCCATCAAAAAGTCTTCAATAATTTAAAATGTATTTAAAATATATTTAAAATAAAAGAATATTTAGAAGGATGACTTTTATATAGTTATTTCACTTGCTATAGTTGAGTAAGTATAGGTCAGAATAACTAGTTTAATTTTTGCTGAAGCTTATTGGAAACGCCGAATGATAATGGGATATTACTTTACAGGAAATCTCTAAATGCTAATCAAATCTAAATCAAATCTACAAATTTGACATGAAACAGATAAAAAAGATGAATCATTCTTAGTATCAGCAGATGCAGTATGCTAGATTTTCAGTCTAATCCTGAACAGAGTAATTAAATCTTAAGGATCACTCAAAGAGTGGTCCGAGTTAGCAGCCCGGCGTGATTTCCATATGCTGTGTGCTGGACACACAACAGCACTGAAGAGAAAGAGCCTGTTGAGCTGTGCTGGCTGTGTGGTGTGTGTGACAGGTGCCAGGTGGCAGAAATGAACAGCGCCAACATGTGCTGCTGCCATTCAGCAATCTGTTCCACAGCACTGCCTGGAGACATATGGCTAATGAAAGACACTCATTCTTTCTCTTTCAATTTGAACGGCTTTCGCAAAAGCCACAAAGCCTAAAGTCAGTTGACTTGTGGACGAGAAGAATGAGTTTTACTATCAGGTGGACAAAATGAATAGCAGAAGTCATTGGAAAAAGAAATATGACCGTTTGTATTTTAATATGCAAATTTCCAAAGAATTATTTGTATGTGTTTCAAAGAGCTGATATAGTTTCTCGATTACCCAAATATATAAAATAAAAATAAACCAATATGAACTGTTATGATCTTCGCATGTGCAGTGTTTATTCTAAATTATTGATCCTTTTATTTCTTGTATAATTTTGCGATCAATTATGAGATTGCAACAATAGTAAATGAAAATACAGGTCTAGATCAAGTCAAACAGTAGCTGTGGTTCAGTCAGTCAATTTAATGCACATTTTGAAGGATTATAAGAGGAAAAAAGTGATGGAAATAACAAATTTCAGAAAACAAATCCCTTAAATTACAAAAAAGTTTATATGCTCGCTTGAGGTGGTGTTTGACTTGTGCAAAAAAGAGTCAATGCAAATAATGGTAATGGTAAATTAGCAGTTTTCCGTATTTTGTGACTTGTGTTTTTATTTTTTATTTCTCTATTTATTTAAGCTTTTGAATTATGCATTATCAGACTTTGGTCTTTCTTTCAACAACTTTTAACCTTGAAAAATTGGAAAAAGTGACTTATTTACATTTTTAATAGTTTAAAGTGTATATATTGTAGGGCTGCATGATTTTGGAAAAATCTGATATTGCGATATTTATTTTTCAGCGATAAATATTGCGATATGAATACAGTTTCACAAGACAGTTTGAATAGCACTATGTGACGGTTTTCTGGGGAGTCTACACTGTAAAACCCAAAAAGTTAAAGTAACTCAAACCATTTGAGGAAACTGATTGCAACAAACTATTTAAGCTCAAAAACTAATCCAAATGAGTACTGTGAACTTAATCCACTTGAGTAAACGAAGCAATTTGAGCACAGTAAAACCCAATAAATGAAGAGAACTCAAACCAACTGAGTACTGTAAAACCTAATAAGTTGCAGCAACTCAAACCGTTTGAGGAAACCGATTGCAACAAACTATTTGAGTAAAAAAAAAAACTCCTCTATATGAGTACTGTGAACTTACTCCATTTAAGTTGAAGTAATGAGGTATTTAATTAACCCATTACCTTCAACACTGAGTTCAAAACTCTTTACCTTTCTTTAACTCTTTAACTTTCAGTCAATTTTGAGTTAACTACACTCATTTCATTTGATAAAGTTGACTGTTGGGTTTTACAGTGTAACAGTATTTGGGTACAAAAATTGAATAATCACAGTGCAAAAAAAAATGCAAAAAATATTGTTTAGTTTTCACTGTCAGAAGAAATAAGTGAAAATTAAAAGAAAATTAAGGAAATTATCTGCCAGTGGGGTAAGTGAAATAATCTTGTTTTCGCTTTGAAATGTAGATATTTGGACTACAAACAAGACAAAAATTGTAACAGTTTATTTTGATGGTTCATTTGAGTATCAGTAGACTGTCTGCTTAATATCTGTTGATACTGCTCCTTCAACAGACATTTAACTGACTATTAGAAACTTTGCAAGTACATGTCAACTTGCACTAGCCCTAACCCCAACCCTAACCTAACAGTCTACTTATAATCTAATGAGAATTAGTTGGCATGTAGATGCAATCTAACTTAAATTCAACAAACAGACCATCAGAATAAAGACCTGTTTTTTTGCATAAATCATATAAATTCCATATAAATACAGTGATTAAATACAATTCTGTGGCTCCTGGTCAACTATAATTCAGACTGGACATTTCATATCTTTGCGATCTGACTATTGCGAATGTGCACATTGCGATATCGATGCTGAAACGATATAGTGTGAAGCCATATTATATTGTCTGGGTTGGTGTTCTTGTAATAATCTTGTAATAAACTGCCAGTACATTTTCTGATATCTTACAGACCTATACAGACTTCTTACGCATTATATTATTTCAAACTACAAAAACGTCAATAAAAAAGTCACTTTGTTAAACGGTAGCGTTGAAGTTTGTTTCTAAACTTTTCTACATTTTTACAAAAACTTCTTCCTTTCCCACGGCTGTTGCAATTTCTAGCCAATAATTATTGGTCATCTGGTTATCTCTATGATCGCGCATGGAAGGATCATAAACATGTGTTTACAGCCATATGCCTGTTTCAGACAAAATCTCTTCAAAGTGTTTCATATTCAACTCGAATCAAACGCGGCGCCGCGTGAACTGTTCGCTGGAGTCTCAAAAATAAAATCATGCGCTCCGCCAGCTGAAATCATGTCACGTGCACCCAAAGTGAACCTCAGCAAACACATCAATGACGTCACATTTGCCGCATGCACTCAAAGCGAACAAGCAGACACGTCGAGCATAAACAAGGCTTAATGCAATTCACAATAAAAAAAAACGAGAAAAAAAAACACTTGTAAATCAAAAGGTACGGAAACTATTTATTAACAGATATTTTTTACAGTGTAGATGGAAATGCATTTGCGTGATAAATAATGACTTGACAAACATTAAACTCAACTCTTATTATGTTTGCCTAGCTATATTTACCCATTGGTTACTATCAGTTAGCAATATCGTCTGCCACACAAACTAACTTCTATTTGTTTGTTTTTGTGAACTTTAAAAATATTTGCTTCACGTTAGCATGGAAACCCGGCTATTTTTTTCGTATTATACAACCAAATCTCTCATATATTCGTCACAATAGCACAATTTTTGTTAAACTGTGACATTTAGGGAAACACTGGAAAAAAAAAACAAGATAAGAAAACTTGACACCACATGCAAAACATTGACGTTAACAGGAACAGAATGACACTTGACTGGATAGCTGCTAAATGCCGCATAAACAGCCTCAGAAATGATCAGAGTGTTGAATCGGCACCTCTCTCGCTTCTTGAAATGTTGTTGATTTACTTCTTCCCTTGAAAGAGAAAAGCTGTTATTCTTCTATGATCTCTATACAATAAATATGAATAGAAACCAGAGGAAGACTCAGATGTACAACTTTATTGTATTTCTCACGCAGAGCTATCGTTCGATTTCTGTTTTATTGTGGTTTTCATTCTTTGTTAGAGGAGCTTTCAGTTTTTTCATTTTATGGAAGTTCAGAGTTTCACGTTATTCGGTTCAGTTAGTTTGGGGGTTTTGCTTCTCCCTCAATGCACTGTACCAGTCTCATGTTACAGTAAAAACTGGCGTTTAAAAGCTCTTTATTTCCTGACATGTGTTTGGCACTCATAATAGTCAAACAGGAAAGGTAAGAGTATGAAACCACCTCAACAACTATGACAACCCAATTCTGTTTGCCTTACCTATAAACACCTATATCATGTTGCTATAAATAGAAAGCAACTCATTTAGTTTCACAATTAATCTATATATATATATATATATATATATATATATATATATATATATATATATATATATATATATATATATATATATGGCCATGTATATGATTTTACTGGTGAGCTGAATATGTTAAGAATGTGTTCACAGTTGACAGGTTAAGTTTGATTAAAATAAACTTTGGTGTGATTAGTTTATTGAAGTTTATTAGAATTAGAATGACCACTGCCATTCAAAAGTTGCGCACCAAACACATTCGCATAAACATTGTGGTTACACTGATATTTGAATTTAGGTTATAGACATCTAAATGAAGCAAAAACAGGATGTGATGTCACAAGATTGCTTGGGATGTTCATTTTTTTTCAATCGCTAATGAAATACATTATTATTTTTATTTGGATCTTAAAAATGACAATCAACTCAAAGTGAACCAGAACTATATCATACTGTATCATTTTATTTCTGTTTTTGCTTTTGTTCTACATCAAACAACCAAGAGAATCAAAAAATAAACTAATCAATGTGAACAAACCCTAAAACACAGCACTACATTACATTTAAAAAAAATATATTCTAAAATAAATTTTAAGTTGCAATTGAATTGGTTAGGAACACAGTAAAAACAGTCGTTTGTTTACTGGATTAAACTAACTAAGAATTATAATTTACACATAATTTATTTACTTTTATGTGCTCTTTTGTAGCTTTATTTCTGTTGTTCTCATTTGTAAGTCACTTTGGATGCCAATATGTATGCCAGTGATTAAATGTAAATAGCAATACGCAATTTAAAATAACCACTTTGTAGTAATATAATTATGTAATATGTATGTAATATTTCAATTGTCATTTATTTCTGTGATGTCAAAGCTGAACATTCATCAGTCCTTACTTTTATTAAAATAAATGCATGCATACATTTTACCTACCTCCAGTTTTTTAGCGGATAAAGAAGAATCATTCTCAGTTGATTTCTTGGTAAAGACAAGGCATTTCTAAATGTTTCAACTTTCAAATGTTCGACAGTTTATTTTCTCCTGAAATCATTAGCCCTGTAAAAGGATAGTTCACACAAGAAAATGAAAATGTATTCATTATTTACTCACCTTAAGACTGTTTCAATCTTTCATGAGTTTCTTTATTCTGTTCACCCCCCCCCCCCCCCCCTCCCACAAAAATCTGGAAATGAATAAATGAATAGCGATAAATGAATTTTATAGATTAACTTGAGTGCACTGAGAAAAAAAACTTAAACTCAACTCAACTTAAAAATAAAAAAGGCAACTTGCAGCAGAGCTTTTTTAAGTTGACTTAAAGTTTTTTAAGTTTCCAAATAAATTATGTGACCCAGGCGCAAAGACGTTCAGTACTGTAAATATCAACACCTTGATAAAACTTGCTCAATGCCTAGTAGTCAGATGCAGCGGCCTGATGGAAATAACAACAATAAAATGTAACCCACTGGTCCAACTGATATAACACAAAATAAAAATGAATAAACCTCTGAACGTACGCTCACCGGCCACATTATTAGGTACACCTGTCCAACTGCTCGTTTTCTAATTTCTAATCAGCCAATCATATTGCAGTAACTCAATGCATTTAGGCATGTAGACATGGTCAAGATGATCTGCAGTTCAAACCAAGCATCAGAATGGGGAAGAAAGGTGATTTAAGTGACTTTGAATGTGGTCTAAGTATTTCAGAAACTGCTGATCCACTGGGATTTTCACACACAACCCTCTCTAGGGTTTACAGAGAATGGTCTGAAAAAGAGAAAATATCCAGTGAGCGGCAGTTCTGTGGGCGCAATTGCCTTGTTGATGCCAGAGGTCAGAGGAGAATGGCTAGACTGGTTTGAGCTGATAGAAAGGCAACAGTGACTCAATTAACAACCGAGGTATGCAGAAGAGCATCTCTGAATGCACAACCTGTCAAATCTTGAGGTGGATGGGCTACAGCAGCAGAAGACCACACTGGGTGCCACTCCTGTCAGCTAAGAACAGGAAACTGAGGCTACAATTCACACAGGCTCACCAAAATTGAACAAAAGAAAATTGGAAAAACGTTGCCTGAATGAGTCTCGATTTTTGGCATAGTAGGGAAGAATTTGGCGTCAACAACAGGAAAGCATGGATCCATTCTGCCTTGTATCAACAGTTCAGGGTGGTGGTTTATTGGTGGGGGAATATTTTATTGGCACACTTCGGGCCCATTAGTACCAATTGAGCATTGGGTCAACGCCACAGCCTACCTGAGTATTGTTGCTGACCATGTCATGTTCATCCCTTTATGACCACAGTGTACCCATCTTCTGATGGCTATATCCAGCAGGATAACGCGCCATGTCTTAAAGCGCAAATCATCTAAGACTGGTTTCTTGAACATGACAATAAGTTCACTGTAATCAAATGGCCTCCACAGTCACCAGATCTCAATCCAGTAGATGTGGTGGAACGGGAGATTTTCATCATGGATGTGCAACTGACAAATCTGCAGCAACTGCGTGATGCTATCATGTCAATATGGACCAGATACAGAATATTTCCAGTACCTCGCTGAATCTAAGCCACAAAGCATTAAGGCAGTTCTGAAGGCAAAACGGGGTCCAACCTGGTACTAGTAAGGTGTACCTAATAAAGTGACCGGTGAGTGTATGTTCATGTTGAAATAAACAGTACAAAATAATAGAGAAATGAATCATCTTTAAAAAGGTCCCCTTTTAACAATCATTATTTTACTTTCACTGTATTTTTAATAAAATTGTTTGATAGGTATTGTTATTATAAAATTATTGTATGCAGTTGTAACTAGATCTTAAATTTGATCTTTAAATGACAGCTAGCGATTTTCTTGAGGGTTTTCTTTCCTGCGCATTTTTTATATCCTATATTATTATACAATTATGATATGCTTAAGCTAATTATATAGGTTTATAACCTTCACCTCCACACATTTTTTTTTTTGTGTGGGAAAAAATCGATTTAATCGTAAATCGATTTTATTTATTTTTTGTGAATAAATTTGGGATTTTTAAAAAAGGCCATACCGTCCAGCCCTAATCCATACAAATATTATGGTCAAGTCAATGATTACTGGTTTTCAACTTTTTAAAAATATCTTGATTGAGGAAAAGTCAAACAGGTTTAGAACAAGTGAAAGATGAGTAATTGATGACAGAAATTTCAGTTTTGATTGAGCAATCCATTCAAATTGCAGTGACATTTAGCTCAAATCATTGTGGAACTTCATTCAACCTAATATATCATGAGGACTGTAATGAATCATCAAACAAGTTTGTGGCTGCAAGCTTTGGTTTTCTTGGGGTTTTTGGTTCTTTATCCACTCATCCATGCAGTCTGTCTAACTAATAACAATACTAAAGAAACTAATAACTGGTATATCATATATCACCCTACATTGATGATAATAATGAGTAAAGACTCAACTTCTTCAGCAATAATGTGGATTTAAATAGCTAAACACTTGCTCACAGTGTCATTTTGCTAAATGGTACAATTGTCGAGTCACACATCCTCTGATGCATATAATAACAGTGTTGCTCCTCGACAGATCTGGTTTCTCAGTTTTCACAGCAGATTCTTTTTCTTTTTGTTCAGCCATCCAGCGACAGGAACAGAGGAATTACAGAGACGCCTCAGCCTTCATCCCAGCCCACACCTGCCAAGATGTCCTCAGAAACGCATACTGTAGACGCCACTCCTGCCCTCCCTGAGCTTCTAGGAGATATACCGTTCATGTTAGCTCCACACATCCTCACCATGCAGGCAGGCTTGCCCTTTGTAACCGATATCACCTTGCCTTATGACATAAATGACAAACTAGCCAACTTTCGTTATGATTTTACCTTGGAGAACTCTGTGCTTTGTGAGCCGTGACTTGTGCCCATCCATTATATCACTAGCGCATGGTGAACTATGGTCGTCAGGATTGTCTTTAACCGCTCACCTCTTTAATACAAAGATCTAGCTTGATACAGAAAAAAATCTGTCACTATTGGGTGTTGGGGTCAAATTAAAATCGGCCATTTAGTTAGGATCAAGATGGTATGCAGTTTCTCAGGATGTCGCACTTAATTGTGTGATATGAGTGTTACTGCCTTGATTCAATGCAATAGACAAGTATTTATAAGGTGACCTATGGCTTTACATTTTTCAAATGTGGTTACGGGTGTACAATCTGTGCACTTTTGCAGTTTGACTCTGTGTGGTCCTGTAGCATAAATTGGTATGCTGAAATCAAATGGGATCTGGTTATTGTTTTGAAATTACTTCAGTAGCTGAAATCTAGTAGCTGAAATCTTAGTGGCTGTATTCAAATGTTGTTGTCTGCATTAGCCTTTTTTTCTTAGTTCCTCAAAGACTAAGGAAATGATTGGAAAATGTTTGCTTGCAGATCATCCACTAAGACACTCTTACACCTGGTATTAAAATGCGTTTTTGTCATTCAGATCAAGTAAATGAGGCATAGTAATCTCTTTATTGATTCTTTTTTCAGTTTCAACCTCATTCCTGATTTCTTTGATGGGAAGGTCTGTGGGTATGCATATGTTTGGGCTTTTTTTTAAAAATCTAATATTTACAACAGACTTGTGTTAGAATAAGGACAATTTAACTTTTTTTTTTTCAAATGCATTCAACAACATACGCTTTTCATGTACCACTGGAAGTGGCCAAAACTGGACAAGTTACATTTTTTCAGACACCAATTACACTTGTTTTTAGCATTGCCTTCTTATGATCTGGTTGATAAAAACACATCTTATTGCCAGGTGTAAACAGTGCCTTAACTCTTTATCAGATGAGGAACTGTATTTGGTAACTTCATTACGTTTACGATTTAAAAAAATTCAATAAATTAATAAATATATATTATATATATATATATATATATATATATATATATATATATATATATATATATATATATATATATATATATATATATTTGTAATCAAAGTTCAAAAGTTTAGTAATAACTAGGCTCACACGGAATCTGCGCACGCAGAATTCCGCAGATTTTCTGCAGAATTCCGCAGATTTTTAGCCCATCATTAATTCTGTTTATTTACTTGAGTAAATGTGTGTAAATCTGAATTTATTCAGTTTTTAAATT
Organism: Danio kyathit; assembly: GCA_903798195.1. Lineage (NCBI taxonomy): Eukaryota > Metazoa > Chordata > Actinopteri > Cypriniformes > Danionidae > Danio > Danio kyathit. Next base: position 31,249,006 of record LR812537.1, on the reverse strand, counting down.
ACACATATTTCACATATTAAGGTTTTAGTTATGAGACTCCCAAAATAATTCCGCAGAAATCCGCAGATTTTTACCCAAATTCTCTGCAGAAATTGCAAAAAACATCCGCAGATTCCGTCTGGCCCTAGTAATAACCCTCAATGAGACTCCAGGGTTTTTCAGATGAGTGTTTCAATAGCTATGTTTCCATCCAAAAATGCGAATTAAATTTATGGGCAAAACAGCAATATCACATAAAAGATGTACGAATAAAGCAGCGTTTCCATTCAACGAGTCAAAGAGAACAAAAGCGTCACTTCCTGATTAACTGCCACTAAATATCAACATTAAAATTGGAATTTGCTGTGGTAAGAGAAGCTTTTCTTTATTTAATAAATGACTTGCACCTCAGAAGACAGTATGCCAACACGCAATGAATGCAGGGTGGCGTTTAAAGCCATGAGACGCAGAGCGCAGACGCTCTTGACAGTTCTGGAGGTCATTAATAATATAATAACACTAATACTGAGATGGTTAAGGCATTTTAGAATGGCCAAAACAACATTCTAGATGTTTTACAATGTGCTCAGCCTGCTGGTTTCTGTATTCACACACATTTTTATCATCACATGATCTCTTATAACAAAATCACAAGGGTTTTTTTAATGCACATACGGGAATTTGTTCCAGTAAAAGTTTTTCCATCATAGTTTATGCGCATCTTTTTTTATTGAATAAATAAAAAGTTTATCCTACTAATTTATGCGCATACATTTTTGATGCACATTTTCAAAATGTATGCGCATCTTGCCGTTTTTCGATCAACCAAATAAAAATAGGTGGATGGAAACGTAGCTATTGAGTACCATAATAAAGGTAAAGGTGTCATAGAATGGAAAACTGTGTACTTATACCTAAGAATAGTTGAAAAATAAGTAATCAATGCATGGGGATGACATACCATTAGTTTTAAACAGTGGGCTACTGTGAAACAGAAAATAGAGCAGAGCTCATTGCTAATCTTTATGACCCTTCCAAATAAGGTCAAAACAGACAGTTTCATTCTAAGGGCAAGTTTTAGGGTTTTTTTATTGGACTGTTCTGGAGAATATTTGCACTTTTCTATGCCACATACCTTTTATGTAGATATCAGAGAACAATTTAACATTCTATGGCACCTTTAAAAGAATCATGATATATAGGAAAAATATTTAATGGTAAACTGTCACTGTGTAATTTTCAGGCATATTTAAAATAAATTGAAGTGTTTCAATATGAATCATATTTTAAACATACACATCATAATTGTACATTAAAATAGCAATCACAGTGGCCTTTTGGCTAGTTCATTATAGTTACAGTAACGCTGTGGTTAAGACACAGTAAATATTATGGTGACATTCCAGGATGTTTCTCCATCTAGCAAGACTTCTGTGGTGCTCAATAGTTTGAACTCCCAGTCTGCAGTTTATGAAGAAAAAGTCCAGATCACTATATTGAGAAAAATCCTAGAATGTTTTCAAAAACTTTGATTTATTTTGATCTGATTAAAAAAATCTTGGTTGATGGGGGGGATGAGTAAAATTATCAGGAAAATTTCATTTTTTAAGTAAACTAATCCTTTAATGCATGAAGTTTTGAACATCCATTTTGGGAGACGTATTCTGAACAATGCTTGATTGCAAAAAAATGCACACAGGTTTTAGAAGGATGTACAATTCTGTCTGAATAGACCACGTGGTTAATGAACTTGTTCCTTCTTTTCCATTTCAATTAATTAGTGGGTTTTATCATAATGCATGCTGCTATTTGCACAATGCACTCAGGAGTTGAGCTGTGTTTCCTTGACATCCTCTGTACTTTATTTTATGAACCTCATATCACATCAGATCTTACTATTATTTATATGTATCACCAGCTTCCTTCTACTTTATCTCAGTTACTGTGCTATCCTTTTCAAAACACTGTACTGAAGTTATCAGTTTTGTTGTGCTGTGTTTGCCCTTTAAAAGTGAAGTGTCTGTAAAATAATTTAATGCCACTTCTTCAGGTGAATATTATGCTCTAACTTTATGGATTTCTGTTTGATTCATATCTGGAACAGAATTCTTCTCTGATTCTGATCCCATATGATATATATGGTAAATTCTGAACATGAGCAGAGTGTAATGTGATGTTGTTTAAATAAAGTCTTGTTTGATTACATTGTTGTTGTTTTTAATTTGCTATTGTTATGTATGTTTATTGTATTATTTAAGGGTTTATCGCTGATTTATCTTTTTTTAATTTTTAGACATTTAGTTTTTTTTTACATAAAGAAAAATCCAGAAAAGGTAAGGGTTAACCAAAGTATTTGGCTGACATTTAAATTAATATTGTTTTGACAACTTGCACCAACCTTTATGAATAAATTGTTATTAGATTTATTATAAGGCTTACAATTTAAAATTAAAGGGTAGTTCACCTCAACATTACAATTTACTCACCCTCAAGTGGTTTCAAACATTTGTTTTTTTCTTTTGCTAAACACTCACTCACTTTCCTTCGCTTATTCCCTGTTTATCAGTTGTTGCCACAGTGGAATGAACTGCCAATTATGATTGTTTTACAAAGCGGATTTCCTTCCTGACACAACACCCATACAATCTCTCATTCACACACATATGGCCAATTTTATCCAGCCTAGGGGAGTGCGGGGCACAAAGTAACGTGGGATAAAATGTAACAGAGTTTTAATGTATTTGCTCAGGGTTAACCATGGCATGCTTCCGAGGTTTTCACCACAGTGTCGGCAGACGTCTTCCTGCCAATTACTAAAGAAAATTGCAGAAATTTGGATGAGAAACATAGCAGAAACTATTTTTTCAGCATAAAAAGTATTTTTTAATTATACTCAATATTTTTTCTTCAAAAAAATCTGTAAACGTTTGTAAGTGAAATCTGTCTTCTTGGCTAAAAGATGAAACCATTTTGATAGATGTTAAAAACAGTGACTTCTAGCCAGTTTTGAGGAAAAAAAACGACACAGCGGGGTTAGTTGTAACAGGGTGTTACAAATAAGCCACACACTGTTGGACACCAATTAAACATTTTTAAAAACTTTTTATTATATTTATATTATATTATACTTAAATTATATTACTAATAATGCAAATAAATGCATTGTATAATAATGGATAATAATGCAAATAAATCCAAATGTGTTTATCCAGTAGATAAATAAATAAAAATGCTAAATAAAATAAAAAAGTTGAGTTCAGTACTGAGGAAATATACTATTTAAAGTAAACTGAACTAACCCTCTGCCTGTTAAAACTTGCCCCGCAGGTGGGGTAAATAGCAACATTCTTACTCCTGGCACTTTTGGCAATACTGCACAGAAACCATAGGTCCGGCAATCATACGTTCAGTGCTCATTTGTAGGAGAGGCTTGTGTGTTGTTGGTAAACAAATATGGTTTGTTTAACGCCATTACCTTGTTCATTATTTAGCCACAACCAAAAAGTGCTACTTTGTGCCCCCCTCTCCCCTATCACATGCCTTTGGACTGAAATGTGTTGGATTTTGAAAAAAAGCTTCCATAATATGAAAACCAATACAATGTAAGTTAATGGTTAGGTTAAAGGTTTCTAACATTTTAAAAATATAACTTTTTTTATTTAGCAGAAGAAATAAACTCATAAAGCTTTGAATCAAAAAAAGGGTGATTAGGCCGGTCACAATAATCAATATATCAACTTATCGCACAACACATGGACATGACCTCAATTGTTTTTTGTGATGCAATATATATTGCCCATAAAAAAGAATTCTAGGAACATTTTATGTAATTGCTCAACATCTCTATCTCTACTGGAGGTGCCAGTGTCAGTATGGTTAAAAAACACTATAGTATTCACTATAAATTACTGTAGTATACTTTCATGTGGGTGTCTGTACACAACGGACAATTTAGTTTACCCAATTCACCTATACCACATATTGTTTGGACTTGTGGGGGAAACCAAAGCACACGGAGGAAACCCACACGAACACAGGAAGAACATGCAAACTCCACACAGAAACACCAACTGACCCAGCCAAGGCTCGAACCAGCGAACTTCTTGCTGTGAGGCGAACATGCTACCCCGTGCACCACCGTGCAGCCCCATGCCTAATTATTAAATTGCTAAAATGACTATAATTAAATGCAATCTTCATAAGAATAAAATATGATGTGTTCTTTGAAGGAGTGTACTTGCATCGTGATATTTTATGAGAGGGGTCTGGCTGCAGACTCGGTGCAGTGCAATCTGAGCTGCATCCAATGCTTTTTAATGCGCTCACCTAACCCCACCCCTAACCCTACCTGTCACAGTGACGTCACTAGTTCCATTGAGTGCATCTCTGAGCGATGCAATCTCAGCTTGCATCATAAAGGCTGCAGCCAGATACTATTGTATTTTATTGTCATTCTGGCATTATAAAATGAGTGGCATAAAATTGCCTTAAAATGACAATAATATCGTTTACCGCAATATGTTTTGGTGCAATATATCGTACAACAAAAAATAGATATGTGACAGGCCTAAGGGTAAGTAAATGGCAGATTTTGTATTTTACTGTGAACTATCCCTTTAATACCCAAATTGTTGCATTTCACTATACAAAAAAGACATCCAATTTATAATTAATTTTTATATCAGTTAAGCCCACTAGAAATTGGGAATTATTTCTCTTTTCACTGCTGCAGAACACAACCTTCAACATGTATGTTAGTGAGGTTTTCTTGTGTTCACTTATTATTCCAACAGCAGAGAGGAGAAAAATTCTAGGTGGTTGAAAGTGAAACCAACAATTAAACTACTACTGCTAAAGAAACACATTTCTGTAACTGCACATTTGACCTCAAAACATAATTTCAGATACTACACTTGTGTAGACAAGCAGCCCAGTCTCTGGAGTACGTCTTCTCATGTACTTACAGTTAAGTCCGTTACGCAGTGACCATCTGTGTTATCTAGTACTGAAGCGTGTACCCTCAGATTAGTCTGTCAGTTTACAATCTTTCTAAACCAATAACAAACACGTTCTCAACCACAATGAATCAATTGGCTCTCTCTGGACCCATCATTTTCCTGCAGCCAATCATATTTTAGTTCGACCACGTAATGCACCAATCAGAGGCCATGAGAGCGCCGGACACTCCCGCCCACACGGCTCGGCGACTGTGCCGCCGGAGTGCCTGTCATTTGGAGTAACACAAGGCAAAAGAGGGGTGCTGAGACACACGACAGTCGGGAGAACACTTCTTTTCAAACTTTTATTTTTAATTTACAGACTCGGATGTACTCCTGATACATTTTTAAGACATTTAGCATCAACCAATCAAGGACCAAAACTCCGTTCAGGGAAGCTACATTGCTACATATTCAGCGAACCAACCGACATTAAAGTAAACGTCGGCATTGTAACTACTCTCAAGAAGTTTAATTAATGACTTAAGTTTAGTTAATGAATGCCTGGGAAGGAATTAATTTGCGTATTTTGCAGTAAAACTACCACATAGTTAGGTTGAGTAATGTCAGCATCACCTGTGCACTCAGCTCGGGTCAGGCGCAGCAATGACGGGTCCCCCATCAACACCTCCTCCTCCTCCTCCTCCTCAGCAGCATCATCATCATCATCATCATCCACCACCGGCAACACGAGCCGGTTGCAGCCCATTCGTGCCACGGTGCCCTACCAGCTCCTGCGTGGAAATCAGCACAGCCCGACCCGCCCTCCCGCGTCCTTCTCCACTCCCTCCTCCTCCTCATCCATCTCAGTCGGAAGCAACACAGAACCGACAGCATCAGCCCAGCACAGCAACTCTACTCCCGGCAGCCCGACGCTCGCCAGTCCGGCAGGAAGCGCCTCGCTGGACGGACGGCTGATCCCGCGGCAGAGGCGCTCTCCACCGGAGCACAGGAGCTCACCCGAACGCTGCCCTCATTCACCTGTCCTTAGAGGTAAACAACAGGCCCAGATCCTTCATTTACTGCCATTCATTTAGGCATCTTATGCTAGAGTCGAGTAATTGGGTCAGGGTGTTTATCACGGGCTGTTTATGAAAACGTCACCCATTCTTCATTTAATTATCTTATTATTGCATGTAAACATGCATGGCATAGTTATGACAGCTTTAGATGTCTGTTCATTGAACGTAGAAGGCATTAGATCCGACTAGCTCGATCTGTTTATTAATTTCTGACTTATGCTTTATTGCAGCCAAACGCGTTTTAAGCGTTAACGTGTATGCAAAATGCTTATAACCATGGGTTTGTGCGTAATGGCTGTGTCTCAAAACCCAATGAGCTGCCTAAACAGGCGTCGTTTTTGTCCTCGCGTCGCGCGTCAGAAGCGTTGGGTTCTGTCCCATATGTTTATAAACGCGTCTTACGTACACGCCCCCTGCCAGCTCGAAAACGCCGACTATGTAGCGAGCTCGCTAGGTATTGAGACACAGCGCGCGCTGTGGTACGGCTTCTGCTAAAGCTAGCGCTCCGTAGTCTAATAAACACACGCAGAACTACTCATTTTGGCGTTATCCCACTGCCCCCAGTTCCGTATGTGTGTTTCTCACGGTTGTTGCTAATTCGCAGTTGTTTACCATGCAGGGATGGAAAGAATTACGTGCGTAATTGGAGGTTGAGTGTATGCGTGTGTGAAGGCCACACAAGGGGCCTCGTCACAAACACACAACCTCAACCCTGCTGTTCTGCTTCATAACACATTATTAAGAAACCTAAATGGTGCAAATTAAACGACCAAAGAGATTTCTTTGGCCACTTTTAGTGTTGCCTGTATATTTAAGATGAATGAATGAGGTTAACATGTAGGAATCTGTTCATTCATTCCCAGCATTTCATATCATGTTCATATTAAGGCCCTTTTGACATAATTACTAGTACAGTATTACTTAAAATGATCTATTATGTTTAACAGTAATTGTACTCACTGTGGAACAGCAGCTCCAAAGGGGTTTCAACCAAACGAAGAGATGTTTAGTTGTGAATGTTTAATCCACGCATATTTATTTGCAAATGCTTTCTGGGGCCAAAGTTTATAGATGTAATGTAGGCAATTATCTCTTTATTTATGCTGTATTAATCTTGTGTCAGACTTTAGGGTGGATATTTGTTGATGTGTATGTTGCATATGTGTCATGTTAGATACAGGTAAATTACTCATTTCAACCTTATTTGATTTATAATGTGGGAAGAGCACCTTATACACAGAAACTGAAAGTGCATCTCATATATAGGAATGTAAGTAATGACCAAATGAATAATAGATGTTATTAATGTATGAGTGCTACAGGGGTTGGACAATGAAACTGAAACTTCCCAATTTAGTGTTGGAGGTTTCATGGCTAAATTTAATCAGCCTGGTGGCCAATCTTCATTGATTGCACATTTCACCAGTAAGAGCAGAGTGGTTAGGTTTAACTTTAGGAGAGTGATAGCACAGTTTTGCTTAAATATGGCAATGCGCACAACATTACGCCTGACATATCAGAGTTTAAAAGAGGACAAATCGTCGGTGCACCTTCCTGCTGCATCTGTGACCAAGACAGCAAGTCTTTGTGATGTATAAAGAGTCACAGTATCCAGGCTAATGTCAGTATACCACCAAGAAGGACAAATTACATCCAAGAAGAAACTGTGGATGCAAGAAGAAGCTGTCTGAAAGGGATGTTTGGGTGCTAACCCGTATTGTATCCAAAAAACATAAAACTACAGCTGCCCAACTAATTACAGAATAAAATGTGCAACTCAACTTACCTGATTTCACAACAACTGTTCATCAGGAGTTGTCACTCGTGCCAATGCCAAACGGTTTCAATGGTGCCAGCTAGGAGTGTGACGAGACGCTTACTCCATGAGACGAGACACGAGATTGGGTTTGCGAAAACAAGACGAGACAAGATTTTTATACTATTTTTTTTTTTTTTTTAGAATCCTCAATATATGAATAGAAAATAGTCTTTTATTTAACTAAAAAAATCACAAAATGCAAAACTAGTTGCTTTTTTAAAATCATCTTGTAATAAATGTTATTTTTCTTCAATTTTAATGAATTATGCTATAAAGGACATGCAAACTCTGCAAAATATTTAGCTATAAACTCTACTGACTATACAAACTCTGAGCTACTGGATGTGAGTGTGGACTGATAGGACAGAGCTGTTTTAATGGAATTTAATACCGCATGCTGAATGAAAAGAAATCTTTTCCAGATGGCATAAATGATGACGCTGATGACAGGTGTGCGTGTCTCCAGGAGTCCAATGTGTACGCGCACCCGGGGGAGATGTGCGTGTCTGTGGTGCTTTACTGACTCGGTAGGTGCAGAGAATAGTGTCAAAGAGCCGTGTGTATATGGCTTATCTTGTCGCAAAATGCGGCTTTTGATTACGGAGTTACGAGAGTACTCCCACTATGTACAGTTAGTAATGGGCGATATAAACGATATGCGATATAAACGATACAAAATTGGCCTACGATAGAGATTCTAATTCTATTGCACTATCGCGATAATGCATGTTTGATGACGCAATCTACCCGCGAAATTAAGAGCAACGAGCTGCAGCCGGCTGCAACGCATCATCTTGAATAAACAACAGTGCGACCATTTCGCTCGCATTTGCGACAAAAAATAATAAGCTCGATTGATAACTTAATTCACTCAGCCACTGTAAAACAACATGCTCTTCACACTAACTTATGGTGTATTACGTTGGAAATCTATTGTGACTGTAGCACATGCTGACGCTCTCAACAACAGCATTAAGCAACGCATGGCACCGAATGGCGACGTGTCGCACAACTTGCGAGCCTCATGCATGGCATATCGAGGCTTGTCACACAGATTCCCACACAGCGCTTCCCACACAGATTTTACCTGGGCGGGCCGATTTATTATTGGGGCGGCCCGGTTCTGTGTTCGCGAGAAACAGAACACTCTGCCACAGACTCACAAGCTCTGCATGCAGACCCACAGAGACGCGCTGGATACAGAAGAGCGCGAAGACTAAATAGACTGATCCAGCTCATTATTTGGGGTGACAATACATTCTCTTTTCCCCGGACATGTCCAAGAATCTGCTTTCGCTTTCGATATTAATTGTATTCATTTTTGCATTACTTTATAAGCAAACTTTGTCTGGTGCGTCTCAATCTCTCAGCAGCAACAACACTACAGCAGACAGAGAGAGAGGGAGAGAGAGAGAAAGAGCAGATCAAGACACCAGTTTTAATTTCATTAGGAGAACAAAATGTTTAAAATCAAATGCGTTACCTTAGGCTGCAGGTTAGAAATATGTTTTTATTTAAAGTATCTGCAATACACAATTTTATTTGACTAATTTAATACTGGAAGTAATTTCAGTACAGTGTAAGTTCCTTAACTAAACACCAGTTTTTTTTTTGTTCTCTGCAACTTGGCATTTAGGAACCAAGGACTTAAAAGAAAAGTCTTTCTTTCTAAAAGGCACTACATTTAGTTTATTTATCTGCAACATTGTGTTGTTTAATTACAGTTTTGCTTTTGCACAATAAATGTTCTCAAAATGACATGCAACGTTTCTTTATTTCTTAAAAAAAATAGCAGTTTGGCTTTCCTAAGGGTCTCTGTAACCTGTTCTGAAATGGGTTCTATTATAATTTATATATCGCAATATATATCGTTATCGCAAGAGGCTGCAATGTATATCGCAATATGGATTTTAGGCCATATCGCCCATCCCTATGTACAGTTGACTTTAACCGTCCCAAAGCACGCTTGTCCCCATTCACCTCAGCCCTGATGGCCTGCACTCGCATTGCATCCTAGCCGAAGCACGCTTACGTCATCGATGATGGGCTGGTCAGTTTAACAGAGGAGAAGCGCTCTCACTCAGCACAGTGGAGATTTCTTTAGTTATATCATTTTAGTCATTTGATATTCAGTGACATGAAGTCAAATAATTCACTGAACAGATCAGTTACTTTTGACGCTCAATTACTCATAAAGGCTCGTACACTCCAGGATGCCTTTCGCTTGCGTTTGTCATCAGCGTTTTTCAAGACGTTTTTCAGGATTCAAACCCAAGCGATTTTCACAGGCGTCGAGCAGAAAAGTATGCAACTCCTTGACGTTAGATGGCGCTACACAACTTTAAGATTCTGACACCGCTTGTAACAGAAGACAAAAAGAAGACAAAGTTGACACGCTTGTTATGGATGGTTCAAGTAGCAGCTCCAGCTCTAGCGATGAAGAAATGATTATTGTTTACCAGTGCAATAAGCAGCTCCATGTTTATATCGCCTCTGGGCATCTTCTTCAATGTGCGCTCGCATTGACAGTTTTGCGCTTGAGCGCCTCCAGATGCTATTTACTGTAACTTCAGCAGCTCCGTGCACGTGAACAAAAGTCGCAATCTGATTGGTGAACTCTTTTTTTTTAAAATGACGCTTTTGCGCCTGCCGTTTTTCACGTTGGTGTGCACGAGCACATTGATGCCCTTTATTTAGTCACGAGGCGTTAAACGTCGACGGAAAACGTGAGCAAAAAACGCCTCTGTGTGCTGCAGGTATTAGGAGGTTTGCTGAAGGTGCAGCTGTGGTGCAGTGAGGGGTTTGCGTCGTTAATAAACTACGACAGTTTGCGTTCATTGAACAGTAAGAATGATTAATAAATTCATATGAAACAGTCCTTTAAAGTGATGTCGCATCTTCAGTTTCGGGCTCAAGTGAACCGTGCTCTGGCATACCTCTTCTAACCGGGCCAGTGCCGGCCAACTGAACCTCGCCTCAGCCCGATTCAAAGCACTCACACTTTTCAAACAAACCAGGAAATGTGCCTGGGCACAGTTCGGATAGCGTAGTGTGTGTGCACCCTATATTTCTGTACTGCACTTAAATAATGCAACTAAAGTGGTAAGCTTTCATGTGTTCATTTAATTTGTGTTCATGATGATTATGACTTTAAACATGTCTTAAGTGCTATTCCATCGCATGGTTAATTTGTGTGGTGGCAGTCGTAGCAGTCTTTGCTTTTGGACGCAGCAACCTTTGAACTTCGGTGTAAAAAACAGTTACATCACACCCGCCCAAGCAAATGAGTGCCAGGAGTGCCGGGTTGCCAGGTGTGTGCAAAGCGCTTAATTTGCTGTTCAAATCCATTTCCGCCTCCAGTCATTAGTGCTATAACATCACGACTCACGAGACAACTTTTCATCTTGATGAGATATCTCATCACGAGTTAGTCTCGCAGCCCAAGATCTCGTCACATCCCTACTGCCAGCAGCGAAAATCTTGGGCTGTGGACAATATGAAACATGTATTGTTCTCTGATGAGTCCACCTTCACTATCTTTCCCTCACCGGAGAGAGTTACGATGTGGAGAAGCTCCAAAGAACATACCACCTAAACCAGGGGTGTCCAAACTCGGTCCTGGAGGGCCGGTGTCCTGCATAGTTTAGCTCTAACTTGCTTCAACACACCTCCCTGGAGGTTTCTTGTATACCTAGAAAGAGCTTGATTAACTGGTTCAGCTGTGTTTAATTGGGGTTGGCACTAAAATATGCAGGACACTGGCCCTCCAGGACCGAGTTTGGACACTCCTGACCTAAACTGTTACAGTACATGCGCAGAGTGAAGCATGAGAGTGGATCAGTGATGGTCTGGGCTGCGATATCATGGCATTCTCTAGGCCCAATACTTGTGCTAGATGGACCCGTCATTACCAAGCACTACTGAACCATTCTGTTGGACCATGTGCACCCAATGATTCAAGCATTGTATACTGAAGTTGGTGCCATGTATCAGAATAGTGATAAAGATAATGCACCGATACACACAGCAAGAATGGTGACAGAGGGCTTCAAACACGAAAATGACGTTGAACATTTCTCATGGCCTGCACAGTCACCAGATCCTTATATTATTGAGCCATTTGGGGTGTTTTGGAAGAGTGAGTCAGTTTCCTCCACCAGCATCACGTAGTGACCTGGCCACTATTATGAAAGAAGAATGGCTCAAAAATTGTATCTGTTAAACTTGAATCTGTCATTCCCAAGATGAATTGATGTTGTATTTGCTGCAAAAGGAGGCCCTACGCCATACTAATGAATTATTGTGGTCTAAAACCAGACATTTCAGTTTCATTCTCCATCACCTGTATCAGTGTTTCCTCTAGGATTTTTCCCAGCTGTGGCGGCAGGCTTTTTTTTTACACAGATCTGCCAACTATTTCAAAGACAAATAATACACGCAGGATTACAAGTCGAGAACGCATTCATGTAATATGAGCATGCGCATCTCTTTGCTTGCGCGCCGATTTCCTCTTCGTGCACAAAACTTCTTGCACGCACTCAAATTTACATGCTCAAGTGCAGATCTTCTCGTGCGCTCTCCAGTAAGCGCTGCTGAAGTGCGATTTAGTGCGTTTTTGTGCGTTTTCCGACATTAATGCGTCCTGAAGTAAAGTGAAACGGCTATAAACTCCAGAAAGATAAGTATACTTATGGAAACTGTGTTCATCTTAACTGAAAGCTACGCCGTGTTTGCTGGTGCCCCACGCATCACGCACCTGTCAGTCAGTCAGCATGTCACCTTAAAGGGTTGAACATATAGCGCACGGCACTACTACGGTTACAGAAATGTTTGCGCTGTTATAATTCACTTACCTTTTAATATGTTTTGGTGCGATTATAACCCGCTATAAAAAAAACACGACTAATGCTCAGTTTCACAAACAGCGCTTAGATTAAGCCAGGACTAGGCCTTAGATAAATTAGGCTATTTAAGCCACATTTATAAAATGGTCTCAGAAAAATATATTACTGGTGTGCACCTGGAGACAAAAAAATGACGCTGACGTATTTTAAGACATCTCACTGCAAGTTATTTTGAGTTGAGATCGCTCAAACATGCAATTTAATCTTGACTAGCCTTAAACCTTGTTTGTGAAACCGGGGGTATATGTTTTAAATGAGAAGTTGTAATGTAGCCGTGGCGGGATGAGTTTTGGCGTGGCGGCCCGCCACGGATGAATGAATGTAGCGGAAACCTTGCCTGTATGTAATGTGGAATATTGCATAATAGTATGACTTTTTATCAGTTTGTATATAAACATTTGTTAGGCCTGTGTGTTTAAAAATCCAAGTTGTACAAGCACTTTCATACACGACCTAATTAGTTTGTTGACTCTCTTTTTTTTGTTTGTTTTCCATATCAACAGCAGTGCAATTAATTGAAAATTAATTTCCCAAAAACTTTAAACACACCTCATAAAATTATCAGAACATCTAGAGAACATTATCAGAACAGTCAAACGTACTGCTTCATTATTCATCAATTTCAGTTTAGTTGAAATATTTTAAATGAAATATTGCTGTCTATCACCTACTGACAGAAATTGACTTTTGGATTTACAGTAGTTTCTTGCAATTACAGAAATCATTAAATAATTCTGGAGCATTTTACCATGTAGAAGTGTAATTTTATAATTCGGACAAGTGCTCATATAGTTCAGTGTCGTGTTAAGCACTTTTCGTTTGACGGATTGTGTGTCAAGCAATATGTGCTATTCTTTTGTACTTAGCAAGGTTTTTTTTTTTCACTAAGACGGCAGTGGTTTTAGTTGTGGCTTTGTGCTCATATATGAGAGCATGTAAGTGCAGTGACGGGTATCAGCGGTCTGACTCAGGCCTGCTATCACACACACACACACACACACACACACAAACACACACCCACCCCAGAGCTGAGAGCAGCATTATGACATAACACTAATCACAAAACACACACTCGCTCGCTCTTTTCTTCTACAGTATATACTCGACTGCTAGAACTAGATTACAGTGCATAGCATAAAGAATTAAATACAGTGAAGATCCAAATTTATGAACACAGAAATAATGTAATCTTTGTAGTTCAAGATTTAGTTATAAATTTCATATTAGTTGTACCATGCTAGTAGAGGAGTACAAAGTAGCACAGCACTTTTATTTTGTAAAAAACAGCAGTGAGTGAGCAAAGATTGCAACTAAATTTCAAATGAGCAGGAAGTATACAGGCCCTTGCTTTAAATCAGGGATTCTTAACCGGTGGGCCTCAGCGATCCTGCAGGTGAGCTTTAAATTAACTCTCAATACTATAATTTTTGGATTGCATTATTAATATGCTATATTAAAATGATTAAAGTAATGCACTTTCTCCTGTTCTTTGATTGATTACTTCAAACTCGGCGCAAAAACAGCCTCATGATCGCGTCTGCAACAAGTACACGTCAGTCTATTCATTCACAAACTATGCGTGAAGTGAAAGTGAAAGTCTCTAAACTATTTATTATATCCGCATGGTTATCCAAATTAATGTCTTGTGAGTGTTTTATAACGGACACGTGCCCATACAGGAGGATCTAGCAAGGCTCAATGGTGTTTCTGCAATAGAATGCAAAATAAACTTGCATATGAGCTTCAGAAGCGATCTGGCGGAGCTGTTCACTGTTCCTGTCAGCGATCTTCCAATAATATCCAGCTGCAAACTCAATCGCCATCAGATCAACGCATTTCAACAGATTTAAGGTGTTTTACTGTATTTTACATTTGTCTGTAAATTTTGGAATAGTAGATATTTAATAGATATTTATTCAGTCAGTCCAGTTTAAAGCAGAAGCTGGTGTTTTGTAATCTCCCTGTTAAACATTCAGTTTTAATATATAATATATATTATATAGTTTTAGTTTTAAATATAATTCAATTTAAATAAAATATTTTTTTTTTATAAAATATGATAATAGAAAATAATAAAAGACTATATATATATATAAATATAAAGGTTTAAATGAGCAATTCATACAAACATTTTAGAGAAGATATCAGACAGATGGGCCTTCAAAAATTGATCGGAGAAAAAAATGGGCCCAGAAATGAAAAAGGTTGGGTACCCCTGCTTTAAATGACTTTGGTACATCTGTGGCCACAGGACATTGCTAGTCTTTTACAATACTCTGCTGTGATCTTGATCTACTGCCATATTTTACACAGTCCACAGACTAATCTTTTCATAGACAACATTTTTCCCAGAGATTTAAATTAAGGTTTAAATCAGGACTCTGGACTGGCCATTTCATTATTTCAATATTTTCAGCTTCAAGCTTGTTTTCAGCTCCAAGCGTTTTCAGATTTGCTGGTTTTTGCTCCTTGTTCTGCATAAAAATTACTGGCTTATTGTCCGTTAAATGCAAAGAAGGAACTGTAAGTTGCAGATGGAGCTATGATATACTTTTGCTTTCACTCTGTTGTGCAGATGTATAACGGTGGGTGTACATGGTGCAAATTCTAATGTTCAGAAAATTGTATGTCCACACACGCGCGTCACTGGTGATTGTTGTATTTAAAATTTAATTTAAAAAGCACATACAATTCCATGCCGAAAACATTGACAGAGAAAAACATTTCTTTCATTGCTTTCTGAGTCTCTCTCTCTCTCATAAAAGCTATTGATACAAGACGTGAATGTACACAAAACACAGGTTTTTTCAGTACCAGGAAACCAGCCCACCTCCTCACACTGTGTTTGTGTGTGATTTATAAATAAATTGAAACCTTGTTCCCAGTAAATTAACATTTCTGAAGACTCTCTCATGCATGACATATAATACAATACTCGCTGTTCAGTGAGTTTAAGTCAACTTCAGGTAGATCAACAGTTCGGATCAGTTTTCTGTCCACACGACATGCTCCATAAGCTTTTCGGTTCTTTTTCCTGATGGAAGGTTTGATCATTGCGAAGCTTTCAGTCCAAATTTTCTTAAACATTAAGACATTGTATGCAAGATCTTTTCCTTGTTCAGCACTAAACTGAAGATCAATCCCAGTCCATTGAGATTCCCCACATTATCATATTGTGCATTTGTATTTAGTGGACGACCAGCTATTTTGAGAGACATGAATGAGGTAGTGAAAATATTTGACCGCTGAGATACACTATCTATCTATCTGTCTGTCTGTCTGTCTGTCTGTCTGTCTGTCTGTCTGTCTGTCTGTCTGTCTGTCTGTCTGTCTGTCTGTCTGTCTGTCTGTCTGTCTGTCTGTCTGTCTACAGTATCTATCTATCTATCTATCTATCTATCTATCTATCTATCTATCTATCTATCTATCTATCTATCTATCTATCTATCTATCTATCTATCTATCTATCTATCTATCTATCTATCTATCTATCTATCTATCTATCAGCGTTTTTCAATACATCAGTCAAATGTAGTTCAGTGTGAAAATATCCTCGACTTTGGGTGTTTCGACATTAAAATGGAGACTGTCTTGCTTCTTGCCCTGACTGTAGCTCTTATTTGCATTAATTATTAAATAAAAGCTATTTCTGGAATATGTGGGGTTTTGCACCATAAAGCATTTTGCAGTGTCATCAGAAATAATGTGTTTCCTACTTTTAGCACATTTACTTTTAGCACAGTGGATACCATCTTTCCCCATTGGCATCGTATTGTACAGATATAAACTTTAACAAACCCTCTCGCAAATCTGAATTATAAACTCTATATTTCATTGTATTTTGGGATTTTATATTTTAAAGGCACTGCAACCCAAAATGGCTTTATTTCAAAATAAATCTATTTTATGCTTGAAAACAGTAATGTATATACATAGAGCTGGGTTGATAAATTTTTTGTTATATAATCTCTTAGATTACACATTTGTGGTAATGTAATCTGATTACTTTTGGATTACATTTAGATTACATTTGTGCTAGCGCTTATTTGAACTGCATACTGTATATTTATTTTGACATATACAGCAGGGAAAACAAGTATTGAACATGTATTGTTCGGCAAGGCAATGATCCAAAACACAGCCAAGAAAACTCTCAAATGTTTTAGAGAAAGAAAAACAAGCTGTAGAATGGCCCAGCCAATCACCTGAATTGAATCCAATACAAAATACAAAATAAAGTTAAGATTTTATAGATGAGACCCACAGAGCCATCAAGATTTTAACACTCTGTTGAAGTCTGTGAAAAACTCACACCTGAGCAATTCATGCAACTTCATTCTCCATATGAGAGGCGTCTTTAAGCTGCCATCATCAAAGAAAGCCTTTTATATAAATTATTATATATGTTTCAGTAGTTCAGTACTTTCTCCTTGTAATTAATTTTTCAGATTTGTTTTGTTTTGTTCTTTTTTTATGTTTGTATTGTTTGGGTTTTTACCAAAATCTAGTTCAATTCCATGTCAACAGCTCCTTTAAAATATTATTCCCAGCAAAAAAACATGATGTATTCAGTAATACTACTTTTTCCCACTGTACAAAGAAAAAAATAATTTTCCATTCATTACCACTAACAAGAGCCTCAACAAATTATGTTTAAAGTGCAATATATTGACTATTAATAAAACTGAATTAAAAACAAATTACATCTTACAATTTTAAAGCATTTTTTCAAAATCAAGTAAATTTCTAAAACAGTCATATTATAGAAAACAATATTGAAAACACAAAGTTCACAGCGATATCACTGCAGATATTACATATTTAATCCAAAAGCATTAGAAATGCATATGACAACATCAATGGAAACATCAAACAATAGCATGAAGAATTTAGTGTACATTAAATTTGAACTTTTCATGTCTCTGCTATCATTACGAGATTTTTTACTGCTCATTATCTGCAAGTGTGCTTTGGGACTCTGACACTATTGTCAAAGGCGGTTTCCAAATATTGCTTAGTTCACAATTAATTCTGCAAATGTATTGAATGTGTGCATGTTTGCATGTGTGATTAATTGACATGACATTAACTGCAACATACGTGTTTTAATTCAATTACTTTTTTGAACTGATATGCATTCTTCCAAGATATTCAGTCTTGTGCATGCAAAAAAAGCCTTTTTCTTAAATGACTTGGATCCTTGATTTTATTAATAGTCCTTGCAGCTGTAAGCTCTGACTCCATTTTTGCTAATGACTATAATCTTGTTGTTGGTTTCACATATGCACTACCACACATTATTTGTTCCAGAGCTTTAATTGCCATCCAAACTAACAAACACGCTGCAAATTAAAAGCCCAGTTTGTAAGAACAAATATCAGTGGGCACTGATTACCCACTATATCTATTGCTGACATAAAGTTCAATATAAATTTAAAGGGATCTTTAGAAATTTTATTGGAACAATTTGAAATGCAGTCCTTCTGTTTTGCGTTTGTGCAAATACAGCTTGTAAAAGTTTGAATTTACACTTACCGGCCACTTTATTAAGTACAACTGTCCAACTGCTCGCTAACGCAAATTTCTAATCAGCCGATCACATGGCAGCAGCTCAATGCATTTAGGCATGTAGACATGGTCAAGACGATCTGCTGCAGTTAAAACTGAGCATCAGAATGGGGAAGAAAGATGATTTAAGTGACTTTGAATGTGGCATGCTTGTTGGTGCCTGAATGGTGTCGGGAATATTTTCTTGGCACACTTTGGGCCCATTAGTGCCAATTAAGCATTGTGTCAACGCCACAGCCTACCTGAGTATTGTTGCTGACCATGTCCATCCCATTATGACCACAGTGAGTGTATCTTTTGATGGCTGCTTTCAGCAGGATAACACACCATGTCATAAATAGCGAGCTTGTAAAATTTGAATTGATATTACTACAATATTGGAATAATAGAATGTTGGAATAATGTAATGAGTTAAGGTGACTTTGGTCTGTTCCCAATCCCTTTAGACCCTATTTACACCTGATTCTCAAGAAGCATTTAGTCAATCCAATTATAAGTGAAACACACACACACACACACACACACACACATACACACACAAAAACTGTCTAAAATATTTAAAGCTTATCATTGACAATGCATTTGGTCTGATTGCTTTCTTAATGTTAATTCTCTTGCTCTCTGTCTACTGACCTTACAAACAGTTATCATGTGTTATAAGTAGGGCCAGACAGAATCTGCAGACATTTTTTGCTATTTCTGCATAAAATTTTGTACAAAATCTGTGGATTTATGTGGAATGATTTTAGCAGCATCTTAACTGAAAACTTAATTTATTAAATAAATAATAATACATTTTTAACTTTTATTTAATGTTTACAATGCAAATCCGATTAGATCCACTTATTTGTTAAACAAAGCAAGTCTTGTATAATATATCTACTAAAAGACATCACATAAAAATATCACATTACAATCTGTATTGTAAATAAATCATATGAACATTTTAATATGACTATTATTATATCACAATAATGGTAGTAAAATTAATTTATAAACTAAATAAACATACATTTACACAAGTAATTACGTAGACTTAATGATGGGCTAAAAATCTGCGGAAGTCTTTGGATTTTTGCACAAGCAGATTTCACATGGGCCTACACTGTGAAAAAAATCTGTAATTTTACGGTTTATTTCCAGCAGCTGGGGTGCCAGAAAAAAACGTAAATTAACGGCCGTTAAATTACAGAAATTTACTGTAAAATAACAGGTTGAATTACAGAAATTTACTAGAAATTTTAATTTAATTTTTTTTTCCAGCACCCCAGCTGCCGGCAATAAACCGTACAATTACGGATTTTTTTTACATTGTAGTTATAAGAAATGGCAACAAAACAAGACGTTCATAGTTTGCTGCGTATTCATAACACACGTATTGTGATCAAAATTGTAGTTACCATCCACATGCTTTCCTTCACAATTAAGAAACACAACGGGTCCGTTCATTTATTCAGCAGTACTCATTCTTGCATTGAAGTAAAAGGGAAGGGTCTCGATGAAAGTGGAAACGAGATCACTTGAACTTGTTTAGTTGATGATTATAGGCTCATAGTCTCAAATTGTATACATAGATGGATTATTTCTTTAAAATGAATGACTACATTGTGCCAAAAGTTTGATTCAAACCTGATGATTATTCATTCCCATAATGAGGAGATGATCCAATAAAAATCATTGAGCTTTAAACTGAAGATTAACATCTGTCTGTCTGTACAAAGTTGGTTGGAAAAGGGCACGAATGTACTAATTAAATTAGTGACCTGCTTTCCAAATGGTGCAGAATGCATTTTTGTTCTTACTCCCATTAACAGTATGAACCCTAGCTTTTAAATGTGATCTTTGGTCTTCAAGAGGATTGTCTGAATACTGTGGCGATGCTGTTGGGATTCAGAATGTGACGCACACAGCTGAGTCCGTTGGAGAGCGGCAAACACTGATGCATTCGAAGGGGAAAAGTTCACATTTGCATGTCCCCCTGCCTCGCTGTTCGGTTTTGTTTCCTTGCGCGAAACGCTTCACTCGGTCCAACAGCACTCCGACTGTGTTGATGGATGTTGTACAATAGTGCCTGTGTTTTCTGCAATGCAAATCGACTCCCAACAGAGTCTGTATTTACTTCTGAAAGCCTTAAACTTCCACATATTCACTGTTCCTGATGTTATTGGCCCTTACTTCCTTTACCTTGGCTGTCGCACTAATGCGTTATATCCCAGTTTGCTCACCCTCCTTTACCCACAGTAACCGAATCAAGAGTAAAAGCCAGGAGCAGTAATCGTCAATTCCCATTAAATCATATTAATGTCATAAAAGAATTCCAAAAATGTGAAGACATCATAACCCGGAGGCTGCAGTTGTGCCGAAACGCAATTACTCTGTTTTATTTCCCCACCGTACGGCAAGCAAAAGCACCTGTCCCTCGTCTAATATGGCCTAATTCACACTCTCAGACAAACTGGCGGTGTTAGGATGATGTTTGTGAAAATGTGATTGTGTGAATAACAACAGAAGGTCTTTCTGTGTTTCGTCCACCCACGCACACTGTATCTCTCGTTTGCAAGCACGATATTTTACTGAATGTCACCTCTCACGCATTTACTGACGCCGCTCACTGTGACTTTCTGCTCTAGGCTTTCAATTACAGCACACATAATTGATAAAAGTTATAATAATTCATTATAATAAACACCAAATTTTATTCTGAATTAGTCAAGTCATTCTGCAACGACATCACTTTAAATCTATAAAGCCTGAAATGTGAAATAATAGTCAAAAAATGGTCTTTAAATGAACATTTTATTTAAAAAAAGAAATTATTTTACTTAGAGGACCAAACTGAGCAAAAAAATACTATTTAATTCAGATGCTGATATTTGTATTGCCAGATAAATTAACTTTTGAAAGCTAGTAACATAAATAGGCATGGGCCGGATTCTAACGGTATGATAATCTTGGATAAAAATATGGTTTCACGGTATTGCTCTAAAATATACTCTTTTTAAATGTCTGGGTAAAACAAGACCTTTTTTCCACTTTGAACTCAATGGCTGCATGTGAAATCACATACTTCCATACTATATAGTACGCTAAAAACAGAATGCGAGCCGAGTAGTATGTCCAAATTCATAGAATTCGAAAAGCAGTATGCGAGAAGTACCCGGATGACCTACTACTTACGGCGAGATTCTTTGTTGATGGATGCTATGCTATCTCATGATGCACAGCTAAAGAATTCCTGAATGGGAGTGAAGTGGGTATGTCATGTGATGATGACAAAATTCCATCTGTAGTAAGTCTGATCTCCATTCACACTAAGTAAAAAAAAAAATCTTATATACCATAGGAAAGGTATGACAGGAAATTTTGGGGGTTTTAAAACCTTGACTTATACAAACCGCGGTATACCTTGAAAACATTTATCGTCCCATGCCTAAATGTAAATCAATGTAAATTGTATCTTAATAATAGTTTAGCATATAAATGTACAATATGCATATAAAAATCTATAGAATTCGGTCCCTCCACACCACTTGGATGACGCGACGGCAGCCACAGGACAATAGCACCAGTGCGCTCACCACACACCAGCTATTGGTGGAGTGGAGAGACAGTGATAAAGCCAATTCAGTGGATTGGGATGATTGGGAGGCCATGATGGGTAAGGGTCGATAGAGGAAATTTGGCCAGGACACCGGGGTTACACCCCTGCTCTTTACGAGAAGTGCAATGGGATTTTTTGAATGACCACAGAGAGTCAGGACCTCAGTTTAACATCTGCGCCCACTGACAGTATAGTGTCTCCTTCCCTTTACTGGGGCATTAGCACTCACACAGACCACAGGTTAAGCGCACAAAAAACAACAAAACAAAAAAGCATGGGTGAACAAGTAAACTAAACGTTGATTCAGTTCAGTAACTGGGCATTCTGAAATGCCATCATTCTGGAATCTGGAATATCTGATTTTTTTTTTTTTTATGACCGACTGCTTAAATACTTGTTCTACATGACAATATAAAGCTTTTTTAGTCCTTGTGTATGAGATTTAAGGTTTGCAACCCTGCTGAAGTTTGTTCAGAAATGAAAGTGTAAGACTTGAGGTCATTCGCTATGGTTTTTAATGATACGTGACTCGCATTGACAGGTGAAAATCTGATCTAACTGCTTACACTGAGGGCACGGATCTGATTTATAAAAGAATATTCGATCTGTGCCACATGACAGAAAAAAGTCACTTGAGTCACTTGAACCATGCAGTGTAAATGCAGCCTATAAGACCTGGCGAATCAGTGTTTTATTGACAAGGTTGCAAACTAAACTACTATTGTACGTACTAGCCTAGTGGATGATGCATGGGCATAAACCAATTGCGCTGCGGGTGTCCTGAGATTGAATCCCAGCTTGTACAAAAGTTCAGAAATTGTTACTTGATGTCTTTTATTAATGTTAATTTAAGAGATAATTTGGATTTCAGACCAATGTTAAAAACAAAACTCATTACAAGAAGAGGCGAATAAAAAAAAAACTAATTTTAAATGACTATAATTGCTTCATCCTGGATTTGAAGCCAATATGTCTGTTTGCTAGTCAGGAAGACTAACCGCTCCACTAAACCAATTGATATCTCGACCATACAACATGGCAATTCGTGTAACTTTTTCTTTGTTAAAGTTTTTTCAGAGCAATAGCTAAAAATCACCACTAAGCAGCACTCTAGAGATGGGTTTCGAAACATTTCAAAATATGGTACTGCAGCAAAGTTCCATGATTATTACGCCAAAATGAGAGTAGTTCCTAGACCTATCAGCCGAGAAAATAGTCACTTTTAATTTTTTGTCTGTCTTAGTACATGATGTAACTGCAGTAGAGGAAATTTCTTATTTTTTTTTTTTTAAATCTCTTTGGACAATTTTGAGCAAAATGCTAATGGTCTAATCCAATTCAATGATCTATGCTGAGCTAAGCTAAAAGGGTGCCCTCTAGAGGCAGAGAATGTCTAAATGGATTTAAAAATGGTAAAACTCAACAGTTTGAATCCTGGGGAGTTGTAAAACGAGCTTATTTCCAATAAGCTTGTGTTCCTTTAACAACGTATCGATCGCATTTCTTAGATGCCTTACAAATTTGTATTGAATTAAAGAAACTATTGACAGATGAATTGGTTAACCAAGTGGTTGTTAGATGCTGCTCTAATGCAGCTAACAAGAGAGATGACAAGAAGATTTTTCCCTTTCCATCTCTCAATCTGTCGGCCCTGCCCTGCTGTGGGGGTGTCAGTGAGCTCTCCTGAAACGCTTCTTGGCATAAACCTGCCCTTCCTCTTTCCATCTGCTCTCAGGAAACTGTAAAACAGGCTGAGAGGAAGCAGTCCAGTGCCAGGCCTCCATGAGCACATGCCTTCCACACTCACTGAGCAACATTTGGGCAAGTCAAATCACATGCCAAGTCAACCTCGGCCACCTCGTGTTTAACAATACCAGCCTGACGTGCAAATAAGCATAGCTGTTATTGCCTGAAAACTACAGCGTGGGATAAGAATAAACATTTGTTTTAATGATTTAATTCTGAAGGCCACACACACACACACACACACAGCTCTGACCTATTCAAGTTTTATGATTTTGTGCACATTTCTAATACAACTGGAATGTTTGCATCACATTTTGTATTTTTTTTTTTATCATTGAACTAAATAAGCTCTGCTGCAATCATTGTTTCCCAATTATTGAACACAATTGGCAGAAGTAAAAGCTAAACATAGGCTATAAACAAATTACAACATGATTGTACAACTTATACTTTACCATTGTGAAGCTTCCATGGAAATATATTAAGTCTATGTTAACCACAATGCTTATTTCAGACGTTTAAAGGTTCAAGACACCCTGGAGTACTTTTTTTTTATTTGAACAGATTTGTGTGTGTTGAGCATCAGTTAAGACAACGTTAGCACCTGTCAGCTTTAATTGTAGGAAAACTGAATAATTTTGAGCTTGTGTCAGCTAATTTCATCTTCCGGGTTTAAAATAATTTTTGGAACGGGATCAAAATCTGTGATGTAGTGCGAATCTGCTAGTGGAGTGATGACGCGTCAGTTTCTCATTATTATTCATAGCTGAGATTTCTTATCCTATGAGAAGACCCTGCTTCTTAATTATTCATGAGAACGTGCTTTCCGAAGGCAAGGCAGACCTGCCAAGCTGCGAGACCCTCACAAGCAGTGACTGGGTGAGACCGCATGTACACATGGCGAGCAGTATTTAGCCGTTCATTAAGGGTCATAACGTTATGTATTTGTTTTCATGATTCATGGGGTTTGTTGCATGTTAGTTTGCAGCAAGCATTTTGTCGGGAAAGCTGTATAAGAATTGGAGAATGGTGGACTTTGTGTTTTATCAGTTGAGTTCGTTACCATTCAGACACATCGCATATATCCGTGCTGCTGTGTTCACCTACTGTATGTTTAAAATCCTCCAGATTACCCGCAGGGTTAATGGTTGGAATTAGGGCTGGGCGATTTGCCGTAAAATCTAAATCTTCATTAATTGAACATTTTGACTCGATTACGATTAATAAACGATTATTTATTTTATTTTTTTGCCCTCATAGTTTACAGATGAGTTTTGTACAGTAAATATGCTCACATATTACAAGTGAGAGATTTCTGAATGAAGGATCCATAACTTCATATTAAAATAATTGAAGGAAACACACGCTGTCTACAATCTATGATTATTTATTGAACATCAACGTTGAACAACTGAAATTAAAACACAGATTGCCTAAAACCAAAAGTCTTTTTTTTTTTTCTTTTAAAAAGTGAAAATAAATAACTTGCACTTTTGGAAACAAAATGTATTATTTTCAATGTTTTTTTATATTAAAAGTAGAAATAAGCAGTATCTCTTATAAATAAAATAACTTGTATATACTGTAAATAACGTTTCAAACAGTGCATTTCTTAAATCTTCTGTAAACAAATATTTTAATGTAAATAATAATTTTATTGTAATAAAAAATATGCCGTCTCGAGCCATCTCGCAGCTTCCAATCATTGTCAATGTAGTGCAAATGTGCAGTGTGTTGTTACATTTTTTTGAGAGGTGCGTGAGTATGCGACCACGCGAAGGCTGCGCCGGACCATACATGTGCATTTGACGCAGAAGTATAAATCAGCCTTAAGAGCGGGGTCTCGTGACTCCACATGCAGTAGAGAAAGTAATTGAAAAAATTGACCTGGAAAAATTTGATCGGGAAAAATTTGATCATTAATAGGTTCTGAATGTCGATTTCGATTAATCGCCCAGCCCTAGTGGGAATAGACAGGGAAAGAGACCTGCTGCACTGTTATCCACTGTGTCTGCATTCAGACCTGGGGATTCAGGAGGAGAGAAGTCCTCCTCATTTATAGTGTTTATATAAACATGATTATCTTTATAATGATATAATAAATTGAGGTTATGTGTATATAAAATTACGAATAGCAAATGTAGCAGGGCATTAAATTACTGTTTATTTCTTTGCATTTTAACTTTGTAAACTATAAAATCATGGGTCTCCTTACAGTTTGTGTCTCATTTTGTGAGCCAACTGACAACAGTTGTTCGCTTCCATCTTTCTCCCCCTGCTCTACCGGCCACGCCCACTCCTCCCTCTGCCCGCAGCGCTCCACACCCATATCAGAGCATCTTTTAAAAAAATACTGAGGTAGACTTGAACCGAAAGAGGGTTTTTTATGTCCTTTTAACTACTGTAGAAGCTTATTTAAAAAAATAATTGACTTTCAGATGATGGAACAAAAACATTGCTTAAATGCTAACTAGTTTCTAGGGTTTGGTTTAAAAAAAAAAAAGTCCTTGCAGCACTATGCTTAATTAAAAAATCCCCCAAAACAGGTTGGAGATGTGGTTAAAAAGGGAAGTATACAAAACTAACCTGTAGTATGAGTATTTTCAGATAATTGACGGTTTTCATTCATTAAAGTGTCATCTGCTGCTTTCTTTCATAGCAAGTTGTAAGTCAAGATTTTTCATGTCATAAACTGAAGTCTAAAAAATGACAAACCTCGTTATGTCTCACCCTTAACTTCCTCTTTCCGTAAAAATGTTGTTTGTTGTTGCAAACTCTTTGAGAGATTTTTTTATCTTTCAGGCTTAGTGACTCGTACTATTTTGCACAACATAGTAGTATAGTTTTTTTTTAATTTTTTTTTAAATGTTATGAATAATGTTTAAGGTGCTTTACAGCTCTGTTCCTCTTTTAGCATAGTCGTCACTGAGGTTGTTTTTAGATCTTTAACTGAAGTTGTGAATGCACTGCTATAACTGGCTGGAGTTCAGAAGTCAGAGCCAAACTTTGATACAATAAGTCAGCCTAAGCTTGTTTTACAACTTCTTACTTAACCTGCAATCTATCATTCACTCTCTTGTCAGCTTATCCATTCATATGAATTCAGCACTAAGATGATTGATAATACTTTATAATCCCTTAAATTAATAATATTTTTGTCAACATGCTGTCAATTACCACTTAAAATATATATTGTTAAAAACGTACTGCTTGTGCTCAATCTTGTATGCATTTACTGCAAATAGTGCAGATTTAAATATACAAAGTATATGCAAAGTTTTTACATGATGATGATTATTAGAAATAATACACCCATATCATATCTCTGGACTGTATAGATCTGGTTAACACGAGAATTTGAATGAATCTCTTTACAAAAACGTTTATTTTGCAGTTTGAAAGATTTCTTAAGGAGTTAACCTAGATTTTCCAGTGACTCAGTCTCTAGTTAGGCACTTCCTAAAAGGCACACAGTGAGATAAGGGCCAAGTCTAAATATGGTCTTCTAGAATGGACTGTAATCCATTAGCTTTGCTCTGAATGACCCTGTTTGTCACCATAGCAACAGTACACTCTCCATGTCCATGGCAATCTCTCGTACACACGTTTGTCTTTTTAGTTGTAATCTAATTCTCTGAATCCTGCTTAGTACCTTAGATCTAATTATTTACACCGCATATCTGAGAACTCGTGCTTTAGGCTTTGCACACTTTTGCTCTGACATTTACTCATCTACTGATGGTGGATCGCTCATCTCCTTGCTACTCTCTATGTCGGTTTTGCTTGATGCTCGCTTTGTTGATCTGATGTGGGCTTCACACCATGCAAACACATGGGTGATGATAATTGAGGGAGTTGAGGTGTGAACTGCTTTAGGCAACCTGCAACTAAGTGAGATGTCATCAGGCTTAAAACAGCCTATTATGTGAACTATCAGTGTCGTTGTAAAATAAGCTGTTGGATTAATCTTATGTTTAATGTCCTGAGTACTGTTTTTTTTCTGTCAGATCTCAGAAGTAGATTTCAAAGTGCAGTCTTAGGCGGTGTAGATGCAAAATACTCCATTAATCTTCTGCTGATCAGAAGGTCAGCAATGCAGATTGTTTTAGATCAGGGGTGCCCAAACTAGGCACATCCAGATCCGATCATGGTTTAAGACTCGATCGGAATCGGATGTTACCTCCCGATCAAGACTTGAATATATATGTATATATACGTACAGTTGAAACCAGAAGTTTACATACACTCTAAAAAAAGGAACATAACCATTTTTTACAAAAATGTCTGATGATAAATCATACTAAACGTTCACTATTTTAGGTCCGTTAATATTACCTAAATCTTTTACATTTGCTAAATGCCAGAATAATGAGAGAATTTTTATTTTTTTAGATTTTTTTTATTAATTTCTAGACAGTCCAAAGTTTACATACTTTTCCTTGGTATATTTTTAGCTTTGCTTTTAAACTGTATAACTTTAGTCAAATGTTTTGGGTATCCTTCCACAGGCTTCTCCTCCTGATAGAATTGGTGTAACTGAGTCAAATTTGTAGGCTGTCTTGCTTGCACAAGCTTTTTCAACTCTGCCCACAAATTTTCTATAGGATTGAGTTCAGGGCTTTGTGATGGCCACTCCAAAACATTCACTCTGTTGTCCTTAAAGCACATTTAAACTAATTTGGCAGTATGCTTAGGGTCATGGTCTGTTTGGAAGACCCATTTGTGGCCAAGTTTTAATTTCCTGGTTGATGTCTTGAGATGTTGCTTCAGTATTTCTACATAATGTTCTTTCTTCATGATGCCATCTATGCTTTGACAGAAGTCCCTCCTGCAGCAAAACAGCCCCACAACATGATGCTACCACCCCCATACTTCACAGTTGGGATGGTGTTCCTAGGCTCCTCCAAATCCAACACTGGTCATTATGGCCAAACAGTTCAATCTTACTTCCGTTAGACCACACGACATGTCTCCAAAAATGATTATTTTTCCATGTGTAATTTAGCAAATTGTAATCTGGCTTTTTTGTTGATTCTGGCTTGTTGATTTTCCCATGTTGTCACACAAGGAAGCAGTGTGTTTGAGGTTTTCCTTAAATACTATTCTACAGTTGTGCCTCCAATTAACTCAAATGTTGTCAATTAGCCAATCAGAAACTTGCAAAACCTTGATACCATCATCTGAGCTTTTTCAGAGGCATAATAATCTTATTGACTTTCAAGAAAAGTTATAACAATTTCTCAAAAAATATCTCTCTCATTATTCTGCTATTAAGCATAACTGAAACACGTTTGATAATCCTAACTTACCTAAAAGAGAAAAAGTTTAGTCACATTAACATCTGACTTTCTTTTTAAATGGATATGTGCCTTTTTATACAGTGTATGTAAACTTCTGGTTTCAACTGTATGTACGTATGACTATATATATATATATATATATATATATATATATCTCATTATTTTTTCAACACATCTATAGTTATGCGGTGGCACAGAGTTAGACCTCTTTCTTGACTTCACACAGAAACAGCAAAGCTTGCAGTATGACATTACTTTGTTGCAGAGATGCCATTGGTTAAATGTCGGCAAAGTAGAACGTGGAAGCAGCTTGAAGTGGAAAGCGTGACTATGTCTGCAGTCTGGAGGTATTATAAAGTTGATGATGACAAAATTGCCATAGCAAACTGAGATATGTAAACTTGCCGGGTATTTTAAGTTGAGGTACTATTTGTTTTTTTATATTAGATTTTTTTTTATATATTTACTGTTGCACTAAAGTCCAAAAGTGAAGAATTTATGCTATTTATTACTTGATTGTTCAAGCTACCTCACAGAAATGCTCTGTTTGATTTATTCTTTTTTAATAGAAGTGTCGGATTGGGTTTTGGTATTGGTAGATACTCAAAATCAAATGACTCGGACTCGAGGGCAAAAAACCTGCTCGGGACATCCCTAGCCCAAACTCAGTACTGGAGAGCCATGTCCTGCAAAGTTTAGTTCCAACCCTAAGACACACCTGGGCTAGCTAATCAAGCTCTTACTAGGCATTCAAGAAAGATCTGTGCAAGTGTTTTGAGACAAGTTGGAGGTAAAATCTGCAGGACTCTGGCCCTCCAGGACCGAGTTTGAGCACCCCTGTTGTAGATTAATCAATTCTAGATTGGTTTATGCTGGTTAGTGTAATTCTAGCTGGTGGACCTGCATAATTACTGTGGACCAGCTTTGCTAGCTTGATGGGACTGGCCTTTGTTCAGACAACTGACTAACTTATTTGTGTAGCTGTACAAAAGCATATACAGTTAAAGTCAGAATTATTAGCCCCCCTGTTTATTTTTTTCCCCAGTTTCTGTTTAACGGAGAGCAGATTTTTTTCAACACATTTCTAAACATAATAGTTTAAACAACTCATTTCTGATAACTAATTATTTTAACTAATTATTTTATCTTTGCCATGATGACAGTAAATAATATTTTACTAGAAAATTTTCAAGACGCTTCTATACAACTTAAAGTGACATTTAAAGGCTTAACTAGGTTAATTGGGTAAACTAGACAGGTTCGGGTAATTAGGCAAGTTATTGTATAATGATGGTTTGTTCTGTAGACTATTGAAAAAAATATATAGCTTAAAGGGGCTTATAATTTTGACCTTAAAATGGGTTTTAAAA
Source organism: Danio kyathit (assembly GCA_903798195.1). Lineage (NCBI taxonomy): Eukaryota > Metazoa > Chordata > Actinopteri > Cypriniformes > Danionidae > Danio > Danio kyathit. Next base: position 31,218,700 of record LR812537.1, on the reverse strand, counting down.
AATTAAAAACTGCTTTTATTTAAGACTTTCTCCAAAAGAAAAAATATTATCAGACATACTGTGAAAATGTCCTTGCTCTGTTAAACATAATTTGGGAAATATTTAAAAAACAAAAATTAATTCAAAGGGGGGCTAATATTCCGGCTTCAACTGTATATGTATAGAAACGAATGGTATAGAAACGGATTTCTAATTTTAGATGATTTGCCAGACGAGAGGTTGTTGGTCAAACTTTTAGCATGTTTGTAGGAATGGGATAGGTTGGCCAACTAGTCTTCCAACACCTCTTGTCATTGACTAGTGTCTTTACTAGAGAGTTGGTAGCACATAAATGTGTTGAAATATGTCCAATTGCCCTTTTGAGATGATTCTAGAAGTTACAGTTTCGCTGGTCAAACACAAACACAGTTCACTAGTTGTTCTCGATTAAAGCCACAGTCACACTTTGTGAGTTTGAGCATGTAAAATTCTGTAGGATGGTGTGATAAAATAAGGTAATGTGACTGATAAAATGAGCGATAAATCCATATTTTCAATTTCTTACAGAGAGGTCACATTTGATCTTCTATTGGTCTCAGGTTTTCACAGGACGCAAAATTCACAGGTCAAGGGTCACTTTGGAACTCAGTGACATGCAAAACTTGTCGCACAAGCTTGTGTTTTACAGTCTGGGACATTCACATGGGTATGAATGGAATTTTATGGGGCAAAAGAGTGCAGTGTGGCCACAGTTTTATGGTAGTGAATTTAGTAGTGGTTGGACAGATGTAGAGATAGTCTTCCAACAACTGACTAGTTTATCACTTGTACAGAAGCACACAAATGTGATAAAATCGCTCCTTTGGAATTGAGATGATTCATCAAACTAGATGTTGATGGTCAACGGGTTGAGGACACACACTTCACCAGCTGCATTGGATTCACTTTTGAATTACCTTGCTGCTTCATGCTGTGTTCTAGTCTAGCTTGTTGGCCTTTTTAGTCATACCTTTAACCATCAAGATTTTGATAAATGGTTGATGAGAATGATATTCGATAGCTAACTAGTCACTTAATGTAAGCAACTTGTCTAATGTAGTTGGGTAGTAAGTTTACTAGCCATCATGAGTTAGACAGAAGCATATACAGGGATTGGACAATGAGACTGAAATTCCTTGTTTTAGACCACAATAATTCATTAGAATGATGTAGGGCCTTCTTGTGCAGCCAATACCGCACCAATTTATCTTGGGAATGACATATACAAGTCCTGCACAGTGGCTAGAGGGATTTTGAGCCATTCTTCTTGCAGAATGCTTCACTCTGGGCATGGAACAGCCTGGGTGGTACACTTCTTTGGGGCTTCTCCACACCATAACTCTCCCGGATGTGAAAAAGACAGTGAAGATGGACAATAAATGTTTCACATTGTCCACAGTTCAAGATTTTTGCTGCTGGCACCATTGAAACCAATGTTTGGCATTGGCACAAGTGACCAAAGGTTTGACTTTAGCAGCCCGTCCATGTATATTGACCCTGTGTGTGAGCTGAAATTATATAGAAAGCAATGCATTCTAAATAAATGTTACGAAAAACCCGTGGGGTGGTCAACAGTAGTTTTTTTTTAAATTTATTTATGAGATTAATTACCAGACTCAAAGTTGCTAGTCAACAGGTTAGATGGACCACCAGTTGGTCTACACTGAAGCTCAGGTTATAATATATAATATACAGGTTATAATATGGTGGTTAGTCTTAGTCTAACTGGTGGACCAGAATATGCTTTTAATAGTGTATAGGGACTAGTTTTGATGATCAGTTAATCCTTCTACCACTGTAAAAATAATCAACTAGTGTTTCTATTAGTGAATTTTACTACATATCTTTTCAGTAGTGCTTTAAAAACTTTTTTTTTTACGCCAGCCAAGGCCCTGCTTTTCATAAAGATGAAAGCAGTTTGCCTGCAGGTCCCTATGTACACAGATACCGGAGTTTGTCTTCTGAAAGTCATAAATTTGATCCACAGATCTGCTGATGTATTCATAGGGCCACAGAAAGGTGTATATATTGTCATCTCTGCTGTAGAAAGTGTCACGCTCTGACTGCCGCTGATTAGATAAGTTTACATGCCCTTGACCCAGTTCCCCTTCTTCCTCCATTATTGTGGGATGAGGGTTGTCTGTGCATGAGGTATTTTTATCATCTGCGTCAAGCATTGATGTTCTGCTTAAATATAAAGTGCAAAAATGTTAACCTGTATCCGTAGCCCCAGTCTACTTTAATGAGTAGTGTGGACTGCTAAGATATTGATTATATAGTAGTTTCTGACGGTATGATAATCTTGGATAAAAAATACCACGGTTTCACGGCATAACGATATTGTGATTACTGCTCTAAACTAAGTTCTTTTTAAATGTCTGGGTAAAACAAAACAATAAATTAAATTAAAAAACTCACAATTGAACACATTTATAATATTTTGGAACAGTGAACATGTCAGGCTAAATAGTTCAAATAAAGCATTGGCTTCTGTTCTTTTAATTAGTTTCAAAAATACTAAATTTTCTACAACACATTAAAAAATACGTTTAAAAAAAGCCTTTATAAAATATCTTGAAAACGGTATAACAGAACATTTTAGTGTTATTAAAACCTTGACTTTTCCAAACTGCGGTAAACCTTAAAACTGGTTATCGTCCCATGCCTATGCATCACTAGACAGAATTTGAAGGCATAATAGATGCTTTCTTGACATTTAGGAGGTTGTTCCAAATTGTAATGTCTTATGTAATACCTATGTAATTATGTTGATGTGTAAAAGGATAGTTCAGCTGAAAAAAAAAAATTAAATTCTGTGTGCATTTACTCACTCTCATTCAATTCCAGTGAAAATCGTTTTCTTCTGCAGAATGCAAAAGCCAATATTTTGAATTTTCTTTCACTATTTTTGCCCATCAAATGAAAGTCAGTGGGCAGAATAAAAAAATCCCATTAAATCCCATTGATTTTTTTATTGTATAGAAAGGAAAATTAAAAAGAATACACTTAAAATACTATATATTATGTATTATAATTAATTAATAATTATTATTGAATAATGCACTACTTTAAAAATTGTAACATTACAAAAATATCTGCTTTGGTATGATAGTCAACAAATCAGAATAAGTGTACGATTAAGATCGGCCATGATTATCAAAACAAATTAAGCTGCACTCTTTTATTTCTTTTTTAACACTTAAAAGATATAAAGTACACTCAAATTCTTAGGTCTCAAACTCGATTTCTGGAGGGCCGCAACTCTGCACAGTTTTGCTCCAACCCTAATCAAACAGAGCTGATCCAAGTTATCAAGGTGTTCAAAACTACTAGAGACTAGGGGAAGCACCGGGTCGGGTGGAAGCACCTTTAGCTTTGCATAAATAATTGAACCAGATTAGACTATTAGCACCTCACTCAATTATTCAATAAAGTGTTTTGATAATTTTCCTATTTAAAGTTTGACTCTTCTGTAGTTACATCATGCACTAAGATATAGTAGTTTTTATTTTCTTGGCCGAATTAAGCAGGTGTGAGTTGGAGGTGGTTGGAGCTATACAACGCAGAGCTGCGGCTCTCCAGGAATTGAGTTTGAGACCATTGCTCAAATTGCATTTTCAATTCAATTCTTTTCACTAACAATTACCTTTTTAGTTTATTTTAATTGACCAAAATCTAAGGCAGCATCACTTATCCTTCCCAGGATGCAGTGTGATGTAATCAGTAAGCAAATACACCCGAGTGCATTGTGAGCTGGATGTGATTTCAACAAACATTCCAAAGTCATTTTGGCAATCTCACCAAATTATTGATTGCTTTTGAATATGCATAATAGTTATGTGTCCATCAGTAAACCGGAAATGGTTTTTATATAAATCATTTTAGGGTTGCCGCCACTCTAGTCCATCTGCTCATAACCCAACTGTTTCTCTTTCTGTTTGTTTCTTATAGCAGTGGAGAGGTCAAAGTCACAACAGGTGCGGAGCACAGGTGCTATCAGACGGACTTCCTCTCTGGGTGCAATAACCGGGCCCTACCTGATAGGGCAGTGGCCACGTGAAGCCCACCTGCACAACCCCTTGTGCATGAAAGACAAGTCCACACAGGTAGGCTCAAAATCTACACTCAAGAATGTGTGTTCAGGTGTGTTTGCAAACGTTAAGTTGACAGCATTTACAAATCCGTCGTTCTTCTTGGTTATTGCACGTTTACTGTGTAACTGAGGACTTGTTATCCCCTGTAAACTGATGATGTAAACCAGGGGTTCTCAGTCTTGGTCCTAGATGTCTGGTGTCCTGCAGATTTTAGCTCCAACCCCAATCAGACAGACCTGGGCTAGCTAATCAAGCTTTTACTAGGCTTTCTAGAAACATCTTTGCAGGTGTGTTGAGGCAAGTTGGAGCTAAAATCTGCAGGACACCGGACCTCCAGGACCGAGTTTGAGAACCGCTGATGTAAACACTCACTTTGGCCCCGTCTACACTGCCAGGTCTTGATGCCCAATTCCAATTTGTTGGCTAAATCTGATTTTTTTGCCTGTTCATTTACACGTTCTTTTAATTGTGACCCATATCCTGTGTTTACACTTGCCATACAATTTACGACGTTGCGCATGCGTAAAGGCGGGTTCTAGCATCTGCACCACACTAGCCACAATAAAAGAAATTATCTTGCTTGTAGCTCTGCGAAATATGCAAAGTTCGGCCAACTTTAAAATGATTTTGAGGTGGAGGAGGAGGGAAAGGGCCAACATTGCAGCTTGCGCCTATGGTTTATATATGGTGTTCTCCACCATTCAGAGGAATTTGTGGGTTCGTGAGAGATCTCAGGTCTGGTGGGACCAAATTGTGGCGTCTGACCACTTTCCTCTTCCATGTTTCCTCTGTTGTTGTTGTTTACTGCGTTGGCGTCTCCACAAACGCTCATCCTTCTATGTCATTAAACCACGAAGTAGTACCACATAGACGCAAGTTTAATGACGTACAAAATGGAATGCCTCAATAAATCCGATCTGCCTATTTACTTGATGGTCGCATTGTCACATATCCGATTTATAGCTGATTTATTTCTATTTGTAAAGGAGGCCTGAAACCAATCTCTGAATATCCGAATGTATGCGTTGTTTTCATGTTTAAACGGTCATAATACAGATCCGATCTGTGTCACATATGACCAAAAATCGGAATTGGGTCACATTTAACTGGCAGTGTAAACAGGGCCTTTGAGAAGTCTTAACTTCTTGTTTACACGGAATTCATCTTAGTGTCTAAAAATGCGAGACGTAACATTTTTTTTTTGAGTGCCTGTAAACAGAAGCTCGCAACACTTGCCCTTCATCTGAGTTCTTCTGATGAGTTCTTCTGAGTTCTTCTTGTGAAGACACAAGCCTAACAGTCATGCATGTCTTTCAAACCTGCGTTTACATTGAAAAGCAATGGAAAAGCGCAATCTGTGTGAATAAGACCTTCAAAGTCATTTATCATATTCATCACTGGTCTCACTGTTTTAAAGACTTTAGAAGAAATTGTAAACTTTAGTTACCTTTAGTATTTTTTTTCAGGTTGGTAGCTAGATATTTCACAGCTTACATAAGAGGCCTGGTGTTTTACCCACAGCTTAAAACTGGCAATTGATTCAGTCACCACAATATTAGCATTGGGGTTGCTCAATCTTTGCATCATAAGCAGTCCATTGGAGGAGGGTTTCCATTTCAAGCAGAGGTTTTACACTAACCCGTCGTGACAGTGATGCAAGAAAAGTGACAAAAATATTTTTTGAAGAAATGGTTTCTATTTCTGTAATGTCACTGCATGAATTCTGCCAACTACGTTACAACGAAATAGATTTAAAAAAAAAATGAAAGTAAAAGTTACACTTGACCAAGTGGAATCTGTACTTGGCATTTTACCCATTCAAATACACAAACACAGCAGTGAGAACTGAACACACACACCATCAACACAATCATTCTTTGTAAACTTTAAACAGTCATTATCACCGTTATTGCCCAATTTTGAACCACGAGCACAGGTGGGACCAAAACACACCCTGTATGTCACTATCCATGTCTAAATTACACTTATTTAAGCTTTTGTTATTTAACCACAACACATTGTCATGTGCAAAGAGAACATCCACAAAAGATTTGAGAACATCTGAACATGTGAATGAAAAAGAAAAGAAAAATGTACATTGTGAATGACCACATGCATCGCATATTTAAGATCTTATCAGTCACTAAGTAGGTTTTGTGTTTTCAATAATGTTGAACTCTACGTGAAGTCAAAATTTGCCACCTTTATTTTGCTAGCACACTTTGTTATTATTAAGATGAATAATAAATGAATTTTAATAATAATAAATAATTTTGGTAATATTCATTGGACATTTGACTATTTGGAGTGGTGGTCCTTCTGTTGACATAAACCCAAGGGCTTCCATAGCAACTGTATGTCAATATCCTTAAGCCATGCCCTCTTACCGTTAGTTTGCTATGAGAGAACTATGCACAAAAGAAAGCCCTGCCCCCAATCAATATTCCGTTTCACTTGGAAGAACATCAACTTAATGAAGTAAAAGTATCAGCAACTTCCGGTTTACGTGAAAACTAAAGTAATTATTAATTTATGTACTCGCTGATTATGCAATTCATTATGAGTATAGAGTGCCTGCAGATTAAGCTTCACCCATGTTCTCTTCGGAATTGATTGATTTTGTTGCATCTTGTTGTCATGTGATGTCTGAAGTGAACAGAGATACTGCCTCTTGCTTGAATCTTTTTGCATCGGTTTAGGGCATGCTGTTACACCTATTATACATTTTTACAATCTCCTAATTTCTACTTAAAAATCACTGCATAATAGCATTTACAAACACAGTTTGTTTTCACAAGAAAAATCATCTGACCTAGGGATTGATAGCTGGTAAACAAAACCCTTCAGTGGGGTTGTAAATTATTTTCTTTGAACTATTTACAAAATATCAACTCATTCATTCATTCATTCATTCATTCATTCATTTTATTTAGCGGAATGAACTGCCAACCTATCCAGCATATGGTTTATGCAGCAGATGCCCTTCCAGCTGCAACCCATCACTGGGAAACATCTATACACTCTCATTCACACACATACACTATAGACAATTTAGCTTACCCAATTCACCTATACCACATGTCTTTGGACTTGCAAAAAGAACATGCAAACTCAACACAGAAATGCCAACTGACCCCGCTGAGGCTCGAACCAGCGACCTTCTTGCTGTAAGGCGACAGCGCTACCCACTGCTCCACTGTGCTGCCCAAAATAGCAACTTTTATTTGAAATTTTCAATATAATTTTTAAAAAGCTATTGTTAATAAGCTAATAATAATCACCTTACTCTACTGTCTTATCTTCTAACATAGTTTTATTATTAGAATATAAATAGGTCAGATATATTTCAATGCAAATAGCTGCCTAATTCGACAGGAAAGCCTTGGATGTGGCAATCCTGATGCTAAGCTAACAGCATATTATTCTAGTGTGTAGACATGAAGCACAACAAATATTGTGTGAAATCTTTATTTATTTATTTTATTTTTTTATTTTTTTTTTATTTAATTGTTTAGAGATGCGTTTCACTGAAGAATTAAATAGCAGTTTTCATGATTGCGCATGGGATTGAGTGCATATATACAGTTGAAGTCAGAATTATTAGCCCCCCTTTGATTTGTTTTTCTTTTTTAAATATTTCCCAAATGATGTTTAACAGAGCAAGGAAATTTTCACAGTATCATTCATTCATTTTCTTTTCGCTTAGTCCCTTTATTAATCCGGGGTCGCCACAGCGGAATGAACCGCCAAACTTTCACAGTATGTCTGATAATATTTTTTCTTCTGGAGAAAGTCTTATTTGTTTTATTTCGGCTAGAATAAAAGCAGTTTTTAATTTTTTAAAAACCATTTTAAGGTCAATATTATTAGCCCCTTTAAGCTATTTTTTGTTTCATCAGTTTACAGAACAAACCATCATTATACAATAACTTGCCTTATTACCCTAACCTGCCTAGTTAACCTAATCAACGTCTTATGATGTTGTGTGCCTGCTGGGATCCCTTTAAACGTCTACATGTAAATGACCTCTGCTGATTGGCCAGTGTCTGTGAAATGAATATCAGCAGCTTGTCAATCAATTTGCCTTCAAAACGTCAATTCTAATTAAAAATGAATGATTTCTGATGTCTGAAATGCACACTGTTATCAGTGTCGAAGGTTACAATATATTGCAGGAATGTTATCTAAGTATTGTTTAATTTATGCTATTTATATACTTTACATGTCATTACATATATTAATATTCAGAATTAGCTTTTATTTTTATATTTTAAATTATTATTTCAATTTGATAGTTTTAGTAATGTTATATGCATTGACTTTTGCATATTTCTATTTAGTTTAATCTGTATCTGCATGCAGTTTACATCTCAGAAATGTTATTGTAGTATCCTTTATATTCTATTATGGTATTTGTTAGAATTTTGAATTATTGTTCATTGTTATATTTTCAGTTATTATTTATTTGTTTTGAGGGCAATCCAAATGACAACTATAATTTCTTTTTTTTTTTTACTTTATTGTTTATTCAACATTCAAACACAATGACTTTCACACAACAAACATTCACACAAAATTGACAATAAAACATGCAATATAAAAACAATACATAAAGAAGTATAGGCTTACTAGATTAATACAATAAAAAATACAAAAAGGAAACCAACAATGATAAAATAAATACAAAAAAATTTTAATAAATAAAACATTAAATTAATAAAACAAAACACTAACCTTCTGTTTTAATCTAAATTTTAATCTGAATTTAGTCTAATCCTCTGAAATTTAACTATTTAAGCATTTATGTTTTTAAAATAATCTATGAAAGTTTGCCAGATTTTATAGAATCTGTCTTCTTTTTTTAGGGAGAATTTGATTTTCTCCACCTTCAAACCTCTCATTAGATGCATATATGTTGGAGCAGCTTTCTGTTTCCAGTTTAATTATTGTTATTTAATTAATATTAACCTTTGTGCTAGTAGGCAGACAAATGGAACTACATTTTGTTCTGTACTGTTTTCAGCTATAGGGCGGCGTGGTGGCGCCGTGGGTAGCACTGTCGCCTCACAGCAAGAAGGTCGCTGGCTCGAGCCTCGGCTGGGTCAGTTGGCATTTCTGTGTGGAGTTTGCATGTTCTCCCCGTGGGTTTCCTTCAGGTGCTCCGGTTTCCCCCACAGTCCAAAGACATGTGGTACAGGTGAATTGGGTAAGCTAAAAAATTGTCCATAGTGTATGAGTGTGAATGAGTGTGTATTGATGTTTCTCAGTTATGGGTTGCAGCGTAAAGGGCATCCGCTGTGTAAAACATATGCTGGATAAGTTGGCGGTTCATTTCGCTGTGGAGATCCTAGATTGATAAAGGGACTTAAGCCGAAAAGAAAATGAATGAATGAATGTTATTAGCTATCTCAAAATCAGTAATGCCTAGAATTGCTATACGGGGATCTGGATCTATTGGCTTTTGATCTATTTTTGAGAATGTTAGAAAAATATTTTTCCAGTAAGATGATAGTTTTGGACAACTCCAAAACATATGAGCTAATGATGCCAGTTCTAGCCCACACCGATTACAGTACATGCAGAGTCCACTTCTGGAAATATCTTACTAAGTTTTTGTTTCGACCAAATGACAACTAGAATTTCAACAGTAATCCATGTGCTTTTGTTACATAAAACTCAAGAATGAGTGCTGTGAACAAATCGCATTAAGGCCAATTTTATACTTCTGTGTAGAGTTCACGCAGTAGGTCCGGTGTGGGACAATTGCATACCCTTTGCCATACCCTGAGGTGCGCATCTCAAAAAAGGCAACCATGTCATGTTGCAACATTGCAGAGTGTATGATCTGTGCTAGGTAGTGGTGGCGAGGCCGAAAGCCATGTAAGAGCGGAGTGAGGGTGGTGGTGTGAGTGTTTAACGGTCCCATGAAATGAAAATAACGTTTTTTAGATGTTAGTTTCACTCTGTTGGAGGTCTATTAGCTAGTGTGCTCCAAAACAGTGACAAAATTTGCATTTAAAAAATATAAAACTGATATAAACATCCAAAGCTTGGAGTTTGTCACTTCCACCTAAATGGATCAACGATTGACCAATCAAATTCTCTCTGTATCTGACATGCCCCGCCTCGTCAAGATGCTTCTCATTTGCTTTTTATTTAAGGCGCTTAAGCTCAACCACTCTCACTGACAGATCTGTTATGTAAACGAAACACTATTGGCTGTTTTTTTTAAGGGGTGGATCCACTCTATGTCCCACCCTCTCTTAGTTTTTCAGTTGAGATTAAGTCAAATATCGAATAAAAATACACATTTCAAAGCACTTCACAGGACCTTTAACAAGAGTCAAGTCCTGCAGAGGATCTCCGGATAGATTGTTTTGTTTATTTTAGGATTAAAGTTGTTGAACATTCGCCGGATCATGAGCAGTGTTGGGGAAAGTTACTTTAGAAATTAATGCATTACAATATTGAGTAATTCCCCAAAAAAATAACTAGTTGCGTTACTTAGTTACTTTTATGGTAAGTAATGGGTTACGTTACTTTTGCGGTACTTTTTCTGACCTCAGAAAGGCATCAGACATCACAGATAGGGGTGTCAAAATTAATTGTGTTTTCGGTGCACTATGATGCAGACACGGACAATTCGGTATCGGTAATAAAAGTAATAATCATAACAGGTTGTTATGTACTGACATCATTTATCTCATATGCGCTATGTTGCTGTAGCTTACTATGGCAAGGGAGGTGAGCGCAAATAATTAAAACACTCCAACTACTTAAAAACACAGAAACTGTACACAATTTCACTGTGTGTGTGTGTTTGCTGGACAGTCTTTCACTGACACAGCAGAAGCCCCTGTTTCACTGCGATTGAGAGAATGAAAGTAAACTCAATTTCTCTCACTCACTGTGGCCCATTTCACCTGCTGGCGTGACTTTTCCTTTCCTCTCGGCTGTTACAGTGATACTTCTGTATACAGACACGAGCAAGTGTCTACAGAGCAAGTTTTCTCCACCGCGTCTATTATGGATCAGCTGTGATCTTCGCTGCCGTTTGTCAGTGCCACTCATTGGTGAAAAGCGCAAGAGCATTAGAGCCAATTACAGTCCTTTCTGTTGAGCGGGTGACCAGTCATAGGGGTGTAAGAAAGAACTTTCTAGACAAGGCTTAGAAAGCGAGCAGGATATTTATATTTGCTTATTTGCTAGAAATGCTCATGTTGTTCTGTGCATGTACTTGAGTTTTTAAAGGTACGGTTTATATATCTGACTGTTTGTATTAAAGGACCAAATTGTAATACAAATAGTATAGAAATATAAATATATTTATACATTTTAATACAAGAATTGCTGTGCTGTGAAGTAAATATAAAATTGTGCATGGAAAGCATCGTCAATACACCGTGATGCACAGAGATATCGAACTGAACTGAATAGATGGCATGATAATCGTAACTGAACCGTGAGACCAGTGTAGGTTCACACCTATAATTAGGGCCAGACGGAATCTGCAGACGTTTTTTGCAATTTCTGCGGAAAATTTTGGTAAAAATCTGCAGATTTCTGCGGAATTATTTTGGGAGTCTCATAACTAAAACCTTAATATGTGAAATATGTGTAATTTAAAAACTGAATAAATTCAGATTTACACACATTTACTCAAGTAAATGAACAGAATTAATGATGGGCTAAAAATCTGCGGAATTCTGCGGAAAATCTGCGGAATTCTGCGCGCGCAGATTCCGTGTGGGCCTACCTATAATCATAGAAATGTAAGGCTCTGCCATCTTCTTTTCTGCCTGTTCCTGTATATGATCATTTTAATTCAGCAATTTATTTTTAAAAGCGAATTAACTAAACTAAAATGTAACTCGCATGACATTTTTTTAAAAAGTAACTCAAATAATATTACTTAATTTTGAAAAGTAATGTGTTACTTGGCCCAATCCCAATTCTATTATTGTACCCCTACCCCTTCCCCATGGCCCTTAAAACCGAGTGTGAAGGGGAAGGGCTTCAAAATTTACCCCTAAGAAATGGGACAGCACTACAACACCTGCACACGTCATCACGATCTCTTGCTTCATATGAGATCAGATGATCGTGACTGCTGTAGTTATTCCAGTTGCTTTATTTTTTGTTATTTATCTTCAAAAAATCACTGAAGCAATAAGCAATAATGTAGCAATAAGATCGTAACTATACTGCGCATTTACACCGTCGCCATATTCATTAATGTAAACAACTCACCAAAAACAACATTAACATTATAGCAGACACTGTAAAAAGCCAATTCCAGGCCACTAGACTTTTCTGACAGGGTATTCAAGTGTCATTGAGTGTCAGAATGTTGTGGGACTGCTATACAGGAGTTATTATTAGGGATTATAGATAGCAAAATGTAGTTTTTTTTTTTTTGGAAAGCATGACGGTAAAACACGAACGCGGTTATGAATATATTAAAACATATGCTTGTTTGTTGTAAAAATTCGTAATAATGACAAAAAATTCTAATTTGTGGATCTCCTTACTTCCGGGTGCAGCTATCCTGCCGTTGTGGCTGGTGTATTCTTGGAAATTTTCTTACCCCTTGGTTTCGAGTGTGGTCTTGAAAAATCTCTGTTCGAAGGGCTATCTACCCCTTGCCCTTAGCCCTACGCCTTCAAGCTAAAGAGAATTGGGACACCCCTACCCCTTCACGGTAACGCACAAAACGAGGGGTAAGGAGAAGGGCTAAGGGGTAGAATTGGGATTGGGCCTTGTTACTTAGAAAAGTATCTTGTTGATCTTGGAACTAACCCAAGTTTGTGTAAATATAATTTTTGTGTGAACCACAAAGAACATTTACAGGCTTCAAGAATCAAATCATTCTTAGCAGATGCACAATGTGCTTGTCTTTCAAAAACCGGGGTCAACAGTGGAAGCCGCTAAACATGGGGAACGACATTCCTGTGGCATCTCATCTTTCTGAACGGTTTAATATGACACCCGGTGCATGCTAAAGCACACAATAAGAGGCACGGCAGAGTCATTACCTTTAGACACACAGCACTCCCGCAGGTGCCAAATCTCACCTTCAGTGGAGCAGCAGATGGCGGGTGGAACTGTGGGACTGTGGTGATTGCATTCTGCCTGATACACCTGCTGACATTTAAGGGTAAATCAGCAGCCGACCATAGGCCAGGTGTACAAGAGATACGCAGTGTTCCCAGTAGGAACGAGTCAAAAACACTACTGAAATCGTAAAACCTCAAACTGAGTGATTATGTTTGACATGCAATGCAATGACCTTAATCTTGTTCGCAACAGGGCTTGAAAGTTAGGATTGTCTTTTAACAATGTGATGAAGATGCTCAGGATATCGAATTAATTTGAAAAACAAGTTTTAGAATTTTCTACAGTTGAAGTCAGAAGTAATAGCCCCCCTGTTTATTTTTTTCCCCAATTTCTGTTTAATGAAGAGAAGATTTTTTCACCACATTTCTAAACATAATAGTATTAATAACTCATTTCTAATAGCTAATTTATTTTATCTTTGATCTGATAACAGTACATAATATTTTACTAGATATTTTTCAAGACACTAGTATTCAGCTTAAAGAGACATTTAAAGGCTTTAATAGGTTAATTAGGTTAACTAGGCAGGTTAGGGTAATTAGACAAGTTATTGTATAACGATGGTTTGTTCTGTAGACTATCGAAAAAAAATTTAGCTTAAAGGGGCTAATAATTTTGACCTTAAAATGTTTTTTAAAAAATTTAAAACTTCTTTTATTCTAGCCGAAGTAAAACAAATAAGACTTTCTCCAGAAGAAAAAAATATTATCAGACATACTGTGAAAGTTTCCTTGCTCTGTTAAACATCATTTGGGAAATATTTACTAAAGGAAAAAAAATTCACAGGGGGGCTAATAATTCTGACTTCAACTGTATGTTCTTTTTATCTTGTATCTCGAGTCATGCATCGACACTCTGTCTGGCCCTAGTTATAAGTCAAGTTAATCTATCAAAACAATATAAACAGATCTCAATTTCAACACCTTGTTTACAAATGTTTATAAATTATACATGTAGCCTAATAAAATGAACTTGGGTAGGATATGTTCATATATGGTCATATGAACAGATAAATAAAATTACAGCTTATAAATTTGAACATATATGTACATTTATTAATTCCAATGCATATATGACACACTGTAAAACCCAAAAAGTTAAGGTAACTCAAACCATTTGAGGAAACTGATTGAAACAAACCATTTACTGTGAACTTAATCCATTTGAGTAAACGAAGCAATTTGAGCACAATTAAAACCCAAAATTAAATTAAAACCCAATAAATGAAGAGAACTCAAACCAACTGAGTACTGTAAAACCCAATAAGTTAAGACAACTCAAACTGAGGAAACCGATTGCTACAAACCATTTGAGTTAATCTAATCTATATGAGTACTGTGAACTTACTCCATTAAAGTTGAAGTAATGAGGTATTTAATGAACACATACAATTACACTAAACAGCCATCTTGACTCAAACTTTGAGAAATGCTGCAAAATAAACTGAATGTGTATCAGCATATTGAATCTGTGTAATCAGTCTTAAAATGTCAGCAGTCTCATAAATCTGCTGCTGTCTGTGTCATTCATTTGTAACAACAAGACAAAGAGAATGTTAGTCACTGATCCTGACTGAATCTGTAACATAAATTAAAGGGGTGGTCTAGAGTGTATTTTTAAGGCTTGGTTGTGTTTATGGAGTGCAAAGCAATGTTTGCTCATGCTTCATTCGTAGAAAATCACGTTATTTTTTCATATATCTTACTTTGATTATATACAGCTACTCAGCTAACATGAAAACACGTCACATTTCCTAGTTTCTCTGAAGACCCGCCTTTAAGAGGCTCTGATTTGTCCGCTAACATAATGTGCTGTGATTCGCAGATCAGCTCCACATCACCAGGAAGCATCTCTTTATAACATTACAGCACCTCTGACCACGCCCCTTCACTGCACGGGGTGTATTTGCGTAACCTGAAGGGTTTATGACATCATTAACCAGGATGTATTTTTTGTAGACTTCACTAAGCTAGCTCTGTAAAAGCTAGTAAAAAAAAAACCTGTGAAAGATTTTAATGCGATTAAGACAATACTCTGATTAAGAGTCGACCATCTAAACAGCCATTTTTGATTAATTTAATCAGATTAAGGTCATAATCGAACTAAAGAGAAATCGAATTAAGACATGTGGAGTATGCCGATCTTAGTCGCATTATTGAAGTGCAGTACAGACATGTAAACACCTTAATCGAACTATAACTGTCATGTAGGACTTTAAGCCACTTTTGCGACAGGGTAGTCCACACACACACACCCAGACACGCACACACACAAGCACGGCTGTTTGACACTCTCTGCACCTACCGAGTCAGTGCAGACCACAGACACCTGCATGGTGAAATGCTGAGGTTTTTTTTTCTTTCATTCAGCATGCGGTATGAACTTCCATTAAAACAACTTCCAGCAGTTCATAGTTGCATCCAATATCTCGTTTGTCACGGAGGACGTACATAAAAAGTCCCTGAATGAAAGTGAAAGTGCCAAACTGCAGTTAAAGTCGACAAATTAAAAATGAAACACTCAAAATTACATAAAACTCCGGAGGAAATGCGCATAGCGCGGTGACGCAATGACGTTAATCGAATTATGTGCTGTAACATGTAAAACGCGATCATGACGCAATGACGTTAATCGAATTATGTGGTGTAACATGTAAAACGCGATCATGAAAGGAACATTCAAAAAGCAACTCATGTAAACACCTTATTCTTATTATTCTCTTAATTAGATTAAAGCAAAAAATTTGATTACTGATGTCCATGTAAACGTAGTCAATGTCTCCCTTTGCATTGAACTTTGAGCACCTCACATTCAGAAATGTTGTTCATGTTCACAAAGCTTAATTACACATCAACTAAATTTTATAACATGATATCGTAGTGGATCACCCCTTTAAAGATTATTCTTTGTTTCATTTATATTGACTATGCTGTGCTATTTTACATTTGATTCTTCAGTTCATGTACCTGAATAGTAGTCCAACCTGAAAAAAGGTTTATTTAAGGTGTATAACTGTGTGTTTACTTTACTTGTCTTTAATTATATTTAAAATACATTGAGTAGTTTTTGCTGTAGTATTAAAATCAGAATTCATTACGCTATTCATAGGCTAAATCACATGATTTCAGTAACCTGAAATTATTCATATTAAAGGTAATGAACTACTACTTTAACGTCTTACTACTCTAAGCAAGCATACATTCTTGACATTAATATTAGGTTAGATTTAGGTCATGATGTCAGGTGACCAAAATTCAATGTCTAGCCAGTGTCTAAGGACAATGTTATTTTGAATCTAATAACAACGTCAAATTACGTTGACATTTGGTTGATTTTTAGGTTGTGTTGGAAAGTTACCAAAATCTAACGTCTGATAGATGTCATTGTGGTAACGTCCACACAACATCAAGGTGTAGCATGAATAGACGTTGATATTTGGTTGATTTTAGGTTGGACCTGATGTTGGGTTCTGACGTCAATCTGATTTTCATTTCCAAACAAAATACAACATTCCCCACGACGTCGGTGTACGTTGGGTTACAATATCAATATGGCGTCATGTTGACGTCCTGTGCCTGCAGGGATAGTTCACCCAAAAACAAACATTTACTCGCCCTCAAGTGGTTCCAAACCTTTGAGTTCTTTATTCTGTTGAACACTAAAGAAGGTATTTTGAAGAAAGCTGAAAACCTGTAATCGCTGACTCACAATGTAGACAAACTCATTTTATGGAAGACAATGGTTACAGATTTTCAACTTTCTTCAAAATATCTTCTTTTGTGTTCAACCGAAGTAAGTCAAACAGGCTTGCAACAAGTAAAGGCTAAGTAAGGGATGACAGAATTATCATCTTTGGGTGAACTATCCCTTTAAAGATATATTTACAAAAAAAACTCTACTCCTGTGTCTTCTGCTACTTCTAAAAGTAATTGAGCATGCGTTATGTAGCATCATGAGAGAACTATAATGCTACCAAAGGGTCAAGCATGGCCCTTTTAACACTTGCATTAAGTAAATGAAGGGTCAGAGGTCAGCTGATATGGTCCGTGTGGACTTGTGGGTCATGAGAGTAGCGGAGGAGTTTTAATGTATCACATGACCCTCACATCCTGTTTTCACTGCTGCATGGCAACGGTCGGCCACACACTGAGATACTGTAAAGATACTCAAGTATTTTTGTGCTTACTGTATTTCCCTGGTGTGAAATTTCATGCAAGGTTAAAATAAGTTCTTTATGCGCTCTTTGTTTAACCAGTCAGTCAATAATTTTGTTCACTTGCGAAAGCCTGGGTGTTACCAGGACAGGTCGTCTCAAGTCTCACCTTTTATTTATTACTCACCGGTGTCATAGAACTCATTTGGACTCATCTTTAAAGTTTGATGCATGCACAAAAGCATTGTAGATCAGTGCAACAACTCTGTTGGGATTCAGGTTGTTGTGTTTTTTTCAACACTCCATTATTGAAGAGTGTCTTGGGTTTAACCCCTCGTCCTCTTTGTCACAGTGATTCAGGGCTGCTTTTCTCTGCAGTAACACAGGCAGATCGGGTGAACAGCGGTGACTTTGGGATGTTCTGCTCTCTGAGGAATCGGAAGCTTGCAGCTCTACACTCTTTCTAAAAGGGATGGCTCAATAAAAAAGAAACCTCATTATTCACTACACTCTTGTGTCATGCTAAACTCGTATATAGCTTACTGTTGTGAGACACACGAGTAGAGGGTTTGTTCCATATTCACCATTCTTTTACATGGATTTAAAAGTGAGTGACCAGGAGAGGTCAGATTTCATTAATTCATTCATTAATTCATTTTCTTTTTAGCTTAGTCCCTTTATTAATCAGGGGTCGCCTCAACGGAATGACCCACCAACTTATTTAGCACATGTTTTACGCAGCAGATGCCCATCTAGCTGCAACCCAACACTGGCAAACACCCACACACTCGCATACACTACGGACAATTTTACATACCCAATTCACCTGTACCGCATGTCATTGGACTGTGGGGGAAAACGGAGCACCCGGAGGAAACCCACGCGAACACAGGCAGAACATGCAAACTCCATACAGAAACGCCAACTTACCCAGCCGGGGCTCGAACCAGCGACCTTCTTTCTGTGAGGCGATTGTGCTACCCATTGCACCACCGTGCTGCTCGAGGTCAGATTTTGAAAATAAAAATTTTAAAAGTCAACTAAGGTCCTTGTAATTTGCATAATGTGGAACAGGCAAATTCAGAAAAGTAATCTAAATAAAACAGTAATAATAACAGTGGGCGGCACGGTAGCTCAGTGGTTAGCACTGTCGCCTCACAGCAAGAAGGTCACTGGATTGATCCCGGCTGGACCAGTTGGCATTTCTGTGTGGAGTTTGCATCTCTCCATGTTTGCGTGGGTTTCCTCTGGGTGCTCCGGTTTCCCCCACAGTTCAAAAACATATGAAGGACCAGGAGTGCCGATTAGAAATAAAATGGAGAATCAAATTATCATTTTAATAATTGAAGCATTAAAATGTGTATAAATGAATCACAATTTAAAGAAACAATTAATGGACAAATAAATAGACATAATTAAATGTGTTTATTTAAATTGTGTTTTTAAATGTAATTTAACAAAGCAATAGAGCAATGCATTTATAAATAATCTTTAAATGTATAAATAAATAGACAATTTTATAAATGTTTATTTAATTCAAACAATTAAAACGTACATATGTAGCATATATATATATATATATATATATATATATATATATATATATATATATATATATATATATATATATATATATATATATATATATATATATATATATATATATATATATATATATAATGTGTGTGTGTGTGTGTGTGTGTGTGTGTGTGTGTGTGTGTGTGTGTGTGTGTGTGTGTGTGTGTGTGTGTGTGCATTTAAATGCACAATTTAAAAAGCTTATTAAAACGGCATTTGACAAAGGCTTTTCTCTCCCTATTTTCCACTTGCTTTTCTTTTCCTTTTGCTATATGCTTTTCTCCAGTTGAAAATAAATCGAGTTAAAAAATGCCATTGGACAGTCCACACGTGGGAGCAACCAATAAACCTTCGCCTCGTTGAGCTAAACCCTCTTTCGCTTGTAAATGAAACGGCACTGTCATTGGATAAAGTGAAATCCATAGATAATTTTAACAGGAGATTAAAGATCAGCAAAGCGAGTCAAATTTCAGGGCAATATGAACGTGTTTGGAGGGCGTTCATGGATGATTTATTAGCTTTAGCTGATTTCTGTTAAAGAAATTATTATCTGGATTATCACAGTCTGTATAAAAAAGTTTTACAATTGAGGGGTGACGTTACTGTGGTCAGGCAAGCTAAGTCAAAAGCACGTGGCTATTCTATTTAACATAAAAAAATTTGGGGTTGCTCATAAACTGTGTATTACGTTACAGCACCAAAGAACTGACCTAACACAAATACCACTACCCACGAATGCATTATGTCATTATATATCACAGCCCTACTCTGTCTGATGATGAAATATTAAATAATAACGAAACAAATAACAAAGGAAAGCACCAAAAAAAAAACAGGATTTTTGGATCTGGTTTAAAAAAGAGCCCTTGATTTATACAGCGGATGTTTTATGCAGCGGATACCCTTTCAAACTTTCCTTTGGCTGTGGCGAAATCCAGAGCACCCGGAAAAAACCCACAAGAACACGGGGAGAACATAAAAACTCCACACAAAAAAATGCCTCCTGGCCCAGCTGGGACTCAAACCAGCGACCTTCCTGCTGTGTGGCAACAGTGCTAACCACTGAATCACCATGCTGCCATATCTTAGAACAATGGTCTCAAACTCAATTCCTGGAGGGCCAAAGCTCTGCACAATTTAACCACCTCCAACTCACACCTGCTTAATTATCTCTAGTAGTCTTGAACACCTTGATTAGTTGGATCAGCTCTGTTTGATTAGGGTTGGAGCAAAACTGTGCAAAGCTGCGGCCCTCCAGGAATCGAGTTTGAGACCCATGTCTCAAATAAAATTAAGGACATTTTTTAATGAATTTGAATAAAACAATTTAATTTATTTAATAAAATGTAAGAAATAAAAAATAAATATTTAAATATATATGACACATGATGATGTACTATTTCATCTCTTACTCATGCGTCGTTACAACCATGTCATTTGAATATTCAGAAGTGTGACTAATTTTATCTGGCAAAAGGAAATATCTCCAGTAAACACATCTATTTCTTTATTTGTTATATGTGTGTGATCATAAATAATAAAATAATATTAAATGAGTAAATAATTATTGAAAGAAGATAGTTGCAGTAAAAATAGCATGTGAATAGCATGACTTGTATGTCACAGAAAAAGGAAAGTTGTATTCATTTTAAATGACATCAGAAAAGTGAATAATAAAAGAATTGTCATTGTCAGTCTTTGAAAAGAATTTGAATAACAGAAAGTAAAAGGGAGTCTTTCAAAGCCTCTGTGTGTTCCCTTTAGCCTTCTAGTGTCGATTTGTTTCCAAAGGCCAGGCTTTGAAGTGTGACGTCAGTTTGACTGATGAAGGCAAGCGTTTCACAGGCCCTCAATCTGCTTCTGGCCACAGCAGCTCCAGGCCCTCCCATAGAGACCAGTTTTTGCTCAGAAGAGCCATTTTAAGCTTTCTCTAGAATATATATTTCTTCTTTTTTTTTCACAAGGTACACAAACACATATACGTAGGCCATATGTATTGCTCCACAGTGAGCCTTTAAAAAACCATATTACAAACAATGTCTTGCAGATAACAGAGCTCTTGAGATCCCACATATCTTTTTTGTGCATTTATTTATAGTTTTGCTTAATTAGTTTATTTTGCTATTATCAATCGATTATTTTGCTGAATATTAAATACTGAACTGTGACTGGTTTATTCTTGCATACACCAAAATGTATTTATTTAGTAAAACATGCAATAAAAGGGTTAAAATGCTATTTTAATATTTAAAGGTGCAGTATGTAAGGTTGACACCCAGTGATTGAACTAGGTATTGCACTCCTGGTTCAAAACACACGCAAGTGCAGATTGCCAGATTGATGACACCAACAGCAGTGTGCCTGACTATTGAGCCTAAAGGCTGATTTAAACCCTGTTCTAAATAAAAGCCACAGCACGTAGTACTATTTTCCATATTAAAATGAGTTTTTGTTCTGACCAACACCTGAAATTTTGTTTTTTATTTACGGCTTCTATTTCTCACAGATGAACAACAGGATAAACTGACCACCTCAGGTACACCTCATGTGCTTTACTTAGTGTTAAAGGTTAATAAAGTGGGTTTGAATGCCATTTTACATTACATTTATTACTATACTACTGAAAGCAGCAGCAGATATTTCACCTCAGATCTTGAAAATAAAATAAACCATTTGAAATTGAACTTTACAAATGTGACTCAGTGCAAGCCAACACATATCAGTGATTCAGCATGTACACATAATACATTTTAAAAAGGTTTAATATGTATTCATTAGATTATAAACCTTACCAATTTCTTGGAGTGCAGTGAGTGCACATATATTCTGTGCTTCTAAATGGCTGTATTTAAATTTCTGTCGTGTTGCGTCTGGTGCCCAACTGCTTATCACTGCAAATCAAGCATGTTGTTAAGACACAGGGTTACAATGTAACCTGCTCACCCAATGTTTATGTTTGTAATATTTATATTATTTGCTAATCAATAACCACTTCATGTTGAACTGAATCTGCGTCTCATTTTGGAGTCTGCGACTGTCCACCGGAGGTCAAATTTTTGGTCACAAACGCATACTTGGAGAGCCTTCCCGACTGAATGAATCAAATATGCTGTTTTCCACAAAGGCAGCCCGCGGTGCTGAAATATAGTTGGCCAAACTGGCATTGGGCGTGTTAAAGGGACCAAAACAAAATCAGCTGTTCCGACACGTAACACACATTTTCAAAGCAGAATGTCTGACTTCAGCAATGATTTTCAATTAAACAAGCATGTTCACTTAGCATGTTTCCTAAATATCTGCAAACATATTATTGTATTTTTATGATTTAGAAGAGTCAAAAACGTACATACAGCACCTTTGTATGTACATATTTTAATTTGTTTGTACTTTAGAATGTAATTTATTCCTATGATGTCAGTGCTGAATTTTATCTTCATTACTCCAGTCTTCAGTGTCACATGGTCCTTCAGAAATCATTCTAATAGTTTAATATTTACAGTTCAAGAAATATAAATTCTTATAATCAATGTTAAAAACCATTGCGCTGCTTAATGTTTTTAAGAGAAATCAATGATGTTTTTTTCGTTTTCTTTGATGATTGAAAAATTCAAATACAGTATTTGAAATAGAAATCTTTTGTAACATTTTAAGTGTCTTTGGTCATTTTTTTTTAAATATGGAAGTCACAATTACATCACAATGTGTATATAGAGTACATAGGTTGTAAAAAAATTTTTTATTTGCATATGTTTAGCTCTTAAACCACCTAAAATCAACTGTAATTCCTAGCCAGCTGTATTGTAGTTATTCATGAAGTGTAAAATGTGCTCATTACACAGTCAGCTTTTAAAATAAAAAAAGGAAGATAATGAGCAGTTTATTTCCAGACTTCTTTTGCATAATAAGCTACTAATCACACTGGGTTGCGACTTTTGGCCTCATTCATGTGCTCTTAGTCCACATTATACAGTATGTGTGTGGGCTGACTAAACATCACATACCTGGGTGCAAACATCACATCCAAGTGTGCTTGCAGACATTCCTATAGTAACTGAATGTCGTTTTTTCGAAGGAATGTAGGTGACGGTTTTTGAGGAACGTTGGGCATGAACAATGCAACCTTTGTGATCTTGGTGTGAAATAGTGGGTCAGGAGGAGGATTGTGATTTATTTATTAATTGTGTGTTTACTTGTACTTTATTACCAATATTTGAAGTTTTGTCTCTTAGAAATGTGCATTATTAAGAGTTTCATCTATAATAAAAAATGTACATCCTCATTTTGCAAAATCTAATAATTTCACTATTGTAGTAAAAGAGTTGCTTAATTATATGCTATGACATTCGTTATGAAAGCTAAAACCTTCTTGTACAAATACAAATGCACAACTATTATGATTTATTTACAGAAAATGCAAGTATTAATTGGAAAATATCAAAGTGCAACCATTATCTTGCAGTCTGGAGCCATGCATTGCTACAGGAACAGGAACTGAGTTTGCTAGGTTTCAAGTGATTAAACAGCAAGCACAAACTCTGCAAAAGTGCAACTTTTTTTCTGGCATGCTCAGTGTCTGAATTCACTCAACTCATTTTCATTCTGTCCTTCAGGTGGATTGCATGTTGGGAATAATGAGTAAGGCAGAAATTCCAAAGCAAAACAAGTGACTATGAATCATTGATCTATAAAAACTAATTTAGCAACAAAACACTGCAGTGTTGCTCTGAGAGACACACTTTTTTTTCAAAATATCTAAAATGTAACACTTAGAATTTACCTTTTTTTTTGTTAAATAGTTGTTTAAAATCAATATTATATTTGTGTTCATATTCACTTTGATGTTTGAGAATAACACAGTCTTGTTTATTACTTAAATACTTGATGCCATAAATATATAAAACTCAAAAACCCATACAGGGATATTTGAACTTGCTTTATAAGGGTATAGAGATAACTGCATTCTAACAAGCTTTATTATACAGTTAATGCTTTCTGAAGCACAATATATTGTTTCACCATGTATAGAAAATTTCAATATGGTCATGTCATTGGCCCATGAACATTTCCTGCTTGTTATCAAACTATTTCATAGCTGTATCAAGGGACAGTTCAATTATAACTTAATGTTATAACAGCTATCATAACGATATTAATCAATATGTTGCTTTTTTTTGGATTCTCTAATGCTATAGAAATTAAATATGTAAAACAGGAAATATGTTGGGACCATTGTTTTTGTTTACATCTCTCAAAATGGTCTATATTGCATTGTGGTATCCACATTAGTCACATTGGAGGATTTGCAGTTTTGAGTTGGGATTATAGTTTGGAACGTGATTTGTGGAGTCACTGCAGAGTTTTACAAGGATAAAGTGAAAGTTTATCATCTGCATATGTATTAAGGCCTGTAAATGTGAGCATTTTAAGTGAGCTTAAAACATTCACAGACAACAAATTATATTGTTTGTAACTTGAATAAAACTTAAAGGTGCAATAGGGGATTGTCTGTTTTGTTATGCTGGTTGAAAGGCTCTTCACATCCTGATAGCAATTGTTCAATTAAGTGGTGTAAATGTATTTATATACATGTTAATACACTACCTGACAAAAGTCTTGTCGTCGATCCCAGTTGTAAGAGCAACAAATACTAACTTGACTTCTAGTTGATCATTTGGAAAAGTGGCAGAAGGTAGATTTTTCTGATGAATCATCTGTTGAACTGCATCCCAATCCTTACAAATACTGCAGAAGTCCTATTGGAACCTGCATGGACCCAAGATTCTTACAGAAATCAGTCAAGTTTGGTGAAGGAAAATCATGGTTTTTGGGGTTACATTCAGTATGGGGGCATGTGAGAGATCTGTAGAGTGGATGGTAACATCAACAGCCTCAGGTATCAAGACATTTGTGCTGCCTATTACATTACAAACCACAGGACAGGGCAAAATTTTCAGCAGGATAGCACTCCTTCTCTTACTTCAGCCTCCATATCCAAGTTCCTGAAAGCAAAGTAGGTCAAGGTGCTCCAGTATTGGCCAACCCAGTCACCAGAAATGAACATTATTGAACATGTCTGGGGTAAAATGAAGGAGGAGACATTAAAGATGAATCTAAAGAAACTTGTTAATCTCCGGGAGTCGTGCAAGAACACTTTCTTTGCCATTCCAGATAATAAGTTATTTATTGCAGTCATTGCAGAGATGTTTTTCCACTGCAACATGACTTTTTTATTCTATTCTGTACATTATTTCTGTTAAGTGACAAAACATGATCACATTTTACTTTAGTAAAATAAGCGTAATCTAGAGGCCTTTGCCTTTCATATAAGCCACTTTTGATATCAAATTATCAAACAGAAGTCAAGTTATTATTTGTTGTTCCTAACTTGGATGGGCGACAAGACTTTTGTCAGGTAGTGTAGTCTGTGAAAGGTGTAGGACCAAAAAAAAAGTTTCGTCCAATCAAAATGTTTAGACCGAACATTATGATTGGCTGTCCTACATGCCTGTCAAAATATGTTATTGCATATCTCTGCGCACCATGATCGCGTAGAAAGTTTCATGTCATCGGCTAGTTTGTGGACACAGTTCAGTCAGTGAATGGCTGGCAAACATGGTGTTTTACTTGCTAACTGTACAATAATGTTTTCTCTCTGGTGAATGTACATGATGTATTCAGTGGCGGCTGGTCAATAGAGGGCGCTGGGGCGCCGCCCCCGTCAAGTTAGACTCCTTTAATATGTCAATATTTATTATCACAAATATTAACAAAAAAAACTGATTTAATTATAACATTCTAACATTTATTGTAGTCATACTAACATTTATTGAAAAAAAAATGTATGAACAATATTTTTTCATGTGTACGGGGCGCCGGACTAATGGGTGTCTATGTGGGTACACGAACTTTTGCAAAGCATGTGATACAACGATAAGCTCTAATTGGCCGGTTTTAAATTGTCTTTGGGGCGCAGCGCTCTGCGCCCCGAACCCTCCCATTTTTTGTTAGAACGAATCATATTTGTTTTTATATGATTGGCCTTATGTGATTGGACTCTCACTTACACCGTTCACTCAGCAGCAGCTCGTCAGTTAGCTGTGCTGACCTTTATTCATATAGTGAAAGCAAGTGCAAGATGAAGGAAAATTCTGTTGTATCTTTGCAAAGATATCCGTTCACAAGGCGTTTGGATGAAGAAAAAAATAATAATAATCAAGGAGCTTGGACCAGATCGACCTTCCTTGCAAAACTAATGAAAACAAATTTACCAGTAGTCAAGTGATGGCGAGCGGGCGTATATTCGGGGCTTTTTCAGCACTTGTCATGACAAACGGAGTTGGCTGGTAAGTTGAGAAAGTCATGCCTTTTACTGTTTTCCATGTTTGCTGTTTCAAACAGCATGACGCAAGAGAGGCTGAATGCATTGGCCATGCTGTCAATAGAGAAGAGACTGGTGACTGAGTTGACTGACTTTAACCAAAAGCTCATTAAGAAATTTGCAAGCCAGAAAGAAAGAAGAGCAAAATATTTTTTTAAGTAGTGCTGCCAGTGATTAGGCAACATTTATGTGTGTGTGTGTGTGTGTGTGTGTGTTTACTGATGATCTTGATTACTTCATTACTGATAAACCCAAATTGAACTAAAATGAACTGATTTGTGATGCATTTATTGTATGCTTTAGTCAATTTTGTTTTTTGGTACATCACCTGAAAAATGGCTTTTAATGGCTTTTAAAATGCGCCCCCCTCACATTTTTTAACACCAGCCGCCACTGGATGTATTGTAGTAATGTTGTCTAGTGGACATTCATGTTTTTGTGAGTTGTGGGTTGGTATGGCGATTTGCGGTGATGTGCAGTAGGGTCGCTACAAGTAGTGATGCTACTAGCTTAACTACATTTCTCAGTAGTGTGGCGGTAGCATTGCTACTTTCTAAATCAAATAGCTTTTCAGTAGCAAAGCAATTTTTCTTTTAGTCAAGTAGCGCAGTAGCATCCACACAAGCTACATTTACCAATCGCAGATCAATACGTGATGGCAACAACATTCACAGAGTTGTGAGGCCGGTGTCTAGCCGATGAAAGTAAATCCATATGATGGCGAGAATGACAATTGCTTCTTCCTGTTTTACGGTGGTTGACAACTAACGTTTTGGTGCGTTACTGCCACCTCTCGCTCTGGTCAATGACGCTGCCAACCAATTAGGCTAACACAAGAAATTTGCTTGATGGAAAGATGTCTAAGGGAGAGGAGTTGTTTCTGATACTTCGTGACCATACCTCGAGATGTACATGTTAAGATGCAATAGCGTTAAATCTGATGCTGTGCTCAAAAAATACTCAAAAACTCAAAAAAAAAAAAATACTCAAATAAATTTGTTGTGGTATTTTTTATTATGTATATATATATTCCAGCGTTATGTATGTGACATTTGCAGTAAAAACTCAAAACATAAATTCACATAGAAAATATACATTTACATTATATTGACAAATCTGTTTATATTTCCAAAGCAACTGACCACAGAGTTAAGGGACCAGAAAAATAACAATCTGTAAACATTTTTTATACTTTCAATGAGGAAATAAACATGAGTTATGGATGTGACAAAAAAAGTTTGTAAGTTTTCAGTAACATACTATATTGAGAGAAATCCTGTCAATTAAACTGCACAACCCAAAAGAAACAATGCTAACCAAACAGATATGAGTCGGCTCACTATAGAACAAACATGATTGATTTTATTTTATTTAATATTTTTGCATTTATGAGGAAAATGTGTCGTTATGGATGTGACACTTTTCTTTTATGGATGTGACAACTGTGAAATTGCCACTTGTGTGATTTTGGCAAATTAAATATAATAGTTTTAAACACTGACAGATACATTCATGAGTATTTTTTAAGTACTGTAAAATACTTGCTTACACAACAAATGTAGAAACGGTTTCTCTGTTTTGGTGAAAACTTAATTTTTTTCATGGCAAGGTTGACATTTGCATGGAATTGCTCATATATATATATATAGGCTAAAGTATACTATGTTAATTACTATTAGTTTATGATAGTTACTAATGATACTATATTATGTAGTGTAATTCATTAATAAATAGTTGTTATTATATACACAATATAATGCCAATACTTACATTTACTATAAATTACTATAGTATTTTAAATGTGTACACCTGGTTTTATTGGAATTTTTTTTTTTTTTTTTTTTTTTTGCTGTTATTTACTGTAATTTGTTTCTGTTTAGTACAGAATATTATTTGCAGTGAATAAATGAACTGAACAGTTATGCCTCATATGTTTCATTGACAGTTTTATTGATCATTAAGACATGATTGACTTGGATTTAAGTTGCTTCGATTTAAAAATGAAAATTGCAAAAATAGCTTAGATGTAGCTAAGCTACTTTTGCCAAGTAGCTTTTAGCTTAGCCTGCTACATTTTCCAGATGGGTAGCTTTTAATGTAGTTAAACTACATTTTAAATAGAGTAGCTAATAGCTTAGCTCACTACATTTTTCAAGTAGCTTGCCCAACACTGGCGGTTTGTATGGTGGAACATAGGCTTTCAGTGCTATCATGCTAACATTAGCATTTTCCAAGAAATCCCATTGCTTCATTACACTCTTTCATTTTATTGAATTTACCTGAATACTGTTAGACAGCCCCAGAAAACTATAATGCACTTTTTATTTCACTTTTATTTTTGTTCTAATATACCTATCAATGCTTGTAATTTATTATATTTTATGCAGATTCACTCCCCTACAAAATCATCCCAAACAATCTAAATGAATGATTTGTTTTTCCAACTAGAGCTATTCAAGTCCTTTAAAAATATATTCATCTTACAACATTCATACAAAATATTGAGATTTTTCCAATATTGTGCAGTTGCTCTCAAGATGGTTCAATAATGCCAGCTCGCAGAGCAATTCTATCTAGTACTATTCCTCATGCACAAAAAAAAAACAATGTGCATTTTGTGTTGCAGACTCCTGGATGTTGGAGTGACGAGAGTGAAGAGAAAAGGAGCACACACCAGCGCTCAGCGTCCTGGGGCAGCTCTGACCATCTTAAAGAGGTACACAAACACACATACACACATACACACACTTCCACCAACAGCACAAAACACTCCCTTTAACAGTGAAACACTATACGAAGTGTGTCTTGCGCACACAGCTGTGTAGTTTTTCCCCTTGGGTTTGGAGAACAAGAAAGTGCAATCACACTAACAGCTATTAACAGAGCTCTCACTGTCCTGAAAGTGATGAGCGCTGCACTTCTGCTTTTGCGATGATCTCATCCTGTGTGGCTTGCAATGTAGCCGCTCGTACAGGGGGAGGGAGGCGGTAGAAATAAAACCCCCGTAACCCAGCTCTGCACGAGGCTGCCAGTCACGACGACCCATCCGTCTCCTCCTGCACCAGCTGCTATATATAACTTCCTGTGTGGCTTCAGACTTCCTGCGCTGAGCGGTGTGTTATTGCTAGCGCTAGCTGCAGCAGAGTCAGCCTTATCACGGGTGCTCAGCTCCACCCTGACGATTCAGGGAACGGTGAGATAAGACTATATCTCCCTCTTTTTAACAATCAACTTCCCCTCTCTGCAACAACCATTATCCCTCTCCGCCCAAATTTATGGCTTTTCCATCGCCTCCAAGCTTCTGGAACAATGGAGATTCAGAGCAAGTTGTGTGTGCACAGTCATGTCATGTGCATCCTTTCACACCGAAGTCGCATTCTTATCAGTTGGACGTTATATGTTGATAGAAAGTGCAGATCGATGATGTGTAAAATCATGTTTGATTTATGATGGCGGCCTGGTAGGTGTTGCTTGCTCTTCTTAGGTTTGACACAAACACAGTGCAGGTGCAATACTTGATTTCCTGTGCAAATCATCAAATTAAAGTGCGGCTTCTCAGATGTTATTTCTGTCAGAATCACCAGAAAAACTTCTATTGGTGTAATGATTCTCTCAACTCACAATTTTGATTTCATGATACAAGAAGACATTATTATTTTGGCCGAGAGAGTTTATCGTGCTGCAATTTAAGAAAACACATGCAATTACAAAAAGAAATTGAGAAAAGATCTTCATCAGTTTGACAGCACATGTGCTGCAAATCCTCACAACACAAACACTTTTCAAAAAACGAGCTGCATTTTCACACAACGCCAACAAATTAATAAAAAGCACTGCATTTTATCATAATGCAAACAAATTATGAAAACGCCTGTAATTTCTCACAACACTTTCAAGTAGCACGGAACACAACTAATGTGTTTCCAGGAGACACTGGTTTAGGCTAATAAAATACAGAAGACACAGGAATTAGGATGTTAAAATAAACAAACCAAAAATTCACCTTTCAAAGATCACCTACAACTTCACTGAGCAATAGTCACGGTGTAACGTGATGTGACGCTGACAACGGAAGTGTGGATCCAAATGTAGGTTTATTAGAGAGGTCAGCTAAGCAATGGTCAACACGGGGGCAAACAGATGTATACGTGCAATCCAGAGTTGTAGTCAAATACACAGGCAGATGGTCAGAAGGCAGGCAGCAGACAGGAATCAACAAATAAACAAGGCAAGGATCAAAACACGGCAATGCAAGATAAAGGATATTAGTTGTAATGTCACTAATACAGTAAACAAGACTCAGCAACAATCTGTGTGCTTGTGCTGTTTTTATAATCCATGTAATCACATAATAAGTGGCTTCAGCTGAGACTGTGTTTGTGTGCAACTAGGAACTAGGAGCATGTGTGTGTGTAAGCGGTGCATGAGTGGGTTTTGTAGTCCATTAAATGGCGGATTTGTAGTCCTTTGGCGATCTGCAGCTGCTAAAACGCTGGTGATCATAACACACGGCACAGCAGCGTCCAGGGCTTGACATTAACTTTTTTGATCACCAGCCACTGTGGCTAGTAGATTTCCAAGATTTCCAACAAGATTTCTCACTAACCACAATTTTGTTGTTGGGAAAATATACTTTATATGCACAAATTTGACTTTGGCATGTTAAAATTACTTGATTTAAATTGTGCAATGTCCACATGCCTCCTTAACTTTTTTAAATTTCACATGTCTTTTTAGGGCTCAACACTAAGGATTTACCTATTTTTTCTCTGACCAGACCAAACAAATGATTTTCTTGCTACAAATTAAAAAAAAAAAAAGTACCAGGTGCCAAGTATGGAGAGCAGTCATAGTGAGCTGTACTGAACCAAACCAAACCGTGGAAAAGCACCTTTTAAAAACAAGTCTGTTTCTTACAATGCAAATGATCAAGCAAATCACTCAGCACAACATTTTTATTTTATATCTTTTTGGAAACACTCAAGGTTCAAAACTAGCTCATTTTGTGATGTTTTATAAACAAATTTCGGGAGGAGCACGCGCAGATGTTTCAACAATTTAATACGTCATTGACAATCATTCTATTATCCAATCAGTATTAGACCAAACCCCTATAAATACCAAAGTTGTCCTACCTGCATTATCTCACGACTTTAGCATCCCTCCAATACCCCAACACCTCACTTCTTAAACATTATCTACCCGGGGGGAGCGTTCTGGGGCCAGGCTAGACACTTCGCTCGAACCCCAACTCCTCTCTGCTCCCCGATACGGGGAATAATACGAGTTGGGGGCATCTTCCCCGAGCTTAGAGCCCTCTCCCTGGACAGCACACCAAATATGCTTTATTCTTAAACTTCTGTAAGTGCGATCTCGTGAACATTCATTCATTTTCTTGGATTCATTCAGTCCCTTTATTAATCTGGGATCGCCACAGCGCAATGAACCGCCAACTTATCCAGCACATGTTTTACGCAGCGGATGCCCTTACAGCTGCAACCCATCACTGGGAAACATCTATACACACTCATTCACACATACACTAAGGACCATTTTAGCTTACCCAATTCACCTGTACCACATGTCTTTGGACTTTAGAATTACAGTGTAAAATATACAGGTTATACACAATTTACAGTGTGGTCCAAAGGTACAGTAAAGACTAGTGTCTAGTGTTTGGTACCTGAGTTAATCAAACTTTAAGCTATTTTCTCTGTAATTAATTAAAAAGGAATGAAAACTGATAAGAAGTTGTCTTTTCAAACTATAACTTAATTTTCAAACTTTACATTTATTCATGAATTTAAACACTTCAAATATAATTTATATTTCATTATGTGCTCTTAAAAACTTGTCTAATGTCTTTAATGTCTAATAAGCATTACTAGTATTAAAGCATGGGATTTAATGCTTACATATTTGGTGTGTGTGTAAGCTTCATATAAATTCTTATATGAATCCATAATTTTGGACATAATTGCACATAATTCCCACTATATTTCCAGCAACATCATTGTGTCCATATTAATGTTCATCAACACACAAATAATAGAGACATCTTATGAGGTCATCACAGCGAGCTCATTCAGCAAGGGTTGAATAATCCTACTGTATTCCATGTGGGAGATTTTCCAAGAAACTGCTCTCTAGGCCTTCTTTCCCTCGCCTAAATATATGGGAAGTTCATGTCCTCATTGTCCACATTTTTATCCAGGTCACGTCAAGTGCTTCCACTTAGTGGCTTATCACGACCTTTTACACCTCTTAAGTGGATTTAGGTTGTGTATATTGACATACTTAGCAGGGCTTTACAAGAGCACATTCAGGATTTTCCCTTGTTACTGCTGAACTTATATACTGCGTAATTTCAGTTAATGCAATGCCTGGCACCTCTGTTTTCCTCGCTGTAATTTTCAAACACTGCATTTGTTCTCTTTTTTTGACTCTCTGGTTAAAGGAAATGAAGTTCAAGTCATTTGCAGCATGTTTGCATGTCTTCACAGTTTGTAGATTTACATCTGCACTGTGTAACAAACAGAGGTGGTGCCGGCTGGAGTTTAATGTTCTGTGACATCATCAAGACAAACATCCATGACAGGAAAGTGTCAAACTGTTAATTGTGTTTCAGTAGGAAAGCACAAGTCTGGACTTGTCTCACTTTATACAGATAGACCTAAAAAGCAGATCTCAAAAATAAACAACGGGTGCATCAGGCCAGATTTGGTCCCGATAAGACATGAGGGTTAAATAATAAATAGATTTTTTTTTTTTTTTTGTGGATTGAATATAATTGTTTTTTTGTCATTCTTTGTGCTGTGTGAATCCAGTCTTCATCGATGGAGCGCATTTGCCTTTTTGATTACTGTGTGTTGGTAAATTACTTGAAAATGGTGAGCCTGGCTCACATAGCTGCCTGTTTTGTATTGACACCTTGTGGTCATGCAGAAATATAGCAAGCACTCGGATCAGTTTAAGTTTTTTATTATATTATATTATATTATATTATATTATATTATATTATATTATATTATATTATATTATATTATATTATATTATATTATATTATATTATATTATATTATATTATATTATTGCGATATACTGCATCTATATAATTCCAGCAAATGATTGAATAGCACTATTTGGAAAGAATTTTGTTCACATTTTTTTTAAGATTCAATTCTCATTTTTAGCAAACCATTATGACCTTTGCTTCAGTAAACTCCTAATTTACTCCTTATTAATAGTTAAGGTGGTTGAGGTATTGTGTAAGATTAGGGATGTAGAATAAGATCATAAAGAATATGCAAGTACTAATAAGCATCCAATATCTCAATGTAAGCAACTAATTAATAGTGAGAATTGGTCAAAAGTGTTACCAAAAGTATTCATTTTGATTGATTGGAATGATTCTGTAGGGCAGTGAATCATGCATAAAATGTAATAAACTAACTACAAGCATAGATAAATGCAGCAAAGCAAAGATAAAAGTGTAATAAACAGTGTATGCTTTATGGTTTTGTACAGTTGAAGTCAGACTTATTAGCCCCCTTTTGAATGTTTTTTTTTATTTTTTTATTTTTTTAATTCTTCCCAAATACTTTTTAACAGAGCAAGGACATTTTCACAGTATGTCTGATAATGCTTTTTCTTCTGGAGAAAGTCTTATTTGTTCTATTTCTGCTAGAATAAAAGCAGTTTTTAATTTTTTTATAAACATTTTAAGGTCAAAATTAATAGCCCCTTTAAGCTTTTTTTTTTTTTCAATTGTCTGCAGAACAAATAATCGATATACAATGATTTGCCTAATGCTCTAACCAGCCTAGTTAACCTAATTAACACAGTTAAGTCTTTAAATGTCACTTTAAGCTGTATAGAAGTGTCTTGAAAAATATCTAGTAAAATATTATTTACTGTCATCATGACAAAGATAAAATAAATCAGTTATTAGAAATGAGTTATTAAAACTATTATGTTTAGAAATGTGTTGAAAAAAAATCTCTCTCTTGAACAGAAAGTGGGGGAAAAATAAACTGGGGGGGCTAATAATGCAGGGGAGCTAATAATTCAATAATTTTAATTGTACAGTATATGTAAATGTAAAAATTACACTGCAAAGTCAACTCAACTTTGCATATCTATGCGATGTGACTATTGCGGGAGCACACATTGCGATATCGATGCTGAAACAATATATTGTGTGCAGCCCTAATATATACATTAGGCATGGGACAATAACCATTTTCAAGGTATACCTCGGCTTGAAAAAGTCATGGTTTTAAAACTGCCAAAATGTTCTGCTAAACCGTTCCTACGGTATATGTGAGATTTTTTTATTTACTTTTTTTTTTTAGGACAGCAGTATCTCCAGCAGAAAAGATATCCAAAAATGCCGTTTTTAATTTAAATTTGTGTTTTTGAAACTAATGAAGACAGCAGAAGTCAATGAGTAGTTTGCATTATTTATCCTGACATGTTTACTGTTTACTGTTATGTTTATTTTAATGGTTTCTCAAAATAAAAGATATTGTGTTTAAAGGTGAAAAAAGTTCTTGTATTTTCCCAGGCATTTAAAAAGAATATATTTTAGAGCAGTAATCACAATACCATGAAATCATAAAACCGTGATATTTTTATCTAAGGCTATCATACCGTCAGAATCTTATACCGACACATGCCTAATATATATATATGTATATGTATGTTTCTCATTTTTCTTATCTATTGCATCATACAAACATTTATTTTATTTTATGCCCCTGCTCAAGGTTTTTTCTGATTTCTCTCCTAGCTGTCTATTATGAATTGATTTCTTTTTAATTTAATGATTACATTTTTTTCTAAACTTGATTTAATTTTCATGCCCCTCCTTGAGGCATTTATTTATATTATATTTAGTTTGTTTGAGCCATGTAGTCGGACCTGTGTTTCTCCTTTTTCTATCGATACAAACATTTGTTTTATTGTCCTTTTAAACTTATTTTATTTCATCATTTTAATATAAATTATTTAAATTTTTGGTTATTCACTAACCTTTTATCTCAGTTGTCTCCTCTGTCCTTCACTCTATAATATTTTTTTTCTCTGTGTGTAATTTTCAGATTGCTAAGCTCAGGCTGCAGCTCCAGCGCAATAAACAGGGCGGAGGCCGGCAGTGTAAGGACAGTAAAGAGTGTCTCTCCCCCCTCCACTGCTGTACCAGCACTACCACCATTACTGCCAC
The DNA here is from genome assembly GCA_903798195.1 of Danio kyathit. NCBI lineage: Eukaryota > Metazoa > Chordata > Actinopteri > Cypriniformes > Danionidae > Danio > Danio kyathit. The sequence goes on along the minus strand of LR812537.1, from coordinate 31,183,140 downwards.
TACTATCAGCACAGCCAGCCAAGCACCGGTCCGCATACACACACACACACCAACACACACACAGACACACACACACACACACACACACACACACACACACACACACACACACACACACACACACACACACACACACACACACACACACACACACACACACACACACACACACCCACACCACACACACACACACACACACACCCACACACACACACACACACACACACACACACACACACATACACAGCATCAGCACATTTACTAAATACATCGAGCAGATTCTGACTAAATAAAAAGTGAATTTGTGCCTTCTGTTTGTACAGTCGTCCATGTCGAAGTCAGCACAGATGCCACTGTCCAACATCACAGTGCCAAAGCCCTCCATCTCCAGGGTTCCCAGCAGCATGGAGGGCATCAACCATGAGCTGGAGAAAGTCTTCATTAAAGACAATGGAGAGAAAGAGGAGCTAAAGGTACACGTGAAAGAACGCATGAAAAACAATCCATAAATACCACCACTGTAAATGCACAGATTTAACATAGCTTTCCATCATGTAAATGTAATACTATTACATTTTACAATACATTTTCAGTTTACTGGTTTTAGAGTTTATAGTTTTGAAACTATACTATTTGTATTATAGTTTTAGAATGTAATGTTTTCTTATAAATATTCAGTGACACATGATTTTTTCAAAAAGCATTCTAATATGATGATTAGTTGTTCATGAAAGAGGAATCTTCTTATTATCAGTATTAAAGGGCCATGAAACCCCTTTGTCTTAGCAGGGTGTGTTCACACCTCTAGTTTGAAAAAAAGTCAGGAAAGTGGGTCCAGCTTTGTTTAGGTGGGAGTGTCAAGTGGCAAAAGAGGGAAGGGTTTGCATGAAAAGGGGAGTTTTATTACGTGCACTACAGCTGATTTTCACACCAGCAACACAAACGCAGGGGAGAGACAGGGATTCGGAGAGCAGCATTTACAATGGATCTGAGAGCTGTGTGAAATTTTCTTTCCATAATATTGTAGTGATATTAGCGTACTGTAAACTTAGTAACTAAATAATTTTGACTAAGGTATGTCTTTAAAAACTGAAAGAGTACTGCTGACGATACTAACAAACTTTGCCGTCTGAATAAACATAAACAAAGAACATTGATCACATGCTTACCAAATCCGTAGAGACAGGACAATCAATACGAACTGGAACCGCATCTTTTTTTAAAAGTGGCAAATCCGGATTTCACCATTTCCAGATGCGAAAAAGCTCTCTGGTAAAAAATGTTTCTTACAAATATATTTTTGTTGCATGTTAGCAGACCACTGTAATCTACACATGTGGGTCCACATGCGAGCTGTGCTCTCATCGCAGGGAATTCGAAACAAAACCTTAGTTGCGGCACATTTATAAACGCAACACTGATAACTCATCTCTCTGAACAATTCTTCTTCTACTTGTTTGAATTATGGTTGGCAACACAACGTGGCGTCTCTCTGAACACTGTAACAGGAAAAAGGAGTCTTCAAAGCTACAGTATATCATGCATATTAATGAAGTTGCATCTTGTTCACAATAGAGCGCGCTGATTGGTTTGAACTATGTCTTTCTCATGAATTAATGAACAAATGTGCTAAAAACTCAATGACGTCACTTTGTACCGGTTGGTACAGAAAGCCAATCTCCATGCTGGAATTTACACTATGATCTCATCGCTGTGATGTTGCTTCAAAATGTCTTTCTAAACCGGAAGAATTTACTCTAAACAATGCAAAAACAACCAACTTTCACTTTTTAGTGAAACATATGTGTCCTAATAGTGTTTTTAGCAACGTGGGACACGTATATGACTGTCAACATCTCAAAAAATGTGTTTTGGTGTTTCGTGACCCTTTAAACACAGTGCTGCTTTTAATGTTTTTTTGAAAACAGGAATACAATTTTTCCAGGTTTCATTGATGAATGTGTAGTTCAAACAAGCAGCTTTTATTTGAGTATGTTTTTGTTACAATAAAATTGACTCCAATAAAGGTCCATTTAATTAGATAAAAAAAACAATTAACTACTAAATGAGCAGGCGGCACAGTGGTTTCACAGTAAGGTCACTAATTCGAATCCCAGCTGGGCCAGTTGGCATTTCTATGTGGAGTTTGCATGTTCTCACCGTGTTCGCGTGAGTTTCCTCCGGGTGCTCTGGTTTCCCCCACAGTCCAAAGACATGGGGTATAGGTGAATTGAATAAACTAAACTGGCCATAGTGTATGAGTGTGACTGTGTATGGGTGTTTCCCAATACTGGGTTGCAGCTGGAAGGGCATCTGCTGTGAAAAACATATGCTGGAATAGTTGGCGGTTCATTCCACTGTGGTGACCTCTGAAATAGAGACTAAGCCGAAGGAAAATGAATGAATGAAGTAGATGAGGAACGTTTGGCGACAAATCTGAATGTTGGCTTTACAAAGATACAGTAGGTTTGACAGTTTAAAATAACTTTGAAGGTTTTACAGCTCAAAGAAAGTTAATAAAACATTTCTAGCTTGTTTAAAGTGAATTAGCAGGAAATAGCATATTTCTATTCTAACATGTTTTTGCATTTTTCTAACATTCTAGCAAATGAACTACAGTATTTGATGTTTGTCTCTACATCTGAGAGATGTAGTATTTTAGAGTGCTCAACTGCAATATGCTTAACTGACATCTCCTGAAGGATGTTAAATAGACATTTATAATTATTTCTTTATTTTTTCATTCCTTTTAACCCTGTTTAAACACATTTTATGACACTTTTATACTTTTTATCAATATTTTTTATTATTTGTTATTTTTACTTCTTTACTTTGTACACTACAGATGTTTTCCTGGAACAAGTGCTGTTTTTATAATGTCTTGCGCTAGTAGCTATAGTTAATGTTTTGAAGACTTGACAGTCTCAATAAAAGCCTTTGGGACTTTTCATAGTTTTGAAAACTCTATACTGTATAAGATATAGTCTGAGAAGGAGGATAAATATTATTTTAGCATGTTGACTCGCTAAAATGGCTAAAATAAAATATTGTATCTGTTATTATTATTTTTATTACAGCTCTGACTTTATTGTTATCAAAAAAAAAAAAAAAACTTGTGATTTTTGTGCTGTTTTCTCCAGTTTTTGTACATTAGTGTCATTACAGAGCATCTCTCTGTCCCACTGTCATACAGGCACTGGAGGTTCCTGATGGACGAAGGGCTCCGTTTCCCCCTCAGCAGCGCAGCAGCAGTAGTCGCGGTATAGACACTCAGACGCCATCAGTTCCAGGACGCTCCAGCAGCTGCTCCAGCTTGTCACCATGTCCATCGCCCGCATGCCCACCACGCTCACATGACGGAAGCCCATACTCAACCGACGAGATGCTGGATGACAGAGATAAAGGTTAAACCTAAAGACCACCGTTTAAACATGATACTTGCCCAAGAAGCAATTTTAAATTAAAATAGTTGATATAATAATTTGAATTAGTTTTCAGTACTGTATAAATGTGATGCACAGTTGAGAAAACATAAAAATATAAATCCCACAGGTGTATAAGCAGGCATGTGAGAGTAGATCTATAATGGCCAGTGTTGGGGTAACGCATTACAAGTAACCCGAGTTACGTAATAATATTACTTTTCTAAGTAACGGGTAAAGTAACGCATTACTCAAAAAAAAATTAAGTAATAATATTTGAGTTACTTTTTTAAAAATGTAACTCAAGTTACTTTTTAGATTAATTAATACGCTTTTGAAAATAATTTGCTGAATTAAAATGTGTGTAGACAGACAGAAATCAAGATAACAGTCTTACATTTCTGTGATTGAAGTAGTCTCAATATATTGAACACAAAGTAAAGGGGATAGTTTCAATGGAAAGTGATTTTACTGAACTAATAAGACAAAAATACAAAAGAATTAAACACATTGCTTTCAACTTTTATTGATTTGTATATACAGCATGTATAGCGTCAGGAAGTTCACTGAAGGAAACATTATTCTAATTTTATTAATATGTTATTTTAGGTAAATGAAGGTGTATGTTATACAGTGTGTGGTTAAATGCAGAGCTTCTCTATGTAAAAAAAAATAAAAATAAATACCCTGCAAGTTCTGAAAGAGATCAAAAACTCATTTAAACTGTTAAAGGAATAGTTTACCCAAAAATGAAAACTGACCTGCCATTTACTCAATCTACTAGATCATTATTAGTTTATTTTTTTCTGATGAACACAAAAAAGATATTTTGAAAAATGTTGGAAACCTGTAGTGATTAACATTAGTAGTGGGTGAGATAAAAATGGTAACCAAAGATTACCAGTTTTCAACAAAAAAAAACTATTTATTTCCTCACTCCGTGACAAATCTTTTAAATTGAATCATATTCAGAACATAAAAAAGGACTGAAAATTTTTAAAACCAACAGAACTTGTAGTGCCATTCACTATACAGAACATTTATTTTAAAATTCAAGCCTTAACGAATTAAAGCAACAAAAAAAAACTAATTAGGAAAGCATTATATATTTATTCATCAATATAATTTGTTATAATATAATTTTGCATGTTTTGTATGAGTAATGTTAGTTGTCTTATATACACACTATAATTTATGCACAACATTTTTTACTGTAGACGTTTGTGTTTTGAAAAGTACAGTAATTATAAATTCATTCTAAATTTAAAATGATCCACATTACAACAATTATATTATATTATATTATATTATATTATATTATATAATATTATATTATATTATATTATATTATATTATATTATATTATATTATATTATATTATATTATATTATTCATTTTCTTTTCAGCTTAGTCCCTTTATTAATCAGGGTTTGCCACAGCGGAATGAATCACCAACCAGCATATGTTTTACACAGCGGATGCCCTTCCAGCTGCAACCCATCACTGGGAAACATCCATACACACTCATTCACACACATAAACTACAGACAATTTAGCTTACCCAATTCACCTGTACCACGTTTTTGGACTTGTGGGGGAAATCAGAGCACCCGGAGGAAACCCATGCAAACACAGGGAGAACATGCAAACTCCAAACAGAAATGTCAACTGACCCAGACGAGGCTCGAACACGGACCTTCTTGCTGTGAGACGATGGTGCTACCCACTGCACCACAGTGCTACCCTATATTATATTATTCATTCATTCATTCATTCATTTTCTTTTACTACCTTTATTAATCCGGGGTCGCCACAGTGGAATGAACCACCAACTTATCCAGCACGTTTTTACGCAGCGGATGCCCTTCCAGCCGCAAACCATCTCTGGGAAACATCCACACACACACTCATTCACACTCATACACTACGGACAATTTAGCCTACCCAATTCACCTGCACCGCATGTCTTTAGACTGTGGGGGAAACCGGAGCACCCGGAGGAAACCCACGCCAACGCAGGGAAAACATGCAAACTCCACACAGAAACGCCAACTGACCCAGACGAGGCCCGAACCAGCGACCTTCTTGCTGTAAGGCGACAGCATTACCTACTGCGCCACTGCGTCGCCCCATATTATATTATATTATATTATTCATTCATTCATTCATTCATTTTCTTGTCGGCTTTGTCCCTTGCGGGGTCGCCACAGCGGAATGAACCGCCAACTTATCCAGCACGATTTTACGCAGCGGATGCCCTTCCAGCCGCAACCCATCCCTGGGAACTTCCACACACACATTCACACTCATACACTATGGACAACTTAGCTTACCTAATTCACCTGTACTGCATGTCTTTGGACTGTGGGGGAAACCGGAGCTCCCGGAGGAAACCCACGCAAACCCAGGGAGAACATGCAAACTCCTATATTATATTATATTATATTATATTATATTATATTATATTATATTATATTATATTATATTATATTATATTATATTATATTATATTATATTATATTATAGTAAGCAGCACTTATACTGTTATATGCACAGCAGGTTTTACTATAGATTTTTGAAAGCTACAGTAGTTCTAAATTCATTTTAAGTCTAAAAGCATCATAGAATCAGAAATAATCAGACTTTACAGAGGACATATTATGCAAAAATCTATTTTATAAGGGGTTTAAACACAGTTATGTGGCAATATTATATGCATAAGAGGCATAAGATTTTAGCATAATGGTAAAAAAGTATTAATTAATTTTTTATAATCACACTTCATAAAAACAGTCTGCAGAAACTCTTTGATTTACATTCTCCCTTTGTACATGTCATTAGTCTCTTTGTACTGCCCATTAGTGACGATTTCTCCCTCATAGGCATCCCTATGCACCAAAAATAATGTCAGAGACAAAGAGGCATTATAAATTTTGAGTTTTAGGATGCACAAATGAACAGCATAGTCTTCATACACTGCCATCTTCTGAGCCGTTTCTACTGACATTTTCAGTTTTTCACAGAGACAACATTAGTAAAACATGCATAGATGTTTTTAGCCCCGCATCCTTTAATAAAAAGGGCACACAATCTGATTTGAAATTAAAGTGGCAGTCACCAAAACAACATAATGTGGATCAAAGCCTAAAAGAAGCAGGTTCAAAACTTATTTGTGGGGAATTTTACCCGAAAACTTCACATACACACTCTAGGGATTTCAGAGATTAATTTTACATCTTGTAAAAAGGGGAATAATAAGTCCCCTTTGAAGCGACACTATGCAACTTTCTCTTGCAGCTTCCCCTTGTGGTTGAAAGTACAATTTCCTGTTACCAACAAAGCAAATCACACAGAATTAAGCAGGATTCATCTAGTTAAAAGTTATTCTACCACCAATATAATTTTAGGTACATTATTTTAAGGTTGAAAAACGTACATGGTGCTGCTTTAATGAATGCAAGCATTTAAAGTAGTGCACGTCATAATTGAAAGATGAGCTTATAATAAAAATAATGTCATGACCTGTTGATGTTGATGCTCATATTGTTACTGTTGTGCATTAAACCAAGCTTAATTCTGGATTTGTGTTTGTATTCCTGCAGACAGTGGCAGCAGTTCTCCTCTTCCTAAGTTCGCTTCATCTCCAAAGCCCAACAACAGTTACATGTTCAAACGAGAGCCTCCAGAGGGCTGTGAGAAGATCAAAGTCTTTGAGGAAATGACGTGAGTAGAGTTTTATTTCTGTAGTAAGCCTAAAATAGCACGCTGGTGTTCAGCTTGTATAATGCGAACAGTATGCAAATGCTGAAATTTCTTTCTTCACCTGCTACATTTTCTGAAATGTTCAGTTTACTTCCAGAATGCAGAATGGGATGCTGTATGACACACTTTTCTTTTCATTTTCCTTAACAAGTGTGACGAATAATCCAGAATGACTTTCATTTTGACTTTCAAAACAATGTTTCGCGTGATACTGGATATAAGATGCAAAACATTAATACAAACACTGAGAACATGCTAAATTAATATTTAAATAGTATTTTTGCTCTATTATATAACTACTATTGCATTATTCATAGACATAAGTCCATATCATGATTTGATTTGGTATGCAATACTTTTGATTTATTCACAGTAAATTCTATTTTCTTTGATCAATTCCTGGATTTTGGCATCCTCATTATGAACATAATAGGGTCGTACAAAACAAACTGAACAAAAAAATAAATAAATCCTAACTTTTAATTAGAATAGTATGTTGAGTTTTGTTTTTTTGGTAAAACTTTACAATTAGATTGTATTAATTAATGTTAGTAATGCATTTACTAGCATGAACAAACAACGAACAATACATTTATTATGGTATTTATTCATGTTTGTTAACATTAGTTAATGGAAATAAAGGCATTGTTTGTTAGTTCATGTTAACTCACAGTGCATTAATACATATTAACAAACATTAATTTGGATTTTAATAATGCATTAGTAAATGTTGACTATTAAAGTGAGTATTGTATAAACTATGATTAATCAATGCTGCACAAGTATTGTTTTCATATTAGTTTATGCTAATAAATACAATGACTAACATTAACTAATGAAACCTTATTGTGAAGTTTGACCAATTTTTTATTTTATTTTTTATTTTTTTAATAAATGACAGTAGATATAATATAGGTTACAGAAAAAATACAAACAGAATACATTGCAAACATATTCCATGGCCTATATAGAAAGATAAAAAAGGGTAACAAAATGGGGAATGAGGAGGGGGAATACTTCTACTAAAAGTAGCAATAATATAAGAGTACAATAGAATATACATTATTGTCATATTTTAAAAGTTATGTATTTGGATGGATTACTGTATTACTGATGGATTACGGAATAATTGAACAAAGAGTAGACAAAAATTACAAACTTTTTTGACACTTGTGAACACACAAAAAACTTAAACATAAATAACTTACTAGTGCATCCACACAGTCATCATGAAATCAAAACTTTTGACTGAGTATTTAGTATGTGATTAAATGTGTGCGGTTCAATTTTTTAAAAAGCATGTGTCCTCATAATCGTTCATCAAAAAATCTTCCCCTACTTCTTCAACAACATCTTCACCTTTTTTTATTGTTTACTGAAGCAAGGACCAAACGACTTGTCACATGATATCCACCGATAGCAAAACACAACCATCCAATCAATTCCCCATCAACAAAAATCAAGTCCAAAAAAGTGGTAACTTTTTCTTAATCAAGAAGCTGTTTGACTCATTAATTGATCTTAATAGGGTAGAAAAGACGAGCACCATATGCTGACTTTTCATTCATTGTTCCACGCTGGTGAAATGATCTTCCCATTCCCACACGGACAGCGGATTCACTGGTATCCTTCAAATGACAACTAAAAACCCATCTTTGCACCTGAACCTCAATGAATAAAACCAAGACCCCTTTTCTTTCTCTCAAATCAGCAATCAGCACCCCAGAATACTATAAATTCTGAGTGGGCTTGACAAACCACCTGTAGAAACCTTTTCTCTGCCTCTTTCTCTCTCTCTCTCTCTCAAAAAAAAGGTTATCGAAATTTTTATCCATAATTTTCGCATGTTAAAAAATAAATTCAACCTCACGTTGTGTGAAGGTTCGAGTATTAAAACGTAGTGAGATAATTGTCGTTTTTACTAGAAAAGATGTCGTTTTAACGAGAAAAGATCTTGTTATTACGAGAAAAGATGTCGTTATAACGACATAGCTGAGTGGGAAAAAAATATGTGTGTGGCAGCCAGAGCTTAATTTGTGAATTGCGAGGTGCTGGAACAGATGGGGGTAACGCATCTGGCATATGTTACCCGAGTATAGAGAGGTGTCGCTCACGAAAGTGGGGATGGGATGGGGGGTGGTGGTGTTGGTGCGGTGGATGGCGGAGGGGTGTCGCGGATGAAAGTGAGCGAGGCGGGGTGCCGCGGACGACAGTGAAGAGGGTTGGGGAAAGTGAAAATGAAAGTGAACAGTGGACAGGGAGAAGGACAGTTGAGGAGGGGAATCGGTAAAATGAGGTGCCGGCGTGTTCCGGCACAAATTAAGCCCTGGTGGCAGGAAAGTATCACCCAAAGACTAAGGCACAGTCGTTGGGACCCTACCTTTAGCATTTGCATCACTTTGGCTAAAGTTAAAAACCAAAGAATATAACTTTTCAGTTATATATAGATTATTGTTAAAGGTGCTTTATTTTCTTTAAACAGCACACAAGATGTTTATATTATTTATTTATTTATTAGATGTTTATATTATTAAGTTATTAATGATGTTATTACATTTTTGCATCATATTTTTTTCACATGATAAATTCCTGATCCTTTGCATAATATTTTTATTTATAAATCACCCCGTATAAATACTTTTGATGTTCTAAAATATTTATCTAACAACAATCTATCTAACCAATTTAAATGAAGACAACAGTGTATATAACATACATGTTAAATCTATAAAACAGTATAAATTGTGTAATTAGGTATTTAATTGCTTTAGTACTAACTGTACAAACGTTACCAAAAAAAGTACATGATTGATAGTTTTTTTCCCACAGTATTAGATTGAAAGATCAGAGAAGTACAGTACAACATGGTCGGAGTTTGATAAAAGACTTTAACCCCTCTTAAGTGCAAGATTTAAACAGGAATGCGTCTCTTGTTTTACTTGTGATCCAATCGACCAAACTGCATCTTTTTACCCGGTATAAACCTGACATCAGTCATGTTTACATCGCAGACTCCCTCTGTCTCATCCACGTTAGCTGTTCCCATGGTAAGCTTAAAAAAACAAGCCAGAGGTTGAAAAAGCCACGCATTGCAGCTGCAGGCGCACAATGACAAGATTGACTGAATCAAAAAGGCATTCAAATTACGCAATGACAAGAAATAATATAGATTGCGCCACAAAACACATTAAAACGAAAGTAACGAGCCTGATTTAAAAAAAGGAGTAAAAAGTACAGATATTTGTAAAAATAATAATTGAGTAAAAGTAAAAAGTCAGAAAAATAAATAGTGGAGTAAAGAACTGAAACCAGAAAAATCTACTTAAGTACAGTAACGAAGTATTTGTACTTTGTTTCTTCCCATCTCTGATAACTAGCACTTCTTGCATGTATTGCCTCTTCTTGTCCGCTGAATTGCTGAATGCCTTCTCAATTGTAAGTCGCTTTGGACAAAAGTGTCTACAAATGACTAAATGTAAATGTAAAGGTGCCACACTATAGTTAGTAGACATGCCCATCACTGCTGATTGGCTGCAAGTGAGTTTTGCATCTCTGTCCGACACTGTTGTCAAATATTTAAATATTGCTTAATGCACCTTTAATGCTGAGACTGTAGTATGTGCATCAGCTTTCCACTTGGAAGATTCTCTTAAATCAGTTTCCTCTTATTCTCAGGTCGAGACAGTCAGCCACCGTCCCACTTTTCTCCTGCCCTGACAAAAACAAGGTCAACTTCATCCCCACCGGCTCTGCGTTCTGCCCTGTCAAGCTCCCGGGATCCATGCTCCAACACTCCAGCTCTCAGCAGGAGGACGAGGAGAGAGAGCCCACACAGGCCGGCCCCAGCGCCCCGCACCACCATATGCCCACTCAGGTCTCCACCAGCACGAGCACAGATGACCCGCCGGAGTCACCATCCCAACAGCAGGAGGCGCCCTCAGAATCTGCCTCGCAGCCGCAGAACTTTGAAGTCAGCTAAACACACGCACAGAGCCGGTCTCCGTCGCGTCCCACCACTCCGTTTCCTCCCCAAACTTCCTCTTTTCTCTCTCTCTCTCTCTCTCTCTCTCTCTCTCTCTCTCTCTCTCTCTCTCTCTGATGGACCCCACCTTTGTGCTGAATCTTTACTATCTGCATGGCATAGCAACTGTGGCCCAAATGAGAATCGCAAATGTAAATGCAGACGAAGGGTTTGAGTATGTGGCAACGTCGCACTTTCGTGTCTGGACAGGAACGGCATTTAGCAGGACGGAAGGAAGCGTTTTGGGAAAAGGACCTTAGAATATGCAAATCAAAAAAAAAAATTCTAATGGCTTCACTGTTATCTTGATAAATGAGTGAGAGTCTCATACGGAAATCTTATTTATTAAATTTGCCTATTGATTAGTTCAGTCACATTCCAGATATTCCCGTTTTGCTTTCGTTCTTTTTATTTTTAGTGTCTTATATCCAGTTATGGATGCGTTTGCAGGTACTTTTCCATCCAGAATTTGATTCCGCATTGATTCCGAGCATTCGCACAGCTGTTCTCAACGCAGCTTTGCTTTAGTGTGTGCTTAAAATTTAAGCAAAGTGGCTTTTGTATGAGCACTATAATCAGACAGCGCAGAGCAAGGCGTCGCCTTCGAATCCACCCGCCGATTTCTGAGGAGAAAGACGACTGAAGCTTTCAGGAAGGTCTTAATAGCGTCAGGGCATGCATTTGATCGTATGTTTAACATTAAATTATGTGTCGTGTTCTCTTTCAACATCCACAGTATGAATAAGCTCTCTCTCTATCAATATATCTATATATGAGAAAATCTATATATAAAGAAAAACAGCTTGTTTGAATTTTAAACCGTGTATTGCTGTGTTATGTACATTATGGGGAATGAGATGAACTCCACGGGTTGACGACTATCCAGGTGTTCTACCTTTTGGTGATATTACAGAATGAGAAAAACCAGCCTGATCTCACGAGGAGAAGTAACTATTTTACGTGTTGTCAGGAAAGTGGCTAATTCATTCAAATTCATACGATTTGTTTGGTACTAAAATGGGTGATTTTGAAAAGGATGTGTGGCCCTAAACCCAACCATTATCAGGAGATGAGCAAATAGTACTGAAATGTACGAATGAGATCGTACAAATTCATACGAATTAACCTCTAAATCAAAAAGTCATGAATTGTTGTACGAGTGTGTTGGAAAATTCAACAAGATATCACAGGAAAAGGTGACCATTTTACACTTTGGTGATTAGTGGGTAATTCATATGAATTTGTATCATTATCTCATTAGGGACAGGCTTTCAAAACCCCACCCCCAAACATAACCATCACATGGTAAGCAGATTAAGGATCAAAACAATGACTCTTAGTTTATATCATTCAGATTTTTCAAAGCTCTTCATAGAATTCTATTAAAAACATTAACAAAAACTTTTATTTATTTATTCTTTTTTTCTTCTTCTTTTCTCTCTTAGATAAATGTAATTTCAGCTTGTTTATAGGGTAGGGGTGGGAATAATATTCGTTTAAATTTCTCTATAAAATTACTTTGTTAGATCTGTAAAAGTTTAATAAACAGATAAAAAAAAAAACATTAACTAAAACTTATGGAAGGTCATTTCTGCCAACATTGCATACAGGTTAACGTGGAAAATCAAATTGAAAACTGAAATAAAATTGTCAATAAAAGGAAAAGTTAAATTTAGGTTTTAATCTGAGTTGTGTCAATATTATAGCATTAACATTAATAACAAGCTTTGTAAAAATTGTGTTTGCATTTAATTTTTCAGTTTGGCTTTTCATTTTAATATTGGCAGTCTTTACGCGGAAATGCAATGTCTTATTGAAATTAAATGTTAAATCGGCAACTTCATTTTAATTATCGATTTGAAAGGGACGATGTGTTGTCACAGTGAAAATAAAAATTAAATCATTTCATTTTCAGTTTTGGCAGATATTTTGTGAACAGTGTTTTATAATGAAGTTGTTAATCTGGTTTTCATTTTAATTTCCAGTGTTTGTTTGATTTATTCAGAATTGGCAATTGACCATTTAGAATTACCTTCCATAAAAACTAGCCTAACTAGTATCAGATAATACAAAACATTATTTATTAAACGGTTAGTAATAAATTCGTAACAATTTAATCAAAAAACAAATTAGCAATACCAAAAATACACACAAAGAACAAGGATATGATTTAAACTGTTTTCTTAGTTGGTTTTTGCTTCATGGTTTGAAATATCTTGCAGCTTTCATGACAATTGTAAATCAGATTATGCTTAAATTATGCATGTTTTCCACCATAAGTATGATATTCCAGTTCATTCTAGTGTTCATTAATCGGTTAGTTCATCCAAATATTAAAAAAATTCTGTTATTAATTACTCACCCTCATATCGTTTCAGTCCCCTGAGACTTTTGTTAGTCTTCAGAACACAAATTAAGATCATTTACATCTCTCCTACAGTATAGACAGGAACGGTCCCGAGATGTTCAAGATCAAACAGAACCGAAACATTCCATGTGCCTTCAGTGCTTCATCTGTAATCATACGAAGCTCCAAGAACACTTTTGTGGAGCAAAGCTTAAATGTAAAAATGACTCTGTTTACTATTGTTTTCTGCATAAGATCAGGCTGTTTGTTTACTACAGGCAATTGCAATTGCACAGTTGACTCAACGCACACTCCAATGACCTGACATAGACGAACAATGTTGTTATTTACATTTATGTATATACAGTTGAAGTCAGAAATATTAAGCCCCCCTTTGATTTTTTTTCTTTTTTAAATATTTCCCAAATGGTGTTTAATAGAGCAAGGACATTTTCACAGTATGTCTCATAATATTTTTTCTTCTGGAGAAAGTCTAATTTGTTTTATTTTGGCTAGAATAAAAGCAGTTTTTGATTTTTTTAAAAAACATTTTAACGACAAAATTATTAGCCCCTTTAAGCTATATTTGTTTTCGATAGTCTAGAGAACAAACCATCATTATACAATAACTTTCCTAATTACCCTAACCTGCCTAGTTAACCTAATTAATCTAGTTAAGTCTTTAAATGTCACTTTAAGCTGTATAGAAGTGTCTTGAAAAACATCTAGTCAAATTTGATGTACTGTCATCATGACAAAGATAAAATAAATCAGTTATTAGAGATGAGTTATTAAAACTATTATGTGCAGAAATGTGCTGAAAAAATCTCTCCGTTAAACAGAAATTGGGGAAAAAATAAATAGGGGAGCTAATAATTCAGGAGGGCTAATAATTCTGACTTCAACTGTATATATAATATTATTTTATTTATTTTTTGCCACACAAAAATGTTCTTGGAGCTTCATATGAGCTTCAGTGTTTTGATTCCTTTGAATGTCTTGGGCCCACTGTTGTCTTTGGAGGGACAGAGAGCTGTCCTGGATTTCATATAAAAATGTAATTTGTGTTTCGAAGAAGAACTAAGGTCTTGGAGGAATTTGGAACAATATGAGGGTCGAATAATCAATAGCAAAATAAAAAAAATAATTTGGGGAAATATTTTTTTCATTTTAGGTGGTATGTTAAGTCGTTGGTGTAGTTATAGACATGCAAAATGTTAAATCCAAAGACATAAACTATACTGAGTAGAACATCACATGGTCATGTCAAACATGGAGCTCAGCAGAATTTTCTGATTGCCCCATTACTCCTCTCAAGCAGGTTGTATGACTGCATGAATTCGCCACTTATACTACAAATTAGAAAAAATCAATCTGAATTGGTATGAGATTGTGTTGGGAAAACACAGAATAAGGTTTTTGTTTTCACACTTTGTTGCACAGTGTCCGCCTGCGGCCTCGCTTCAGGTGCATCACTCTCTGTTTAAACTCAGGTAAACACTCACGTTCACACCCGTCCCATCATTCCATCTCATTCCATGCTGGGAGGTGCTGTCTGGATGACATGACGCAGAGAGTCTGCTTGAGTCGGGCATGCAGTGTACAGATCGTACAACCCTCATGGATCAGACATGCATCCATTCATATGTCATCATTGAATATCACAAACCACAACCCATTTCATAGGTTTCTCTATTACAATAGCAGTGAAGAGGCATGTTGAAAAATAAATCAGTTGTAACAGTGTAAGTTTAGTTGTTGCTTTTACTCAAATTGGTTGCTATTTTGAGTTGATTGGAAAAATCGGCATTAAGTTTCAAGAATAAAGTCATGAGATTGAAATACTGTACACAAAGATAATTTATATTTTGGTAAAAAACTAAATATGTTCTGTCATGTTATGTTTACTTTAAAACCGTTACTATCAAACATTTCCTTATACACTTAAAAAAAATGTTGGTATGTTTCAAACCAAATGTGGGTCAAATATGGAGAAACCCAACTGTTGGGTTAAATTTTAACACTACATTTTTATCCAAAATCGGTCTGTCCATATTTTATTTAAATATGGATTAAAACCTAGATTTTGTTGTCTTTTTCTTCAAAATCTTTTCAATAATTTACCCAAATCTGCTGATAATCAGTCTAAAATTTACAAAAATCATTGGCTAAATGTAAAAAGGAAAAAATAATCATAATGTTTTGGATAAAGGAATGTTTTAATGACTATTAAAATTGCATTTTTGGGGCATTGTGATATTAATGATAAAAACAATTCTGTTACTTTCCCAACACTGGGTTGCAGCTGGACGGGCATCCGCTGTGTAAAACAAATGCTGGAATAGTTGGCGGTTCATTCCGCCGTGGCGATCCCTGATAAATAAGGAACTTAGCCAAAGGAAAATAAATAAATGAATTAATTCTGCTACTATTTCATGACTAATTAATAATTAATCTAAAAACAACATACAGTTGAAGTCAGAATTATTAGCCCCCCCTTCGATATTTTTTCTTTTTTGAATATTTCCCAAATGATGTTTAACAGAGCAAGGAAATGTTCACAGTATGTCTGATAATGTTTTTTCTTCCAGAGAAAGTCTTATTTGTTTAATTTTAGCTAAAATCAAAGCAGTATTAAATTTTTTAAAAATCAATTTAAGGTCAATATTATTAGCCCCTTTAAGCTATATTTGTTTTCGATAGTCTACAGAACAAACCATCATTATACAATAACTTGCCTAATTACCCTAACCTGCCTAGTTTACCTAATTAACCTAGTTAAGCCTTTAAATGTCACTTTAAAGGTGCTGTATGTAAGTTTTTGATTCTTCTAAAGCATAAAAATACCATAATATGTTTGCAGATATTTAAGAAACATCCCAAGTGAACATACTTGTTTAACTGAAAAACAATGCTGAAGTCAGAATGCAAGTTTAGCCAATTATAATTCAGCACTCCGGGTTGCCTTGTTGGAAAACAGCGTATTTCATTCATTCATTCAGAAAGGCTCTGAAAGCATGCGCCCGTGACCGAAATGGACAGTATCAGACGTCGAAATGAGACAGATTCAGTTCCACATGAGGTTATTAATTAGCAAATGATATAAATATTACGAACGTAAACATTAGGTGAGCAGGTTACATTGTAATCTCGTGTCCTAACAACACGCAAACAGCAGTTTGACTGCACCAGACGAAACACGACAAAAATGTAAATACAGCCTTTCAGAAGCACAGAATAAGCACTCACTCACGAAACGGTAAGGTTTAGAATCCATTCAAACTCACATTGTTAGCATTTAGCACTGAATAAAACACACAAGGCTTACCTGAGGTGCACTGTCATAGGTTTCACATGTTGAGCTGTGAGAAACCGTTTCTAATATCTCAATTCGAGGTGTTGGTTAGAACTAAAACTCCTTTTAATATGGAACATAATTCCTTCTATCGCGTGTCGTTGATTTTATTTAGAACACGGTTTAAATCACTCGCTCCTGTGTTTAAATCACTCGCTCCTGTACTCAATCTCTGGCATCCCAAGCGTTTGTTTATTTTGATCTAGGAGTGCAATACCCAGTTCAACCACTGGGTGTCAAACTTACATACTGCACCTTTAAGCTGTATAGAAGTGATGTACTGTCATCATGGCAAAGATAAAATAAATCAGTTATTAGAGATGAGTTATTAAAACTATTATGTGCAGAAATGTGCTGAAAAAATGTTCTCTCCGTTAAACAGAAATTGAGGGAAAAAGTAAACAGGGGGGCTAATAATTCAGGAGGGCTAATAATTCTGACTTCATCTGTATAATAGAAAGTATAAGTACAAAAGTGCCCATTTTTCTTTTAATTTTGAGGAGAAATATGAATTTATCAGATATCATGAGACTGTTTTGTCATTTGCAGCTTAGCAAAAAGAGATTTTTTAAGAGCATCTATCCATTCACTTCACCGTACATGTTTATATGTACATGTATGTTGACTGTTGTGAAAACAAAAGCATGCATTTATGATTTTCAATCACTCTGAATACTGATGAACAAGAATATGTGACGGGCAAGCATGATTTGAAGGGTTTTGGTGTCGAAGCAGAATTTTTATCAAACAATAATGTATTGTGCTGTCGCAATGATAGAAACAATAATTGATCTCATATGAAGAACCATTGATGATCCACATTTAAGATGACATGATCAAAACAAAAGGCTTTAAAAGTAACAATGCAACCTTTTATGCTGCACCTTATATACAGTATGACAAGACTGAGTAGTTTATTAAAAAGATCAAACTCATTTTTGGTAAGTTAAGGGTTTGCAATAATCATGCGCTTTGGTTTTAATTGCTTAAATACCTTCACCATTTAAACTCCATTCCATAAATGTCTGATTTTGGAGCAAAATAGCCTATCAAAACCAGCACTGGGGCGGGGGGTTTAAGAGCACATCGCTGGTTTGATGTGAGCAAAGCATCATGTGGGAGATGTGTTTGCAGATCAGGCTGACCTGCTGTCTGTTCACACACAATGGCAATAAACCAATCTGTTGTTGTGACTGTGCAAACCAGATATGTGTGTAAATGAAGGCGGATTGAGCACATCTTCTGTACTTAAGGTGGAAAATATTGACTAAGGACAAAGGAACTGTTTTGCAAGCCCTTCACCCATAAAGTGATTCTTCTTTCGTCAATTCAATGTCAAGAAAATGATTTTGAAAGTCATGTAGCTTTCATTTTAAAGGCGATTGAGCTCGCATAAGGTTATAAGGCCATTGTCTGGTGACTGTATCACAGTATCAAAAGCCACACGTTACACTTTCTTCAACCTTTATTTCCATAATAGGAATCTTGTGTCTTATTTAAATAAAATAATCATTAGAATTAAAATGCAGTCTCTTCTCCATCTTTCCTGAGATAATCACTCACTGCTTCAGATTTATGCTTGATAGAAATTACCTGTTGTATTTAATGTGTTTTTTTTTTAACCTTAAATGATATTGTTATTAATTACACACACTCGTGTTCTTTCATAACCTCAAGACATTCGTTCGTCTTTAGAACGCGAATTAAGATATTTTAGTTAAAATCTGGGAGCTTCCTCAATGGTTCCTGACACATTCAAAGTCCATAAAGATACCAAAAACCAGCCTGATCTCACGAGTTTAGTCGTACGAAAATGTACGATTTTAATTTAGTATTTAATTTAGTATTGTAAGTAAGATAACTAAGATGATTTGTATTTTAGTTATGCGGTATGATACTGTATATTTTAAAGTTGCATTGTGGGAAATATCCTCTTAGTGTCATTTAAACTATACATTTTTGTACGACTGAACTCGTACGAAAATGTACGATTTTAAAAAGGAGGCGTAGCACCCAACCCCACCCCTAACCCCAACCATCATTGGGTGATGAGCAAATCGTACTAAATTGTACGAATTAGATCGTACGAATTCATACGAATTAGCCACTAAATCAAAAAGTTACGAATTGCCGTGAGATTGCGTTGCCAAAAACATATCCTCAAAATGGATTTTGTGTCTTCAGTGGTTTAATTGGAATATTATCAAGCTACAGGAATCCTTTTGTGCACACATAAAACAACAACAACAAAAAACTACTTTATTCAACAGTTTCTGCTCCTCAGTGTCAGTATATTGCGCACGCTGGCATCCACATCAGTGCACAGTACTTGTGAACGTGCGCGCAATACACTAAGAAGAAACTGATCAATAAAGTCATTATTTTTGTGTGCACAAAAGTAATATATTGATTGTAGATTGTAGATTGAAAATATTCGGGGACTGTCACTGCACTGTTAACAATTTTTATAAGTTATAATTAGTATTGTAAGTAAGATACCTAAGATGATTTGTATTTTACTGTTAGACAGTTATGCGGTATGATACTGTATATTTTAAAGTTGCATTGTGGGAAATATCCTCTTGGTGTCATTTAAACTATATTAGCTGTGAATCCAAATACAGTAAGAAAAAACTAAGGAAATGCAGTAATTTACTATTTACACTATTTTACAGTCCAAATAAAAGAGGAATTATTATTATTATTATTATTAGTATTATTATTGAAGTAATTATTGTGTTAAAATGTATTACAGGTAAGAATAAAATATGGTAAATTTTATACAATACTGTAAAAACATGTACAGAAAGATACATTGGTACTGTAAATGTCATTATAGTATTTTGCTGTAATTTTGATTTACAATACGTTACTGTAAATTCTACAAGAAAATGTTAACAATGTGTCTAAAGGAGGATAAGGGAGCTCTCCGATTTCACCTAAAATATCGCAATTTGAATTACGCAGATGAAAGCTCTCTGAGGATTAGAATTATATGACGTTGAGAAATTAATGACATTTTTTACTAGACTATACCTTCAAGAGTTTTTGGTACCTTTTCAATGACTAAATATACCCAAATAAAATGGATGCTTCATTGTCAATAGAGAGCATCAGTCTGATCTAGAAGTAAAATCTCCAATCTTTTTATCCATAGTGGATTACACTTTTTACAGTAACTTACTAAATGCAGACCTACTTTGAGCTCATGGTAATTTATCAGTGGTATATGCTTTTGCTGGCGATGTTATATAAATATCAATGTTACTTAGTTACTTTTTAAGTTACTTTTGTGTTACTTTTTCATCTAGACTGGGCTTGCTTATTTGTAATGATATATAATATATTAAAAACTTCTATTGTTGACAATTTAAAAAGTACACACACTACTATTCTGATTTAGCATTTCAATCTTTATTCATTTTTAGGGATTCTAAATAAAACAGTAACGTTAAGCGGTTCATTCCACTGTGGCAATCCCTAAAAAATCAGGGAGTAAGCCTAAGGATAGTGAGTGAGTGAACATTGTGTAAATAAAAAAAATCTATACATTTTCTTAAAAATGAAAAAAATGAATAATGGTTTTTTTACTAGTTACTTGGACAAAAACAAACTGATCAGATACAGTAGAAGTCAGAAATATTAGCCCCCCTAAATTATTAGCCCCCTGTTTATTTTTCCCCAAGTTCTGTTTAACAGAGAGAAGATTTTTCAAAACATTTCTAAACATAATAGTTTTATTAACTTATTTCTAATAACTGATTTATTTTATCTTTGCCATGATGACAGTAAATAATATTTTACTGGGTATTTTCAAGACACTTCTATACAGCTTAAAGTGACATTTAAAGGCTTAACTAGGTTAATTAGGTTAACTAGGCAGGTTAGGGTAATTAGGCAAGTTACTGTATAACGATGGTTTGTTCTGTATACTATTGAAGACTTTCTCCAGAAGAAAAAATATTATCAGACATACTGCGAAAATGTCCGTGCTCTGTTAAACATCATTTGGGAAATATTTAAAAAAGAAAAAAAAAATCAAAGGGGGGCTAATAATTCTAACTTCAACTGTACATTGGTGAGTGACTGAAGGGTACTGTTTTACATTATGTTGTTTTATAAGAGCTTTGAGATTTAAGATATGCTTTGGGTTTTAGTTCTGCTTCGGTAATATTTCTGCAAGTTTTGAACTAAATGATGATAGATTTTATTAATAGGAACAACTAGACTACTTTAGTCACAATATTAGTATTTTACAAACGCCGGGTTGGGTTTCAAAACATATTTCCCAACACATTCATTAGTCTGTTGTGAAAGGTGAAGGTTGTGTCATGTACAGTTCAAGTAATCTGAATCTAATCAGGACAGAGAGACGAGAGGACTTTCCAGATGAACAACAACAGGACAAGAGGATCTGACTCTAATTGTGTCAAACAGCAAACACTAACAACATTCATCTGTGACAATGAAGAGAAGATGCTGAAATGCTTGTCTTTTAGGTAGAGTTAGACAGCAAGAAAGAAAAAAAGAAAGAAAGAAAGAAAGAAAGAAAGAAAGAAAGAAAGAAAGAAAGAAAGAAAGAAAGAAAGAAAGAATGCTTTACATGAAAATTCCATTGTCTACATTGAATAAAAGACTGTTGGGTATAACTACACACTGAGTCATTTATTAAGTATTAGCAAATAGTAATTTCATTATCTGTTAAGCAATAACTCTACATTAATAGATGTTAGTAAGCAGTTTATAACTGCAGATATGCTCTTTTCTTGACTTAAAAGCACATGTACGATGTGCTTAATGATTGTTTTCATACTTTGTTAATTATTATTTTTTCATTACAAAATTAAGCATTGCATTATTCACAAACCAGTTATTCTAGAGTAGATGCTGGTTTTTAATGATTATTCAGAAGTAAATGTTTAATAAACTATTATTAATCAGGCATATAATAATAGTTAACTTGTATGTTAATAAATGCTTTATTAACGTAACTTCATCCAGTATTGTGACCTAATCTAGTGAGGACTATTTATGCTGTATAAATTCTCAATAAATGACAATTAAAAAGCTCAGTGATAATCTAAACAGGAAAATAAAAGACTTTAATCATTTCTGTCCATTTGAAGATACACAAATAAAACTATCAAATAAAAAGATAAATCTTTGCAATCTTAACTAAAATAAATTTAAAATTACTCTACACTTCAAACTTTGCTAAATAACATTAAAATGTTGTATCATATTATATTGTTGAATTATTATATTGTTGTTTTATCCAGTTTTATGTCGTGTTTTGACACTCCTGTTATTTAGCAACGTTTACAGTAATTTTACTTTTTCGATAAGATTGCAAAGATGTGTTCATTTGATACTGAGCCTTTAATTGTCATTTATAAGGGATTTATAAAGCATAAATAGTCCTCACTTTAGATTAGGTCACAAAACTGGATGAAGTTGAGTTAATAAAGCATTTATTAACATGCAAATTAACTATTAGTATATGCCTGAATAATAATATATAAATGTTGATTTGAATAGTTTATTAATCATTTACCACCTCATTTTGAATGATCTTAAAAAAACCCTACTACTCTTAAATACAAATTATTTCTAAATAATGCCATACTTAATTTAGTCATGAAAAAAATAATCAGTAACAAAGTTCAGTAACATTTTAAATGTGCTTATGAGTAGGCCCACACAGAATCTGCGCCATGGAATCTATTTATTTACTTGTGTAAATGTATATTTATTCAGTTTTTAAATTAATTTCAGTAATATCATTGACTAATATGAAAATATTCATGTGATTTATTTACAATACAGTTCGTAGAGTAATATTTTCTGTCTTTTAGTATATATTATATGAGAGACTTGCTTTGTTTACCAAATAAAGTGGATCTAATTGGATTTGCATTGTAAACATTAAATAAAAATTAAAAAGGTATTACTTATTATTTCATATATTAAGGTTTTAGTTATGATACTCCCAAAATAATTCAGCATAAATCCGCAGATCTTTAACACAATTCTGCGCAGTAATAACAAAATAAATGTCTGCAGAGTCCATCTGGCTCTACTTATGAGTCAAGAATAGAACATTTGTATCTGCAGTCTAACTGCTTACTAACATCTCTTAGTGTAAAGTTAATGCTTAACAGATAATAATTTCGCTATTTGCTAATACTTAAAAAATATTCATAGTGTTTAGTTATTCTAAATGTTACCCAATGTTGTTTGTTGCTTTCTTATTTCTCAAAAAAAGTTTTTTTTTTCAGGTTTTTACTAACAAACAAAAGAAATGCTGGCAGCATTCTGATTTCTCTAAAAAGAAACAATAATTTATGTTTGCAGCATTAAGATTTCTCACAAATAAAACAAATCTCATTTTTTGCAGAATTGCAATTTCTCAAAAACAAAACAATACTAAAATCCTTTGTTGGCATTAATCTGATTTTCAAAAACAAAATATAACAAAAATGTTTGTTTGCAGCATTCTAGGTTCCTAAAAAAACTTAAATAAACTAAACTATATTTTTTGCAGCATTCTGATTTCTGAAGAACAAAACCAAAAACTACACCACACAACAATGAAAAATTCATTTTCGGCTTATTCCCTTTATTCATCAGGGGTCGCCACAGTGGAATGAAGTATTCGCCAACTTATCCAGCATATGCTTTACGCAGCGGATGCCCTTCCAGCCGCTACCCATTCAATGTGAACCCATTATGCGCATGTCTTTGGACTGTGGGCGAAACCAGAGCACCCGGAGGAAACCCACACGAACACGGGAGGAACATGCAAACTCCACACAGAAATGCCCACTGACCAAACAGGGGCTCGAACCAGCGACCTTTTTGCTGTAAGGCTATCGTGCTACCCACTTCGCCACCATGACACCACAATGAGAAATTCATTCATTAATTTTCTTTTCGGCTTAGTCCCTTTATTAATCTAGTCGCCACAGCGGAATGAATTGGCAACTTATCCAGCATATGTTTTACACAGCGGATGCCCTTCCAGCTGCAACCCATCACTGGGAAACATCCATACACACTCATACACTACGGACAATTTTAGCTTGCCCAATTCACCTGTACCACGTTTTTGGCATACCTGCCAACACTCCCGTTTTTCCCGTGAGTCTCCCGTATTTCAGACCAATCTCCCGCAACCCTCCCGTTTTGTTATTTCTCCCGGAAAACTCCCTTAATTTCACCCCCCCCTCTCTCTCTCTCCTCCTCCTCCATTTTTTGGTACAGTCTGTAACACCCCCGGGTAACCAACTTTGGTATGGTATCTGATCACAGCGGCCGCCCAAAACCCGGTGCATAATACAAATACTAACACTGCATACTCCATTCAGTCGGTGGCGGTAATGCACGGTAAAGTCTAAATCGGATATGTGGCCAGCCGGAAGTGCGATATGCACATTAATAAAGCAGCATTTTTTTATGACACTGTATAAAACAAATTCATATTTTTACAGTACTGTGACGGTTAAGTTTAGAGTTGGGGTGGGGGTAGACGTTAATAAAATACAATAAATGGGAAATTTAATAAATAACAGAACTAATTCTCATTAACTTCCAGCCGCAAACGTATCCGATCTAGCAACAATCGTAATGCACCTACAAGTTTGGTTGCCAACTGCCAGTAAAATCCAAAGAAGAAGAAGTTACTAACGCCACAGTACAGTTACTTGCCTATCCCGGTTCTCAACAGTGTTATTCAGAGACCTCACCCCGAACACCCCCCCGGTCTCCCAGATTTTCAGACAAATGTTGGCAGGTATGGTTTTTGGACTTGTGGGGGAAACCGGAGCACTCGGAGGAAACCCACGCGAACACGGGGAGAACATGCAAACTCCACGCAGAAATGCCAACTGACCCAGCCAGGGCTCGAACCAGCAACCTTCTTGCTGTAAGGCGATTGTGCTACTCACTGCGCCACAGTGCTGCCCACATTAAAAAATATAAAACTCCAAAATATCTACATTGTGAATAATTAAAAAGGAATTTCATAGAGAAATGAATCTGATGATGTTGTGAAAGATTAAAAATTAAAGTAAATTAAAGGATGTTTTCCCCCCAACAGCATTGAACTCATAACGTCGTGTGTACGGCAGAGGGCGCTGTTTTAAGAAAACCCGATTTCACCTCGATAAAAAGAGAAGCTTTTGGCAGTGATGAGCAGACTGCTGAATCAGTACGGGGAGATTTGTTAACAAAGATGCTGTGTTAGTGTATATTGAATCTGCTCCTGTCATCTTATAATTGCTATATTGATTGTGTGTAGGAGGAATATGTGGCCGTCTGGCTCAGAGGTCTTACTGCAGTTTAAGATGAACTGCTGCTGAAAGGGGGTGAAATTTAGCTGACCTTACGTTTATGCCGCAGATGCTACAGTCTGGTCTATTCAGCAACATTCACCTACAGCAAACTACATAATCATAAGTCATACCAGATATATCTGTCTTAAGCGTTAGCACAGCCCAGTCAATCAGTGGTTAAAAATAAGGTGCATAATTCATTTGATGATGGTGCAAAACACTGCTAGACGTCCAAAACGCAGTCAGTGCAGACATTTGACCTCATTTTGAATCATGTTACAAGACTGGCCTGGGAGGTTTCATTTAATATGGGTTTGTTTGATGCATTGCGGTTTTTATTTGATTGTGCTTTCGACATGCAAACACAAAAACATTATGATGCAATAATATGACCTTAATGAGACATTAGGATGTTGCAGCTCTGGTTGTAAAACATTATGTGTGCTGTTTTAATGTGTGATTCTGCTAATAAAGAGCAAGTATGACTCAAACAAGGCCACAAGAGAGTTTTTTTTTTCTAATTATCTTTTTCATAACCGATATTGATGCCATTTAGCTTGGTTTTCAAAAACAAAATGAAAAGAAAGCAAGGGAAAGCACGGCACAGTGAAATGAAACAAAGCATCTGATTTGCAATAATAAAACAGAGAGAACAAATGGGATAGTGATTTCACAAAAATAAGCAAAAGAATTCTGCATTATTAAAAAATCCTGGTCGCCTTAAATTTTTAAGCTAAATCGAATTAACCTTACGAGTCCATTGAACTTATATGATGTTAAACTGACTTAAAACAGCTTGGGTAACTTATAAAATTAAGTTAAAACCTGATTAACTTATTTTAATAAGTTATAATGACCTAAAACATATGCTTTCATGACTAATTGATCATATCATTTTTCACATTCTGATTTTAAAGAAACGCTTCACTTTTATTTGGAAATATAGGCTCATTTTATAAGTCCCCTGGGGTTAAACAGTTATGTTTTACCATTTTTTAAACAATTCAGGTGATCTCTGGCTCTGGCGGGAGCAATTTTAGCTTAGCTTAGCAAAAATCATTGCATCGGATCATAGATATATACACTAGCTATCGCATACGGACCCTGAGGATGCATCAATAGCGCCACCACATTTGTACAGTGCTCCCAGGACAAATGTCATTCAGCCACACTAGTTAAGATTAAAGCCAATATGAAGATGCTGCTGGACATTAGTACTTTCTACAGGTGTAACGAGCAAACAAAGAAAACAAAGCACAAAGGCAAAACATTTCATAGGTAAGATTTAGTTTTATTTACGTTTTTGTATGTCACAAACTTTTGTGCTAAACAAGCATTGATGATAATACAGTTTCTTCCTGCACTGATCATAAGGCAAAGTAGCACCAACTTGCACTAAATACTAGGCTTATGCTATTTT
Source organism: Danio kyathit (assembly GCA_903798195.1). NCBI lineage: Eukaryota > Metazoa > Chordata > Actinopteri > Cypriniformes > Danionidae > Danio > Danio kyathit. Next base: position 31,156,480 of record LR812537.1, on the reverse strand, counting down.
TGTTGAATAAAATAAGTAAACAATGTAAATGAAATATGACAACAAGATGCTGCGGTGCTAGAAACTTGTATTATTGTTGGCTAAGTGAATGAGTCGTTCATAACGAAGATTCATTTACAAACGTATCGCTCCCTCCGTTAGAATGAGAAGTGAAAGCAGGAGAGGGGGTGTGTTTCAGGACACGGATTAGATCAAATTTAACAGGGAGGGAGGATAATACATTTCTATGCACACAAACACACATGCTCTTTGTCAGAAATTCCCATGCAATCACTGATCCATTAATGGAGAAAAGTGTTGTAAAATGATCATTTTCGTAATTTAAAAAACATTTGCATATTGACCAGCGGGAAAACTCCCATTCATAGATATTTGTGTACTGTATATCTCTCTGGTTCTGGATGGCCAGTCCTCCACTGCACCTTGGTCCCATATTAATTTCAAAGGAGCACTACCCTGTACTAAAATGGCAGCTCTATTGACGCATTCCTTCTAATAGACAACAACAGCGTAGGCAACATCTAATGTAAATATCTATGGCATCGGATTAGACCATTAGCATCTCGCTCAAAATTTTCAACATTTCTTTTGAATACTTTTCCTATTAAAAGCTGGACTCTTCTGTGTACTAAGACTGGGAGAAAATTAAAATGTGTCACTATAGGTAACAAGGGGCAGATATATTGATTTGGGGGCCCCAAGCAATTTTAGCCAAGGGGCCCAACAGTCCTAAAATGCACCCTTTGTCCTTTTATTTATTTTCTATTTATTTAAACTGATGGTTTTTTTCTCTTTCCTTTTTTACTCTTTATCTTAATGCAATTTCTACTTTTAATTTTTTTAAAGATTTATTTTCTTTAAAATGAATTTACAGCTAAAAATATTAAACTATTTTTTATTTTTAAAACTAAATCTTTACCTGATTTGACTGCTGGACCGTTTCATGGTTGGGAGTAGAGGACACATTTGCGTAGATGTAATAATTAAAGTTGAAATTTTATTTGTTAGACCCTCACCACTCAAAATATGATAGAAAATGATGATATATATAATTTATAGATATAATTTATACTTCTCGGCATTTATTGTGGGCTCCCAGATTACATTGGGCCCTAAGGGGCCATTTACCTTGCTTATTGGTTAAGTCCAACTCTGTAGGTAACCACATTGCATAATATCAAGTTCCTTGATTATTACCGCAGATGAAAATATTTTAGCCATATCGACTGAAAAATAAGGCAGCGCGGTGGCGCATTGGGTAGTGTTGTTGCCTCACAGCAAGAATGTCGCTGGTTTGAGCCTTGGCAGGCATTTCTGTGTGGAGTTCTGTGTGCATGTTCTCCCCGTGTTTGCGTGGGTTTCCTCCGGGTGCTCCGGTTTTCACCAAAAGTCCAAAAACATGTGCTATAGGTGAATTGGGTAGGCTAAATTGTCTGTACTGTTTGTGTGTGAGTGAGAGTGTATGGGTGTTTCCCAGTGATGGGTTGTAGCTGAAAGGGCATCCGCTGTGTCAAACATATGCTGGATAAGTTGGCGGTTCATTTTGCTGTGGCAACCTCAGATTAATAAAGAAACTAAGCCAAAAAGAAAATGAATGAATGAATGAATGACTTAAAAATAGAAACTTTTCATATACTGTTGGTCTTATGGTACAATGTAACTGCTGAAGTGTAAAACATTAAACAGGAAAATGATCAAAATACTTTTTTGAATTTTTTAAACGAGATGCTAATGGTCTAATCCGATTTAATGATTTATGCTAAGCTAAGCTAAAAGTGTTCCCACCAGACCCAGAAATCAGCTGCATGGATTCAAAAATGGTAAAACGCAACTATGTGACTTGTAAAATTAGCCTATTGTGTTTACAAAAAAGTGCACCTTTAAAAAAAGCATAAAAAACACGTTTTTTTTGCAGCATTCAATATCTCAAACACACAAAACAAACAAATTATTTTTCATAACATTCTGATTTCCCAAAAGAAAAATCATTATAAACTACAACGCAAAACCACACAGCCATAATTATAATATGAATTTCATCATGATAAAACCAGATGCCCGCCTTTAAAGAGGGTCTGCAACGAGGAAATGATTACTGTTTCCTACCTAATTCTATTTTCATAAACAGACCTGCGACTGGGATTGTGAAACTTCATCAGTGGTCATTAATACAGTAAACATGCAAATGTCACAATGAAAACAATTATTGGTGATGTTCTATTCTTCTGCTTATAACAAACATGCAAAAAATCATGAATGATGTAATGAAACTTGTTGTACTACACATTTATTATAACAATATAAAATGACACGTCAGGCAAAAATTACTTTGAGGGATTTGAGATTTTGGGCTTTTCAAAATGTTTTTTTTTCAGCGTACTGGAAAGAAAGTCTATCTAAAATACGCTTAGAAGTGTTTCTTTCACCACAATTTATCAATTTGTGTCTGTAGATTTCAATAACAAAACATTTTAATGCTGTTTTCAGAATTGTTCTTTTTCTGCACTGAGACAAAAAAATCTTGAGTTCTACAATCTTGAATAATAAACCTTGAATCTTGAAATCTTGATTCTACAGTTTATTTTAATCACTTTTTTGAAAGTAAAAAGGAATATTTATACAAAGGAATACATTCATACATAATTTACCTTATTTAACAGTTCAAAAACAGTGTTTTTTCTGGCTGTTTGGAGTATTTTCAGATACAAGAGATCTCTGCAAAAAAATCTGATACCATGATAAAAATAATCTGAATCACGTAAACCAAAAGGAAAGAAACAAGAATTTTGTTTCTGATTTTATTTAAATGTTCTGATTTATGGACTAGAAATAGTGCATACTTAATAAAGCAATCTCTTATTTGCATGTTTAACCCTTTATATTGAAATATATTTCTCATAAGTATTTCTCATTGAGAAAAACCATGGTGTGTTACTAAAGGGCTTTGCAATTCGTAATGTAATTAATCAACTAGTGAAGTATGGTGATAATAACTAAAATGCTTCCTAGCCTCACTTCCAGCCTGATTTCATGAGTAGACTTAACTATTTTACATATTTTCAGAAAAGTGGCTAATTTAGACTCAGAAAATATTTAGTCCTAACAAATAAGATTTATTCTGATTGCTTATAAAATTTCTATCCATTTGCATTACAAACTTTTAACATAGTTGAAGTAATAAACTTATGATTAATATTTGTGATTGATATTTGTTAGTTAAACATAAATGAAACAACGATTTATGTAGTAATATCAAAATGTGTTTAATTAATCCAGTTGTGTTTTTAATGCTTTTTGGAGAATGTGGGGTATGGAGCAGCTACAATTTTGCGCTTAAATTTCAAATAAACCAATCACAAAATGTAACTAATTGAATCTGTCTTTTTCTATAGATAGATATATTTCTACCATATCCATATCTCTTAAATGATTAAATATAATAGTATTCGATTTTAACAAATTTTGATTGATTCTAAGGAATCTGACGACATACACTCACCGGCCACTTTATTAGGTACACCTGTCCAACTGCTCGTTATCACATTTTAATCAGCCAATCACATGGCTGCAACTCAATGCATTTAGGTATGTAGACATGGTTAAGATGATCTGCTGCACTTCAAACTGAGCATCAGAATGGGGAAGAAAGATGATTTTAGTGACTTTGAACATGGCATGGCTGTTGGTGCCAGACTGGCTGGTCTGAGTATTTCAGAAACTGCTGATCTACTGGGATTTCCACGCACAACCATTTCTAGGGTTTACAGAGAATGGTCCGAAAAAGAGAAAATATCCAGTGAGTGGCAGTTCTGTGGGCGCAAATGCCCACAAAAATGGCCAGACAGGTTTGAGTTGATAGAAAGGCAACAGTAACTCAAATAACCACTCATTACAACCGAGGTATGCAGAAAAACATCTCTGAATGCACAACACGTCCAACCGTGAGGTGGATGGGCTATAGCAGAAGACCACACCGGGTGTCACTCCTGTAAGCTAAGAACAGGAAACTGAGGCAACAATTCACACAACCTTACCAAAACTAAACAATGGAAGATTGGAAAAATGTTGCCTGGTCTGATGAGTCTCAATTTCTGCACCAATATTCCGATGGTAGGGTCAGAATTTGACGTCAACAACATGAAAGCATGGATCCATACAGTCTTGTATCAATAGTTCAGGCTGGTGGAGGTGGTGTAATAGTGTGGGGGACATTTTCTTGGTACACTTTGAGCCCATTAGTACCAACTGAGCATCGTGTCAATGCCACAGCCTACCTGGGTATTGTTGCTGACCATGTCCATCCCTTTATGACCACAGTGTACCCATCTTTTTATGGCTACCTCTAGCAGGATAACTCGCCATGTCATAAAGCGCGACTCATTTCAGACTGGTTTCTTGAACATGACAATGAGTTTACTGTACTCAAATGGCCTCCACAGTCACCAGTTCTCAATTCAATAGAGCACCTTTGGGATGTAGTGGAATGAGAGATTTGCATCATGGATGTGCAGCCGACAAATCTGCAGCAACTGTGTGATGTTATCATGTCAATATGGAACAAAATCTTTAAGGAATATTTCAATATCTGGTTGAATCTATGCCATGAAGGATTAAAGCAGTTCTGAAGGCAAAAGTGAGTCCAACCCGGTACTAGTAAGGTGTACCTAATATAGTGGCCGGTGAGAGTATATTTAAAAAAAACTGACAAATTAAAGAAGTGAAGTTTATTTATAGACTAATTTCGAGAGGATCACGTGCTTATGATTGCTAGCGGCTGGACCCACATTATCCAAATCACCATGCACCAGATGATCCCTAAGCTACTATAAATACCCTGGGTTTCATATCACCGCTATCTTCGCTTTGAAGACAGCTTGGCTCGCATCAGCTGCTGCCACCACCACCACCACTGCTACTACTACTACTGCTACTACTGCTACTGCTGCTGCTGCTGCTGCTGCTACTACTACTGCTGCTATTGCTATTGCTACTGCTGCTGCTACTACCGCTACTGCGGCTACTGCTACTGCGAATACAACAACAACTACTACTTCAAACAACAACTAAATCTGCAAATCTGTACATAGCACGCTTCAAAGGGAAGCCTCACAAAATAACCACACTCCAACAAAGACTAAACATTTTAGAAATCTCCGAAAACGAGACTAGCGCGAATAGAATAATTTCTACTAAGGAACTCACCTCTCAGACCTCCCGCCCGTCTACAGGTCCATATCATCAAGTAATTGACTGCAAGGGACCAGGCAATCCAATTCGCAAAACATTAGTCCACAGCAAATCCATACATTGAGAAATATTCATGGAATGAATTGTTATCATCCAAACTTCTCGCTGGAGTGCGTTCAGTAGCGTCTCCAGTCATAACACTAGTGATTCTGGCCAATGGCAGCCGCCCTCTGCACTCCTGATTGACACTGCTGTGAGCCAATAGCTGAAAAGAGAAGCGCAGCCATCCTATGAGCTCTCAACTTGAGATGGTCCCGCCCTCTCTCTTGACAGGTTAAGAATGGACTCGGACTGGTGAATGAACTGGGTCAGATATGCTAGTAATTTAATCATGTTAGGATTCCAAACTTAATGTTTTTTATTCATGGATTAAAGTAAAGCCCATAACTAGGCCCACACGGAATCTGCGCGCGCAGAATTCCGCAGATTTTCCGCAGAATTCCACTTATTTTTTTGCCGATCATTAATTCTGTTTATTTACTTGAGTAAATTTGTGTCAATCTGAATTTATTCAGTTTTTAAATTACACATATTTCACATATTAAGGTTTTAGTTATGAGACTCCCAAAATAATTCCGCAGAAATCTGCAGATTTTTACCAAAATTCTCAGCAGAAATTCCAAAAAACGTCCACAGATTCCGTCTGGCATGGGCCACTAAGTCGTGACATAGTTTTATGTACAGGATTTGATGTTGGCAGTTTGTTTAAATAAATAAAATAATAATAAATAAATATTTATTATTATTTATTTATTAATTAATAAAAAATGTATTTAATTAATTTATATATTTAAAAAAAATAACTCTGCCACATCTGATAGCCATTTTAAATCCAAAGTGTATTACCCAAATATTGAAAAACATTCAACACATCAAACACAGAAGGCCAATCGCAATATGCCAGTGACTCATATGTTCATACACCAGTGTCATATGTGAATTCACTATAGCAAGTTGGTTGGATGTGAAATAGCAAAGAAACAAACCTCCCGCTTGACTGCCATGAATGGGAGGACATTCCTGACGAATGGAGCAACGTTTCATCCATCGACTCTGTTTAGATACATTTGCATTCTAAACATTCAAACTCCACTCCACTATCACTTCACCTACTCAGTCAAGAGGCACTTTCAGGACTACTAGACAAGCCACGCCCCATACCTTCAGCTCTCCATCCACCTGCCCTCCTGCGGGAGGACGAATGCCCACCTCAACCATCTTTGCATTGCATCTACGAAGCTATCGTACCATGCACTAATAAAGGCTCTTCCATTCACACTTGCCCATGCCCTCATTAAGACGCCTCACATGGAAATCAGCTAAAACAATTCATTGTGTCTGCCATACACGTATCTTGTTGTAAAAAATTAATTTCTGATTTTCTCTTGTTTCCCAATTCAGAGTTCTTGACAGCCGGCACCAGAAGCTGACCCTCATCCAACCTATTACACTCTACAGCTACTGCAGAATCCGCAACTATTGATCATCTTATAAAAAGAGATCGACAACCCCTTTATGATTGGACCGTTCTCTGCACCATCCTTCAAGATGTCATGTATCAGTCCCATAAGCAGTGCACCCACAACCTCTTTAACAAAGGATTCTATCTAATAATTACAGATTAAGGAAGCCACAGTACAAGGCAAAAACAAGGCATTCCTATTCACCACCTTTAACACCGCTTTTAAGACGCCTCATATTGACATCAGCTAAAAAACAATTTATCATGTCTGCTGAATATGTGCCATGTTGCAAACCAAATTGCTGACTTCTCGTTTTTTCTTCCAGAATTCTGGTCATTGGCTCCAGAAGCGGACCCCAACCCAATGCCTGTCCCTCCGTCTTCAGAAATGATACCTCCATTTTAACACTATCCTGAACTCAGGATACTGTAGTCCACACGAGCTTTTGGCTCTCGCAAGAGCCTCACCCATCACCTCACCTTTCTGCTGCCCCTGCAGCATTGAATGCTTCCGCTGTTTCCTCATAGCTCTTTCCTCCTTGCTTTTGACTCTCACCTAACCTTCCTCCATCTTAACATCACCCTAAGCTTAGACCCCCACAGGAGTCAACAAGAGCTTTGGCTCTCGCATGAGCCTCACCTATCACCTCATCTTTCTATTTCCCCCAGCCAGCGTTGAGTGCTTCAGCTGTTTTCTCCAAGCATTTTACTCCTTCCCTTTGACTCATCTAACCTCCCTCCTCCATCTAACCAGTTAATGCCATACTCCAGACTAAGGGCTCGAGCACGACCCTGTCTTTATGTGTATATGTATATGCATATGTGTATGTATGTATGTATGTATGTATGTATGTATGTATGTATGTATGTATGTATGTATGTATGTATGTATGCATGTATGTGAGTACATATGTACGTGTGTGTGTGTATATATGCGTATGTGTATGTAGGTATGTTTACGTGTGTGTGTGTGTATACACGCATGTGTGCGTGCGTGTGTGTATGTGCAGTATGTATGTATGTATGTATGTATGTATGTATCTACCTTCTGTTTCCAAGCTCTGCTAAGCTTGCCACCCCTCCCTACAGCTCGGACCCCCGCAGGGTCCAACCTGAGCTTTGACTCCCGCAGGAGTCTCTTTAGGCCCCGGCCACCTCCTGCTGAAGTCTCCACCGCCCCCTCCCTTTCCCAGACTCCGGCAGGAGAAATGCCCCACCATGGCACTGACCCCCGCAGGAGTCACTTTGTTAAGAAATAGTTTCTCCACTTTCCTAACCGCCCTCCTGAACACCATTTTGACTATTTTTTCAGTTTAGATACGGGTCAGAAACATTTAATATTTATAATTTAATAAGTACACTAAATGAAAATTCTATAGTTTCTCTCAAAGAATCTTGGGAAAATGACCTTGGTGTTGATATTACGGAAGAACGATGGGAGGATATTTTAAAAATGGTCCACTCCTCTTCTATATGCGCCAGACATGGCCCAATGCAATGTAAGGTGCTCCATAGAGCTTATTTAACCAATGCCAAATTAGCTACATTTTTCCCTGATAGAAGTGATGCCTGTCATCATTGTAAGCAGTCTCCTGATTACCATCTCTATATGTTCTGGAGTTGCCCTCAATTGAAAAATTTCTGGTCCAGTGTTTTTGACACACTTAATAAATCTATTAACATAAATCTAGACCCTAACCCCTTGACAGCCCTTTTTGGTATTTCAAAGAGAGTTGACTTGACTGTTGCATCTCACCAGGTTATTGCTTTATTCATATCATTTGCAAATTTACTCTTGCGAGTACAAATTTACTGATACACTTGTGTGGCTATTCTCTACAACTACAAATTACACTTTTACAGCTGCTTGGGAGTTTTGCACCAATATACAGATGCCAGTTAGAATCGTAACTTCAGCTAGCTTGGCCAAACAACTTTAAATGCATCAAATTAACCCATTGCTGTAGGGTTTTATGTTTGTGATAATAAAGAGAATCAAATTCGAAGTTAAGAATTGTCACTGTAGTATGTAAACTAATGTTTACTGTTTTGCTGAATTGAATGACGCCACTTATTTTATTATTTTGTTCTTTTTTCCAGAAACGTAACTTATTGGGGTTTTTTTCTTAGTTTTCCTCTCGCCGTGTTCTCACCTCCACGTGGCAAGATAGATTTTTGTAAGTATAAGTTAAAAGATGCACGTTAAAATGTTAAACATATTAAATGAAGTTTTAATTAATGTTCAGTCCATGTAATGTAAAATAGATTTTCAATATAATGCTGAAATGTTTAGAGTAAACGTTAAAATGTGAAGTATTTAATGTACAATATAAAATGATAATTATGCCTACAATGTTTGATATAAGACTAGGTTGAAAATGTGGGTTTTTTTTCCAGGTGTTATTTTACATTATACAATTGAACAAGAGTTAGCTTCTACGTTTGGAGCATAATTATCTTGTTAAACCCTAACAAAAAAGTGAAAATTCAGCTAAGTTCACAAATAACCTAATAGAGTTCTTTTTGTGTTTGTCTTCATTCACAGGTGCTGTGTGAATGTGGCATTGCAAATTGTGTGAAAGTTTGTTATCTCACAAGTATGAATTATTAAAACATCTTAGGCTGAAGACATTCACACCACAGCCGGAGATTGTGTGATGAGCTGTCAGAGCATCTACCTCAATGAAGACCTGGACACACTTGTTAAAGAATGTGGTATGTATCAGAATAGTGTGCCAGTAATTATTTCCATCTAGATAACATGGGGTATTCATGAGAATGGAATGGACATGAGGACACATTGACCACCAGTATTTCAACATTGAATCCATTGGGTTGTTTTGAATTAAAAAAATAATGCAAGGTAAATGTTGGTTAAGCTTTCACTCTGAGGAAATTAAATCCGCTTGGTCCAGAGGAACCTGAAGATGAAGTTGTCCGGATTCTGGCACCCACCCTTTTCTGCCAGAAACAACAATCCTCGCCTAAACAACAAGGTGAAGACACAGACATTTCCTAGTGCTCATGAACCAGTGATTTTACCAGTGATATGATTTTGGAAATGTTTAGTAAGAAATGCCTTGTGTCACCAGGATGCATGTTCTGGACTGTCTGCTTACGAACTCAAGCGCCTTGAGAACATCGGAGAGAAGGAAGCCTTCTTGTCTTCTCTGAAGATATGGCAAGTATGTGGACATTTTAGTAAAGGACTAATCAGCTGTTTTCCATTTCACCTGCCCTCTCCGTACCTCAGTCTCCACCCTACTCTGTCTCTTTTTCTCTCCCTCCTGCTCTTTCACTGTTGTCCCCCACTGTACTGTCCTTCTCTCCTTCTCCTTTCTTTCTCTTGTATTCACTTGTTATCTTACAAGTGTAACTTCACATATAGATTTTAAAAATATGTAAAATTAGATTTTGGTGGGTTCTTGTATTTTTTTAACAATGTAGATTACAAAGATATTGTAATTTCTGTCTTCATCCATTAGCACACCTTTTAGTATAATTATGGTTGCTGTCTATTCAGAAAAATTCTCTCTCTCTCTCTCAAAAGGAAGCGGAGGATCTGAGGCAGTCAGTGAAGCCAAAGCTAAATGTCAAAAAGTAAATAAAGCAGTACAATTAAAAGCATGAATCTTTTTACTGTTGTTACTGTTTCAGCCAAAAAGTATTCTTGTTGCTTATCATGTTCAAATTGAGTGACCCATGTCACATGGGACTACATTAACTATGTTTTTAGTAGGTTTGTGTAATTTTGAATGTGCACGTTCAGTGGTGACTACGGGAGGATCAGATCCAAAACATCTTAATTTGTCTTCTGAAGATAAACGGAGGTGATATGGATTTGGAACACGAGGGTGAGTAAAAAAAAATTTTTGGGTGAACTATCCCTTTAAGTTTCAGGCTTGATGGACATACTACACTCATCCTGACTTGATTGTCAGATTATAAATTGTTACATTGGCAGAAAGGTGCACAGCATTTATGAGAAGCGTCTCCATTTTTAGTTACCTTTTTTTAACTGCATTTTTTGTGACAGGTCAACGGCTTCATTGGAAGAAAAATCTCTGCAGTCTCTCCGGAAATCCCTCCATTCTAAAGCACAAAACCTCACCCCAAGTGAAGGGTTGACCCATAATCAAGTGAGAACAAGACTAATACTTGGATAATTTTCAGATATTATATTGTTGTTGTTACATTAATAGGAAATTGCACAACTGGAGATAACAATGCATTGTGTTGTTGTTAACATATTATCCACAGCCTTGTGACTTTTTTCCAGGCTTTTAGGGGTGATCAGGTCTTAAGGTCATTATCCTGAACTTGCATCCATTCCATTCTCATGAATGCATATATGCTGTGTGCTTTAATGAAAATATGTGTGTGTGTGTGTGTGTGTGTGTGTGTGTGTGTGTGTGTGTGTGTGTGTGTGTGTGTGTGTGTGTGTGTGTGTGTGTGTGTGTGTGTGTGTTATATTACTATTTTATATTAAGTGTGTGTTTTTACATTCCAGGACATTGAATCCAGAGAGGCAGAGGAAGACATGGCAGGAAAGACCATGGGCATCTACAAATTACAATCAGAGGATCGTGGTCAAGGTTATGGATGCTTCACTGATGTCTGTGTTGTGCTGGAAGGTGTGGAGGTTCTCCACAACCTGCAGAGTGTCACTCATGCATGTATTATGTGATATGGCCTGATCTACGCACTCAATTTAAGCTACCCTAAAAGCCTGAAGTGTACATATGAGGTGTACCAGAAAATCCTGATGGACCTGGACTCAACCAAGCATTCCCCGAAAATACAGACACTGAACCTGAAATTTCTCCAGTGATTTGGCTGGCAATAATGAACTTATATGGCCCTACCCATTTTTTTTCTCATTGCGTTCCAACCCAGAGATATGTTAAAATTATTTTAAAACTTTTTTATTTTTTGGGTGTCCAAGCGGTCATGTGATGTTCGAGTGTGGCTGTGTAAGTGGGTTCATATGGATGGTTTCATAAATGTTGGCTGATGTTAACTTGGCTCAATCCAGAGTTTTGTATCAAAGACAAATATAAATAAATCTGGAATTTTCCAGTTGGTCTAATTCTATTTTTTATTAGATGGGGAAACGATTGCATAAATGTGATGCATTGTTTAATTTGGTTTAGTATATAAGCATACATTAAACATGATTCAAATACATGTTATTTATCTTTTTTTAGTTACCCTGATTTAGTTCTCTTAATTATTATGCAATTTATACAATAAACTTTATGTATTTTAAATAAATAAACTTTTTATTATTAATTTAGAATAATTACACTTTACATAAACTAATTACATAAACCTGAGGCTTATGCATTTAAAATAAATAGGTTTTATAATCCTAATGAAAATAAATAGCATAAAGTTTATTTGGTAGATTTGTGTTAAAATTATGAAAAAAATATAAATGGGAATTTGTCATGTAATAAAATTACATAAATCTTAAATTTTGGGTGAAATATTTCTGTGAGTGACGGTAATGATAAAATTCTAATTATATAAAAATATATGACTTTTTAAAGGAGGCGCCCCCAAATCCAGCCCCTAATCTTACCCTTCATTAGGGAATGAGCAAAATTGTACTAAAATGTACAAATTAATATGAATTAGCCACTAAATCCAAAGTTCCGAATTGCTGTAAGATTCCGTTGCCAGTGTTGACCTCTATTGCTGGTAAAACAATTAGGCTGCTATAGTCTCATGCTCAAACTATTTCTGTTCCGAGTTCCAGGGTTTCCTCGTCTGCCTCAGACTTTACAGCATTTAGTCCTGGAAAACACTTGTGCTAGGAAGAATCTCGCTTTGACGGAGTGAGGCTGGGAATTGTTAGGCAATATCCATCTTTCTGGTATTTGGATTGACTTCTTTTACCTGCAGTCACCATGAATATGTCTAACAAAAACAATGTCGAGTGAGAAGCTGTATTTTTAGGAATGCGTGAGGTCACTGAGCTTAGGATTTCTTCCCCATTCACAGACTTTGCTAGCAGTGGAATCAGCAACCATCCGCTTGTTGATTCTGACGATGTGTCAGTTTCAGGATAACCAATAATCTGTAATGGACCCTTTTCACATTTCTGGGTTTCTCAGTACTGGAAGTCATCATAGTTGAGTAAACTTAGAGCCCAATGAATGGTAGTGTACAACAAATTATATATATATATATATATATATATATATATATATATATATATATATATATATATATATATATATATATATATATATATATTTTACAATCCTACTTGCTGAAATAATAAAAGAAAAACTTCACAATGATGTTATCAAGACTTTCAGAAAAAGGAAAAAAAAAATAGTGTGAGACTGATAATCGGAATCAGTTTTATTGCCAAGTGTGCTTCACACACACAAGGAATTTGTTTTGGCAACAGAAGCTTCCAGTGTACATAAAGTGACAAGTGACAACACAAAATTAAATATGAGAAAAGAAAAAGGCGATGAACATAAATGTGAAACAGAGATGCAGTTAGTCAAAAAGATCTGGATGTTGAATTGTATATACAGATTTGATATAAATGTACAGGTTGTAAGGTGCTGTACAATGGAGAATGGAGAAAGTATTGCATTGTATATTGTTATAAGGTGCTGTGTACAAGTGCGTATAAGAAAGTATTGCACGTTTATTGCACAGTAGGAGAATATTTAACTGTTCATGAGGTAGATGGCCTGAGGAAAGAAACTTTTCCTGTGTCTGGCTGTTTTTGTGCTTGGTGCTCTGTAGCGCCGACCAGACAGTAACAGTACAAACAGGTAGTGTGCTGGGTGTGAGGTCTCCAGAGTGATTTTGCGAACCCTTTTACTCACTCTGGAAGAGTACAGTTCTTGAAGTGTATGAAGGGTAGTGCCAGTGATTCGTTCAGCAGTCCGACATATTCGCTGTAGTCTAAGGAGGTCAGTTTTGGCAGCTGAGCTGAACCAGACGGTGATTGAAGTGCAGAGGATGGATTGCATGACTCCTGTGGCAGGTTGAACTTCCTCAGCTGACGAAGGAAGTACAGTCTCTGCTGGGCTTTCTTCACAATAGAGTCTATGTGAATGTCCCACTTCAGATCCTGAGAGATGGTGGTGCCCAGGAACCTGAATGACTCTACTGCAGCCATAGTGCTGTTCATGATGGTGTGTGGGGGGAGTACAGGGGGGTTTCTCCTAAAGTCCACTATCATCTCCACTGTTTTGAGTGTGTTCAGCTCCAGGTTGTTGTATCTGCACCATAAAGCCAGCCGCTCCACCTCCTGTACTGTGGGGCATCACTGCTGATGGTGCGGCAGGCGGATGTGATTTTGCCCATTCTGACTAGCTGTTGTCTATCTGTCAGAAAGCTGGTGATCCATTGACAGACAGAGCTGGGGACAGACAGCTGGGTCAGTTTGTACTCCAGCAGTGATGGCACGATGGTGTTAAAGGCAGAACTGAAGTCCACAAACAGTATCATTGCGTAGTTCCCTGGTTTATCCAGATGTTGTAGAGTATAATGCAGTCCCATGTTGACTGCATCAACCACAGACCGGTTTGCTTTATAGGCAAACTGCAGGGGGTCCAGCAAAGGTCGAGTGATGTCCTTCAGATAAGCTAGCACCAGTCTTTCAAATGACTTCATGGCCACAGATGTTAAGGCAACAGGTCTGTAGTTATTAAGTCCTGTGATCTTTGGTTTCTTTGGTATTGGGATGAATGGTGGAGCATTTGAAGCAGGATGGAACTTTGCGCTGTTCCAGTGATCTGTTGAAGATCTGTGTGAAAATGGGAGCCAGCTGGTCAGTGCAGGTTCTCAGACAGGCTGGTGAAACACCGTCTGGGCCTGGTGCTTTCCCTCTGTTCTGTTTACTGAAGATCTGGCACACATTTTCCTCACTGATCTGAAGTGAAGAAGGGGGGGTGGGGGTGGCTGGAGGTGTTGATGGCTGTTCACTGCAGATCTGACGCATATTATTCTCACTGATCTGAAGTGCAGGGGGGGGGGTGCTGGTCAGAGGTGTCAAATCTACAGTAGAACGTATTCAGCTTGTTTGCAAGATGTTTATTGCTGTCTAAGCTGGGGGATGGTGTCTTGTAATTAGTGATGTCTTTCAGGCCTTTCCACACTTATGCAGGGTCGTTGGCAGAAAACTGGTTTTGCAGCTTTTTGGCATAGCTCTTCTTAGCCACACCAATTTCCTTTGTCAGTGTGTTCCTGGCCTGATTGTATAAAATCCTGTCCCCACTCCTGTAGGCATCCTCTTTTGCGTGACGAAGCTGTCTAAGTTTTGGTGTAAACCATGGTTTATTATTGTTAAATGATAAGTAGGTCCTGGTAGGGATGCATAACTCCTCATAGAAACTGATGTATGATGTTAAAGTCTCTGTGAGCTCGTCCAGGTCGGTGGCTGCACCGACCTGGACGCCCCCCACCACCACCACCATATTGGTATGTCTCACTAAGCTCAAGGGTTCTATTGAATTAATAAGAAATTGTATGATTTTAATGAGAAAACATTGCCTGACCAGACACTCGCTTGGATTTGAAACCTCCACGTGCGCTGTTCTATCTACACAAATGTCCTAAACATGAAATAATTATTTATTTGAGATATGGACATTTTTCTGCATCCTTCTGTTGTTCTACATAGATCAGTGGTTCAAACACTTTATTAAATATCAAAAGCAAAAAACAAATGATATTAATATAGGCACAAAGTGCGATGTATACTGTTAAAAATTATGATTGTAATGTGTATACTGTATCTATGCCTAATTTCAGATGGTCAGACGATCTTTATTGATATACCATGGGGCTACTTACAGTATTATTTGTTTCTGATTTGCTCATGAACATTCTAAATTGTGCAGTTATTTTCAGATAAACTCAAAGCTAAAATATTTTCAGGCAGGTCTTGACCGCATTACTATGATGGTTTTATATCTTATCCTAGCAAATCAAACAAAACAAAAGTCTTTAGATGTGATGCGTAAGAAACTAGTTTTGCACACATGAGCTTTTTGAGGACAAAATCCCGAAAAATGTCTTAAAAATACAACATCACAACAGTGTCTTTAGGTATACTGTAACTTTAATATAAGCAGAATAATTAACTCTGGTCTGTTGAATTATTAGAAAACAATGCATACTCACATTCTTGGCTGCATCAAAACCTTGTGTGTGCATTTTTTTTAAATAATTCAATAGTTTGTCGTCGATTACTATTAAAATTATATGTCAATAAAAAAGCCATGACAGCAAATAAGCTGCTTTAACATATTTTAATTTTAATCAAGTTTGAACTAATTTTTTTAAAGTTATGAAAAGTTTAATTTAAAGGGCACCTATGATAAAAAATCAACTTTTGTAAGCTGTTTGGACAGAACTGTGTGTTGGTATAGTGTGTCCACTGTCATATTGGAGTGATAGATAGGAGTGTGGTTTTCTCCGCCCACTGAATTAATTCACAGGCGCCATGTTTTTATAGTAACATGTATACAAATGTCCACAGAACATTTTTTTTTTTGCAAATGAACTGGGACTAAAATATTTGTTACAACTCCCTGTGATTTATATAAGTTTAGAACGTTTTAAAAACAGAGCATGTTTGTAATGAAGACAGTAAAATCGCTATCTAATTCTTAACCACTATAATCACCATGGCCGCATGGTGTCAGTAAACGCGGCTATATATGTGTGTGTGTGTGTGTACTGCAAATGCCATTTGTGTGTGACTCATTATTTCAGAAAGGCTTGAATAAACTCCACCACAAATACATTAAATAATCTTACCTGGTATTTTTGACTAATGAGCTGTATTTCAGCTTCATCCGTGTCTGTCTCTGTCACTGACTGCTGTTTATCTGACGTAACGCATGATAAGAAGCAGACACGCATGTGGGAACGGTGGGCGGGGAGAAGCAGCTCCTTCGGATTTAAAGCCACAGGCTACAAAAACAGCTACAATGAATTCAGACACTAAAATGGGCATTTTCTGCAGGCTACAGTAAATAATCTGGTGGGTATTTTGAGCTGAAGCTTTACAGACACATTCTGGAGACACCAAAGGCTTATCTTACATCTTGTAAAAGAGGTAAAATAAGTGCCCTTTAACATTTTTGTCAGTTTGATTGATATAAGTTAAGATGACTAGAAAAGTTAATTTGCTTCACCTCAAAAATGTAAAACAGCAAGTAATATTTTTACGGTCTACTTAAAATATTGATGTCTTGAGTGTAGGAAGTTACTATAGTGAACACCATGATTAAAAAAAAAGATTTGCTTTAATTTGTTATATAACTGAACATTGATCATAAGCTATTTTTAATTCAAATAAGTAAGGACCAGAAAACATCATCTCAATGAGCGAATTTCTTGTGTTCCGGAGCAAAAACAAAAACAGTTGAACCTCTGCAGAGCAGCTGTGGCTTTAATTCACTCTGGCAGGTTGGAGCCATGCGCCACCATTAATCCAATAGTGCTCACTTTCCAGGTGACTATCACTGCCTTGTCAGCCCATTTAGATCTTCATAATCCATAAACCTCTTAATCCAATTGTGCTGCAGCATCATGACATATTCCACACTGCACTGTGCAGAGAAAGAGCAATTGAGGTTTGACCTTAGCTGTAAATGTAAGAATCAGTTTATGATCTTGACCAGTGGTGTAAAGTAACGAATTAAAAAAATTCTTTCTCAGGAATTGTAACTTACGAAGTAGTTTTAAAAATATATACTTTTACTTTCCCTTGAGAACATTTTTAGTGCTGTATCGGTACTTTTGCTAAAATATTTTCCTTTAAACTTCAGTCACTACCTAATTTTTTTCTTGTCTATGGGGATTGGCTGAGTAGAAAAATCTGTCCTGTGATTCCTGTCAAATCACCTATAGAATCTAAATTGCATCATACTGAACAACCTCAAGACATGGGTACTTCATAAATGCAGCAAATCGTTTGGAAGCATTAAAAGTGCCCAATATACAAAATCTTTACACGCAAGGATGTTTACTGTATGATGACTGAAATCGTCAAATGGCCTTAACTAAATGCACTACAGAAAGTTACGTTTTCAATATATAATTTAATCAACTTAAGTAACATGGTTGAGCTAAGTGTTGTATTTGTATAATTGGTTGAATAATGTATTTTATATCATTAATATTATAGTTTCTAAAGATATTTTGAATTTGATTTCATTTTTATATACTGTGTTTCAGATTTACATTTATTAATTTTCTTTTCGGCTTAGTCCCTTTATTAATCTAGGGTCGCCACAGCGGATCGAACCGCCAACTTATCCAGTATATGTTTTACGCAGCAGATGCCCTTCCAGCTGCAACCCATGACTGGGAAACACCCATGCACTCTCATTCTCACACATACACTATACGAACAATTTAGCTTACCCAATTAACCTATAGCGCATGTCTTTGGACTTGTGGGGCAAACCAGAGCACCCAGAGGAAACCCACGCAAACACTGGGAAAACATGCAACTCCACACAGAAATGCCAACTGGATCAGCTGGGACTCAAACCAGCTGATGAGGCGACAGTGCAAACCACTGAGCCACCGTGACGCCATTTATGATAACTTTTAATAAATAGTTATATATATATATATGTTTTTCTAGTTCTTCAATTCCTTGTTTAATTATTTTAGTACTTTAACATAATTCTCATAATACATTCACTATCTGCAAACTCCCTCTCTCTATACAGTATATGTATAAAAGCAGCCCACCAGGCACAGGACATCAACATGACATCAGATTGACGTTGTACCCCAACATTGAGGGTCATTGCGTTTTTTAAAAAATGTTGTTGTTTTTTAAATTAATGTCAGGGTTACAAAACAACATCAAAACAATTTGTTACATAGATTGTACATGAGTTTTACAGAGAGGTAAAGCATCAAAAAAGCACAAACATGGAAAAAAATTAACTAAAAAACAAACAACAGATAATAAAAAAAAATCATGTGTTAAACAACTTAAAAAGAAAAATAAGTTGTTAGTTTTAACAGCTTTAAGATTTTTAGAAGAAGCTATAGCTCTAATGTACTGTTGAAGTTCCTTTTCAAAAACAATAAAAGAAGGTATACGTTGAGAGAATTTGCAGCGGTGTATATGGAATTTTGTAAGAATTAAAAGAATGTTAAAATGAAATATTCCTTACTTTTATCATCATGATGTTGAAAAAACCCAACAGGATATCCTTAAAAGATAACAATATATATATGAAATATGATAAGCAATTTCATTAGGTATATTACAGAAAGAGCAGCATGTGTTTACAGTATATCCGACTTAATTTTTTTCGAAAATGTCTTGGCTGGGTAAAATTTGTGTAACAGTTTAAATGAAATTTCTCAAATTTTGTTAGTTATTAAATATTTTACAGACAAAGACCAAAAGTTTTTCCATTGAATCTGGTCATATATTTCCAACCAAGGGCATACTTATAAACATTGGGATGTAAAAATAAGGGAATTAAAAGAAAAACCCACCAAGATTAACATGTCTAGATGTTATTATTATTATTATTGTTATTATTCATTCATTCATTCATTTATTTTCTTTTTGACTTAGTCCCTTTATTAATCTGGGGTCACCACAGCAGAATGAACCGCCATTATTATTATTATTATTATCATTATTATCATTATGATGATGTGTATATGTTTGTTCAAACACGCACCCAAAACCCAGTGTCCACTTGAGCTCAGCATCAAATCACATACGTACAGAATCTGCTTGGGAAACAGCGTCTATTATCACTATGGAGAGCATCAGCTGACAATCATGCATCTTTATATGAACTGACCGTTTTGAGGATTGCATAGGGGCAATGGCGCCTGTAATGAAAAGGAAATGAATCGCGTTAGGGTTAGCGTTATTATGTTTAGGGTTAGGGTTAGGGTTAGCGTTTTTATGTTTATTTCAAAGTGTTTCCATGCCTAAATAAAATGAAAGCACAAAACCGATTCACATTTAAGAGCAAGGGCGGCCCCTGGTGGTTCGGCGGTATGGGTTGCATATAGGGAGGATCGGCTCTACTCAGAAAGAAAAAAAATACGGGAGAAATACGGTAAAATACCTTTACGGGATGACAGCGGGATAGAAATGTAAAATACGGGAGAATCCCTGAAAAAACGGGAGGGTTGACAGGTATGACCAAGGGACATTGCATTTTGATTAGAAATGAAAATCAGGTTGACGTCAGAACTCAACGTCAGGCCGACGTCAATGTCCAGTGTCGGACAGACATTGCATTTTGGTTACTTTCCAACAAAACCTAAGAACAACAAAATATCAATATCTAATGATGTTACAGCTTCACATTGTGTGGACGTTACCAATGTGACGTCTATCAGACATTGGATTTTGGTTGCCATAACTGATGAATAAATGTCAGTATATGACATCAATATGACGTTATGACGAGATTTTGGCCACTTTCCAACAGAACCTAAAAATCCACAAAATATCAACGTTTACATTACATTTTGGCAGAGAAGTTGAAAAACCCTATTTTATTAGGCCCAGCCAGCATGTTGCCTTTTTCAGGAAAAACAAGAAGAGCAAGTGTGGTGTAATTGTATGTGTCTGGTCAGGATGTTCATCAGAAAGTTCATTATAGAATATTACCGCTTTTGTTTCTGCTGTGTAACTCACACCACAGGGGACTAAATCTTGAGCATTTTAAAGGGGTCATGAACTGCCCTTTTTATTATTTTTTAATGTGCACTCATAATGTTAACAAGAGTTTTACATCCAAAAACATCATCATTTACAAGTAATAAACTGTTTTCTGTCCAGTTTTAACCATCCTCATTTGAGCATACAGCTTGAATAGGGATAACAGATTGTAGACTGTGAAATGCTTGCGTGATTGAAAAAAAATGTAAACATGCAAATTGTTAGTCAAAGGTTTGATAGGGCAGTCTTGAGCTCACCAATGTAAACATCTGCATGTGTGATTACATTCTTCATAGACTGAGACTACTCTGATACACTCTAAAATATTCAGCATTTGCTTATGCCCCAATGACGGTTTGGTTTAGGGGTGGGGTTTAGCACCAACCTGACTACACCAAGTAGGACATGTTCCTGGATTAACATCTGTGTTGATACTTGAACAACATTCCAATCAGCCAATCAGAAATAAGCAACACGTTTACCATTTATGTTAAGTTTAGGCTTAATGTTAGGGTTATGTACTTTTACTTGATTGCTATCCGACTATTATTCTCCTCTGATTTTGGGAATAATTTACAGTTATGTTTGGTTTAGGGGTAGGAAATAAGTATGGATTACATTTTTGAACATGAATGATGTTCCAGGATCAACATAGACGTTAATCCAGGATCGCAGCGTATTTGGCAAAATCATGGCGTGCAGGGTTTGGGGACATGTCTCCTTTTTTAAAATCATTACTTTTTGTACAAATAAATAATATTTATGTGTACGAATTATCCAGTTTTCTGCAAATACATACAAAAGTCACATTTCCTTGTGAGATTCGGCTGACGTATCAGATGATCTGTAATGACTGATAAAGCAAAAGTGATCAATGTGATAAAAACAGTTGCTGATACCCATGTGGTGCAACATTTCCATTGGATCTAAACTCAAAAAAATTACATTTGTTGTTTGTTCAAACTACTTATTTAAATTAAGCTAAAACAACATGAATCTTGAGTTTTGGGGGGGCAACTTATTTGTTTTATGTTCAATCCATATAAATTTGTAATAACTAATAACTTAATTACATTTTTTTTCATGTTGTCCCAACACAGATTGATTGTTTTGAACATTTTTTTTATGGGTGGGCATAGATTAATTTTTTAATCTAGATTAATCTCACTGTAATCTTGGAATTAATCTAGATGAATCTAGATTAAAATGGCTCATTTGAATTCTGCTGAAGGCATTCAGAATATGTGTGCCACCCAGATAATGACTAAAAGTAAGTCTTTGAGAACGGGTTTCTCAAGCCAGGTGGTGCATTAGACCAGGGGCTCATCTCCTGTTTCCAAATTGCATCACAAACTGCTTGAGAAACTGTTCTACTATGATAATTGGTGATGAAAATAAATTATGCTCAATAAGATGTACTTGTGTTTACTAACTGTTTATTCAGTTAAACATGAATTTTGAACTGTAGGCCTACATAGCTTGAAACAGCGATTTTTGATTACCTTAATCTGACTAAAGTCATAACTGAACTAAACAGAAATGGAATTAAGACATGGAGTATGCATATATTAGTGGCATTATTGAAGTAAACACCACAATCAAACTATTACCGTCATGTCGGACTTTACGCCATGTTTTCCGACAAGATCCACACACTCGACTGTTAGTAAAGGACCGCACGCGCACACACACACACACACACACACACACACACACACACACACACACACACACACACACACACACACACACACACACACACACACACACACACACATCGTGAAATGTGGAAATTTTTTTCTTTCCATTTGGCGTGCGTTATTAAATTCCATAACACTCTCGCCAGTACTTACTCCTTATTTGCGTCTAATACCCCAGTTTGTCACGGGTATGAATGAAATGTTCATGAGTGAAAGTGGAACTGCTGAACTGCAGTTAAAGTCACCCAAAATTACAGGAAACTTTTACATGAAAGCACTTCACATAAACACCTGAATTATAATATTGTCTATTAAAGAAAATAACTAGATTACAGATTTTCATGTAAGCGTAGTCAGTAGTGTCTTCAAAGTAAGTGAAAGATCCAGAAGGGCATCCTGCTGATTTGATTCAGAAGGGCAGTTTTTTGTCAAACGGCTCACCGGTCAGGTATACATCCGCACTAAAATATCAAGGCGAAAGTCTCTATAGCTTGCGTAGAATAGACCCAGCTCCCAACCCAACTTTGAGAATAGATTAACTGCGATATTTTTTTTATCACCCGATAAAAGTCTTGTGTTAACGCAGCACGTTAACGCCGAGAACGCCCAACCACTAATTTTTTTACAGTGAGCACAGCATTATTTATTATTTTTTCTGTCTTTCTAAAAATCCTGCATCCAGTTGTGCCTTGTTTGTAGACAAATCAGCAATAAAATAAAGGCTGCTTTCAGTCTTGCCTTTTTTAGTTTGGTTTTAATTGTACTAGAATTTGTTTCCCATTTTGGTGCAGTTCGTCTGGGCAAGTGAAAAGCGAGAATGCAGCGTTTGCACCAAAAGTCAACCAAACAAGCGTAACAGGCTGAGTGTATACCAAGACTTCAAGGAGGTCTCGGTATGGTTATTTGGTTAACTTTTGCAGGTTTGAAATGCCTCACAGCAAGAAGATTGCTGGTTTGAGCTTCGGCTGGCCAGTTGGCTTTTCTGTGTGGAGTTTGCATGCTCTCCCCATGTTCGCATTGGTTTCCTCCAGGTGCTCCTGTTTCCCCTACAGGTCCAAAGACAAGCGGTATAGGTGAATTGGGTAAGCTAAATTGGCTGTAGTGTATGTGTGTGAATGAGTATATGTGGGTGTTTCCTAGTGCTGGGTTGTGGCTGGAAGGGCATCCGCTGCGTAAAAACACATGCTGGATGAGTTGGCTGTTCATTCCGCTGTGACGACCCCTTATTAATAGAGGGACTAAGCCGGAAAGAAAATGAATGAATGAATGAGTTTTGAAATGCTTCACATGTTTTGTACTGCACACTTCAAATGCATAATATGAAAGCGCCTGTAATTGGTTTTACGGTATTTTGATGTCACACACTGATCGGTCTATGCAGTGCTGCTTAACGGTCCAGTGAAGTACTTTGAAATGTGCTTTTTTGTATGTAATCTCAACTGAAAAATGAAGATAGGGTGGGACATCCCTAAAAGCTCCTCCCCTTTAAAAAAATAGTCAATAGCATTTTGTTTTTATCACAGAAAGTGGTGGACCTTAATTGCATCTGTCACAACTTTTATAAGTAATGATACAGCAAAGATGGATCCAAGTAAAAAAAATTCTCCGGAGGTCAACAATAAGTGCTCTATACAGTAGTTCAAACGGTAAACAAAGAGAAAAATAAAGAGCGTGGCGAAAGTAATCGGTAGCTTTGGGTAGTTAGACTGTGCACCATGGGGGAATCCTGAGAGAGATCCACACCGGTCCTGATAAAAGACAGAGAGCATGAACTAACAAAATGACCTGACAAAGAGACAAGGACCACCGCCCAGATATAGGCGCAATAACAAGCCACAGCTGGAAGGCAAATCAAAACAGCTGATGAACACACACACACACACAATACTTCACGTGATCATAATAACACTGACTTACAACAACAAACGCACGTGGTAAAAGCAAAACATAACCATGAGATGATACAGAAAACCATGTGCGCACAAACCTATAACCGTGACAGCATCAAATGAAAAGCAAATGAAAAGTATGAGGTGACGCATGAGGTGACGTGGAAAAAAAAATTGTCGATCATTTTATGTGGAAGTGACAAACTGCAAGCTTTGGATGTTTATATCATTCATTCATTCATTTTATTTTCGGCTTAGTCCCTTTATTAATCTGGGGTCACCACAGCGGAATGAACCGCCAACTTATCCAGCATTTGTTTTACGCAGCGGATGCCCTTCCAGCCGCAACCCATCTCTGGGAAACATCCACACCCACTCATTCACACTCATCCACTACGGACAATTTAGCCTACCCAATTCACTTGTCTTTGGTCTGTGGGGGAAACCGGAGCACCCAGAGGAAACCCACGCGAACGCAGGGAGAACATGCAAACTCCACACAGAAACGCCAACTGACTCAGCCGAGGCTCAAACCAGCGACCTTCTTGCTGTGAGGCGACACCACTACCTACTGCGCCACTGCGTCGCCATTTGTTTATATCAGTTTTATAAAATTTTTTATTCATATTTTGTCACTGTTTTGGAGCACACAGCTTTTAGATATTATGTTTTTTATTTAAATTTACAAGACCTTTAATGTCTAACACACCTTTTGTTTACGTCCCGTAGTTGCCGTTGCAATTTTCCTGCATGTTAATTATGACCATTTAATTGACGCTAATTCATTTTTAATGTCGATGTCAAGTTCATCCAGTCTTTCCTGTTGTAGGGATCAGAAGGGAGGCAATGTAAAGACTGTGCATTTCCACAGCTTGCCTCTGCATATCTTCTATATTATTTGTTTTATGCTTGGATGTACGTTTTCATTCATTCACTCATTCATTTTCTTGTCGGCTTTGTCCCTTGCGGGGTCGCCACAGCGGAATGAACCGCCAACTTATCCAGCACGATTTTACGCAGCGGATGCCCTTCCAGCCGCAACCCATTTCTGGGAACTTCCACACACACATTCACACTCATACACTATGGACAATTTAGCTTACCCAATTCACCTGTACTGCATGTCTTTGCCCGATCTACGTTTTCTTCTCTGGTTATTTACCTACCGTGTTTGAATCAGTGAAAGGTGCTAAATAGGCGTTAATCTTCTGCCGAGTTTAGTTACACTACTACGTAATAAAGTGGCTCATTTCGCAAGCTGTCGTTTTAGCAGGTTGCATTATTGTAAGCTGTTTTTAGACTAACGAGAAGGATTTCACCTCTCTTCAACTTGCAGGTTGTTTTTTATAGTACAGTGACATTTTATGTGTCAAGAGAGGAATTGAATTTTGTTTTCTCAGTTCATGACCCTTTCAAAATTAGTCGCATCGCCACTAGCTCGTCTCCTTCCCCGCTGGTGCCCAGTGGATCAGGTGTGTAACCATGGAGACGCGCTCGCGGTAAGGAGGCAGGATCAGTCGCGCGCGCCTCTCGCTCGCTCCCTCCCTGCTCGCGCGCGCTCCCCAGTCAGTCTCTGTTTCGCGCTCTCTGTGGATGCAGGAACCGTCCAGACACTTGCACAAGAACATAAAATAAACACAAACAATGACATTATCTGCAACGACCCGACAGAAACACAGCATTATCTGAGTGACTGAAACATCCCGCGCCTTTTCTGCTCGCCGTTTGCCGGTAAGTGTTTGTATTCATTTGCGAACGCAGATGACTTGATGCATTGAACTATTATTGATATTATTAGTACCGTATATTTAAAAGACAACGACTGCATCATTGTCAGCTGTTCTGCAGTTTTGTTTTGAGTGGATGTGTTCGAACTAACTGGATTTGAGAAGCAGAGATGTTCTGGGCATTGCATGAATATTGCAAAACCTTTCTTGCTGCATTTATTTTCACTCCTGCCTCTGTGGTGTATTTACGTTCTCTCTCTGCTGTATGCCTTAAATATTTTAAACACTTCTTCGCTTGTTTGTTTAAATGAGATCTCCTGTTTTAGTTTTATGAACGATTGTGTATGTATTTTGCTCCCCATGCAAACATAATGTTTGACTTTATACAATAAAAAATATACTACTTTTTTAAAACTAGTTTTTTCCACATATTTTAAACTGAAATTGTTATTTGAAAACAGATAAATATTTGGTTACCAGTTTTATTTTTTGACCCATTGTATGTATAGCTGTATATTAATGAAAATAATAATTTAATTTTAGGTTTAGTATAATAACATTTTTGCTTTATTATTTTGTACTTAATTTAATATCTCAATTTAATTAATTATATTTATGCAATATATGTTATAATCCATTTACAACATTTTAACTACCTTTTGAATGCTTTAAAATCTTAAATGCTTATATATATATATATTCATAATGTAAAACAGTATCATTCAGTCCCTCACAACAGCTGAAGTCAGAATTATTAGCCCCCCTTTGAATTTTTTTTCTTTTTTAAATATTTCCCAAATGATGTTAGACAGAGCAAGGAAAGTCTGATAATATTTTTTCTTCTGGAGAAAGTCTTATTTGTTTTATTTCAGCTAAAATAAAAGCAGTTTTAATTTTTTTAAAAACATTTTAAGTTCAATATTATATTATATATTATATACATCAATATTATTGTATAGTCTACAGAACAAACAATCGTTATACAATAACTTGCGCAATTACCCCAACCTGCGTAGTTAACCTAATTAACCTAGTTAAGCCTTTAAATGTCACTTTAAGCTGTATAGAAGTGTCTTAAAAAAATCTAGTAAAATATTATGTACTGTCATCATGGCAAAAATAAAATAAATCAGTTATTAGAAATGAGTTATTAAACAATTATGTTCAGAAATGTGTTGAACACATCTTCTCTCCGTTAAACAGAAATTTGGGGAATAAAATAAACAGGGGGGGGGCAATAATTCTGACTTCAACTGTATATATATATATATATATATATATATATATATATATATATATATATATATATATATATATATATATATATATATATATATATATATATATATATATATATATATATATATATATATATATAGTGCTCTACAGCATATACTGTATAAGTACACCCCTCGCAAATCTATTTTTTTTTAATTCATATTTTAATAGGAAGCTATACAATATTATTTTTGTGCATATAGTCAGTACTGAAGCCAAATCTGGAGCTTATCTAACAAAATAACTTACCATAAATAGAGGAAAAATTAAGAAAAGCAAATAATAAGAAGAATTTAGTTGAAATTTTGTAGGTTGTTTTTAATTAATTTATTTTTTTTGCAATATTTAGCTTGAATTTAATTGTATTATCTTTCAATTTCTAAATATATTTGGTGAGTAAAATATTATTTTAATAAACATATCTGTTTAATAGATCTGTTTTGTTTAAATGCACCAAAATACATTGCCTATATTCACAGAGAAATGGATAGAGAAATAGTCATTTTCAAAATGGGATGTACTCAATTATGCTGAGCACTGTATATTTTTATTTATTTATTTGTTTAATTTTTTTCAAATTTGATATAGATGTTTGGATTCTCTGTAAAACTGCAAATAAATAAAAATACATAAAAATTTAGCTTAGGAGATTTCTGCTTGGTTTTCCATTAGTTATGGTAATTTTTGACTGCTAGCAACAAATGTGAGTTGGTGTTTTTTACCACACTAAAAAAACATTTTCTGCTAAATTGTTACAAACAATGTATACGGGTTGAATTTAAATAAACAAATTAAATGTAGTTTGTTTAAATTCAGCCCAAATAAATAGTTTACAACAACTTAACTTAAAAAAAATTGTAAATCCAAGGAATCATCTGTGAATAATTTCTTTCAGTGCAGGAACATGAAAGCTTTTCAAATGAGGTGCCTGATTTTTACCTTTACTAAATATCAAAAACATTCTAAATTTCACACTTGATGTAAAATGTGCAGTCATAAACGGTCAAACATCACCAGAACTATATGTTTACCGACATCTAATCAGCATCCTAGCGAGTTTTCAAATTTACTGAAATTATGGGATAAATATTCACAGTGCTGGATCAGCAAAACTAAAAGCTTCCATTGACATTTAAAACAGAAAATCGGTTTTCCAGTGGCTTGTAATGTGACTGATAAATGTGATTGATTTACAGTGAGTGTTTATTGTTCAGTTTGTAAACCGTATCGACTGTGAATCACTTCAAGCTGTCTGTATCGATATGTTATCACTTGAGCACTGTCAATACTGTTAAATCTATAAAGTGTCTAAAGGCTGTTAGGGCAGGAAAGGGCGGTTACACCTTTACTGATTTAAGTACATCATTCATTTGAAAGAGCTTCGGGAGGGCAGTAAAGGCATCCGATTTATAGGTCTGTTCACAGCTGCCAGACTATTTGGTGCCTACACGCTGATGTTGTGTCAAAGGCGATGCTGGGTGTAATAGGATGGCTCTATCAAGAAATCCAAGGCATTTTTACAGTAAATGGCCCCACTAACTGTTGTGTGGTGAAGTGATACTGTATATACAAATGTTAAGAAGTGCCACTCAAATACTGTGGTGAAGTTTGAGCCCAGGGGTTGGAAAAAAACACTATTTTCTTTTTTGTTTGGTGATGCACACAGTATTTCAAGAGTTCCCACTTAGATATGCTTAGCGTTAAAAGCAGGTTTGGCATGCTGTCCTGGGAGAGAACCCTGAGCTCGGAGATACTTGAGCCCAAGGCTCCCGCCCGGTCAATAAGCATACAAGGGGATCCGAGATCAGGTAGGTCTCGAGAGCTCCCCTTAGAAAAAGAAGGAAAAGGAGGAGATGGGGTGGAAGGGGGGATTCTTCCAAAACGAAGATAGAGCAGTAGGAAAAAAACGATCTATTTATTGTAAGCTTGGATCATTCGGATTGGATTATTACTGATTACAGGTGAGCAGCCAGTCATGCTCAATCATAGCATGTGCTCCTCTCGAAATTAGCTTATGAAACTTCACTTTGTGAAGATTTTTTACAGTAATATATTTATACTGTATACAGTGCTCAGCATATAGGTACACCCCTCACAAATCTCCCATTTAAATTGATATTTCTATAAAATGCTTTACAATATTACGTTCGTGTATATACATTAGTCAGTAAAGAAGCTAAATTTGGAGCTAATCAAACAATAACTAACAAAAAAAACTTACGAGCTACAAAATAACTTATGAAAACTGTCCAAAAATGAAGAGCCAAAATTTACATGTTAGAAAAAAGCATTAAATGCAAATTTAAAAGATCAAAAATCATTCAAAAAATAATTTTATATATATATATATATATATATATATATATATATATATATATATATATATATATATATATATATATATATATATATATATATATATATTATTTTTATTTTTTTTTTATTGATTTTTGATCTTTTAAATTTGCATTTAATGTTTTTTTTCTAACATGTAAATTTTGGTTCTTAATTTTTTGGACAATATAATTTTGTTGAAAATTTTGCAATATTGTGCATACATTTAAAAGTATTATCTATTTTTATCTAAGATGTTTGGTGACAAAAATATTCTTTGAATGAATATATCCATTTAATAAATTTGTTTTGTTTAAATACAGCAACATATATTACCTTTATTCACTGAGAAATGGATAAAATATTCATTTCCAAAATGGGTGTACTCTGTTATACCTGAGCAGCACTGTATATATATTTTAGATTGTAAATAAAACAAAGATTATTGGAATTTTTTTTCAATAAGTTTACATCAGTCTACAGGGCAGCGCGGTGGCTGAATGTTTAGCACTGTTGCCTCACAGCAAGACGTTCACTGGTTCGAGTCCCGGCTGGGTCTGTTGACATTTCTGTGTTGAGTTTGCATGTTCTCCCCGTGTTTGTGTGGGTTTCCTCTGGGTTCTCTGGTTTCACACACAGTCCACAGACATGCAATATAGGTGAATTGGTGGATGAACTAAATTGGACGTATAAATGTGTGTGGGTGTTTCCCAGTTCTGGGTTGCAGTTTGTACTCTTGCGTTGATGTTTTGCTAGGTCACATTTCCACCATTTTTGATTAATTTAATATCACTTTTTGTAACATTGGACTGCTAGTTACCCCATACTACCTCCCTGTATATTATTAAGACACTGTCACTTGTCACTTTATTATAATTATCATGTTTACAAGCTTTTTGCACTATACACGGTTTTGCATCTGCACAACTCTGGTTTGCACTCCTTGCCATATGCCGTTAAGTGTAATTGTATTGTTTACAAATGTATATTTTTACTTCTATTTTTAGATTATTTTATATGTGTAATTGTATTTCTTGTAATTTCTTTTTAAAATTCTACTTTTTACGTAAATATTATATGTTAGGCACCTAGGGTCTGAGAGTAACGCTATTTCGATTCTCTGTATGTCCTGTACATGTGGTTGAATTGACAATAAAGCTGACTTTGACTTGATTACTATAATAATAATTATTATTATCATCACTTTATTATGATTAATATTTTAAAAATATATTTATATTTATTGCTGTAATATTGTACTGTAAATTAAAACACTGGTAACCAGTTTATTTTACTTCAAAATTACTACTTGATTTCTTTATTTTTAAACAAAAACTTATAATGATTTTATTGATGCGTTGATACTTTGCCGGCAAATACAAGTACACACTTTGGTTTCAGAGTGAAGCTCAGCAAGACTATGTTTGTTTACACACACACATAGCTCATGATATTTGGTGTTTAATAGGCCTGTCACAATAATCAATATATCGACTTATCGCACAACACATGGACATGACCTCAGTCATTTTTGGTGTTGCAATATATATCGCCCATACATAAAAAAAAACAATATCATCAACATTTTAGTTGAATACGCAGCCTCTCTATTTCTATTGGAGGTGTCAGTGTTAAAAAAACACTATAGTATTAAAAAAAATCTTTTATAGTATATTTTCATGTGGGTGTCTGACAACTAAAAATAGATCTGTTACTTCTTTCTAGTTCTTTTTACCTCTTTTACTTCTTTTTACGTTTTTGTTACCTTTTATCATTATTATTATTTATTTGTTTAAGATATGTGTTCACATTCTGATTTCAGTGCCTAATTATTAAATTGTTAAAATGACTATAATTAAATTAAATATTCTTAATAATGAAATATTATATGTTCTTTGGAATAGTGTACTTTATGATGCTATTATATTGTCATTCTGGCATTATAAAATGAGTGGCATAAAACGGTCTTAAAATGACAATAATATAAGTTATCGCAATATATTTGGTGCAATATATCGTATGACAAAAAATGGATATTGTTA
This sequence comes from Danio kyathit, assembly GCA_903798195.1. Lineage (NCBI taxonomy): Eukaryota > Metazoa > Chordata > Actinopteri > Cypriniformes > Danionidae > Danio > Danio kyathit. The sequence continues at coordinate 31,125,096 of LR812537.1, read as the reverse complement.
CAGGCCTAGTGTTTAAAATGGTTTGCTTAAATCTGTGTTCATGTTTTCTGCCTCATGTTTAGTCACTGCTTTTTGTGTGCGTGTGAAGCATTATTTTGTGTGTTTGCTTTTTTTTTTCTGGTGGCCTGTATAATACAAGCAGTAGCCATATTATGATTTTATTCCAATATATTATCCAGACCAATCCAGAAAAACGAAGAATTAAGGAATTGTTGTGTATTTTAGTGAAATTAAACCTCTTCATTTTGTAATTTCCAATTCAAACATGTATTTTGTACTGCAGGTTAAGATGGTTAAATAAATGAACACAATAGTACAAACAAGCACTGAATGTTGAAGAAACCTGCTTTTTTTGAACCACTAAGAGTGAAAAAGTTGTTTTTTGTTCAGTGCTGCTGGCTTTTGTGCTTCTTATACCAGGTTATTGTGACACAAGCGGGCTCCTGGTGGCAGTAAATCTGAGATTTATAGTTTTTGTTGAGCTTGGTTTAGAGAGGTGCTGATTAGATTCTGTGGGACTTTTGAGGCTGTACTTCTGTGGCGTTTAGCAGCTATTCTGTGAAAAGTCTTTCTGTTCCTGTCAATGAGCCACCATGTTCAAACTCTGCTCATCTTGTGCGAACTACACTTCTCCATGTCTATGATATTTAATAAGTGTGCAGTTCCTGTGACTAATGCTATCTAAGTGCAAATATGATGAAATGACTAAACTATATACCTACAGTAAATAACTAATTAAATTAAAAATTAAAAGCTGAATTTTCAGCAGTCATAATTCAGTGTCACAAGATCCTTTGGAAATCATTCTAATATGCTCAGTTGATGATTAAAAAACATTTCTCTCTATACATTTCTAGAAACATAACTATCATTGTTGATATAATTGTGCTGCTAATTTTGGTGGACACATAAAGACTGTATGTTATATGTTTTAATATTTTTTAATAAACTGACACATATGTGGCCTCTAGGGGAGCTATAGCATGCATTAATGCAACTAGTATCTACTGCAGATGCAGACTTGAATTTGCAAACAGACTGCACATCTCAAGAGATGCAATGTCAGACACAATGCACTTAATGGAGCTAGTGATGTCACTGTGAGGGGTAGGGTTAGGGGTGGGGTTAGGTGTGTGCATTAAAAGCATTGGCTGCAGCTCACCTTGCAACTGCACCAAGTCTGCATCCAGACCACTCTTATGCAAACAGTCTTCTCCAGTTATCTCTTTTGGGTCAGTTAATGCCATGAGAATCTTGCTTGCTTACTTATGCTGTCAACATGTTTATAGCAAAAAATATGAATAATAACATTCATTTATAGCATATACTAAAGTATATTTCAAGAATGCATCAAAGCCATCCTGAAATCATGCTGGCAGCCATTTGACTTCCATAATCCAACATATTTCTGCTGAACGGGTGATTTTAAAGGCAACAATTTGTTATAGTAGCTGAAACAGGCTGAATATAACGCATTTTGTCAGCCATATATGAGAAGTGAAACCGACATCACATAGAGAAAAAATTATATAAAATTAATAAGAATGCTATGCTAACATACTAGTTAGCAAATGAGATGTATGGCTATTGATTTGTGTTAGTGTAACATTATGACTCCATTCAGACAGTAATTAACAAGCACGTTCACATTTATTTCTTACAGTAGACTTGAACTGCTGGTTTAGCAACTAACATACATATATGTAATTTTCATTTAGCAATACAAATAAAAATACTACAATAATAAATGCTCCCTGAATATTTATTTTTTTAATTAATTTTGAATTAATTTTAAATCAGTGAACTGCAGCCCACATAGCAAAATTTCTCTGGCCCGGATCTGGCCCACAGACAATCGGCTTTTATTTGGCTTACATGCTAAAGTGAATTACGATACATGATTGGACCAAATCTGGCTTTCATACAAGGGCCAAACATGGACCATATCTGGGCCAAGTCTCAGCCAAGTTAATAACTCATAACTGGGCCAGATGATGCATTTGGATTTATGGCCACAATTTTTCTCGAAGTGACCCGATTGGTAGAATTTTTTCTTTACTCAAAAATAATTTATATGCATTTTAAAAGTGGGTTAAGATAGGCCAAACTTACGTGGCCCACATATACATATACATCTGGGCCAAATACTACATTTGATCTGGCTCAAGTCTTATGTGATGCCGTAAATACGGTGCCACCTCTGCCAAACCCCAGCCATGTTTGGCCCACATGCTGTATGCCAGTGCCGGACGAATGCCTGCAGTGCCAGCTTTAAGTCAAATCTGGCCCAGAATTCTTTGCTACCTGGAAAAAACTTGGGAAGGGTTCATCCCTATGCTCTTATCACTTTGAATGGTTTACTTTCCAGAGTCACAATTTTGAGGGCATAGGGATGGACCCTTGTGAATGGAATGCATCACCAAAAAACTTTCCCTTGTATCAGTCTTACCCTTTGAAATCGTTCATTCTGAAGGGCCCTTTGAAGTGGCCAGTTTTGAGCACTATGGTTTGGAACGACACTTCAATATGGCAACCATGATTGCTTTTTTTTTTTTTTTTAAATATTTATTTTTGGCTTTATTTGACAGCACAGTAGTTTGACAGGAAGTGAAGTGGAAGAGAGAAAGGGGTAGGGTCGGGAAAGGTCCACAAGCTGGGATTTGAACTCAGGACACCCAGAGCACTTCCACACCATATGTCAGCACGCTAACCACTGGGTTATTGCGCCGACTTTTCACTTCTTTGGAGGGTGATATATCTTGTTTGGAACACACCACCTTTCTAAACAGATCATTGAATCAGTGAGTTGCTGACTCGTTAGCAGTTGAATCAAATCAGTCCAGTTCATGAAAGAATTGTTCGCTTATAAAATGATTTAACAGGTTCACTGAAAACTATTTTTACAAATCAGAGATTACAAAAACTACATTTTTTTCTATTTCTTTCTAATTTCCTTTAAATATAGAAACATAGATATGCCAAACTTCAACCCACATATTGTGCAACAAACAATATGATATGCAGAATAACTGTAGGTGACAATTCAGGCAAATAAACACATGGACGCAACTGCATTCCTAAGCAGTTGACAAATTCTGTGGTTCTGAATAATGAGCAACAGCATGTTGTTTTCATAAAACGTATTATAATGTACAATATATGTTTTCATATCAATGAAATCCAATGAATTTATACGAATTAGCCATTTGACAGTACCTAAACTAGTCACATTTCCTCGTGAGATTGGGCTGGTGTGTTTGTGTGTGTATGTGTAAAATGAGGAGGAATTCCAGCCACTGTTCCTTTAACATTTTGTATAAGCTCTTTACTAGTTATAAACTGATAGCACATATAACTGATAACTGAAATCACATGTGCACACTGTCACGATCACCAGCAATCTAGCCTGGGCAGATCACTGGAGAACTACACATCACTGAACTGGACTACAAGTACCTCACACACACACCAGTTTCTGATTCCCTTTGATTACTCACACAGCTGGATGCTCATGATGAATGATTTTACCAGGACTATATATGCATCTCACTCACACATACACTTTGCTGTGTATTGTTTGTTTCCTGTTAGCATTATGAAGCGTTTTCCTTGTTTAGCCTTGCCATGTTTTGACCCTGTGTTCTGTTTATTTGTTTTTTGTTGTTTCGCCACCTGTCCTGACCATTTGCCTTTTTCTGACTTTGCTCTTTGGATTGCCTATATGCTTCAGTTTAAACCTGTTTGAATAGCTTTTCTTTTTTTTTTTTTTTTTGTATCTTTAGGCTTGGTCTTAAAAATGTCATAGTGCATGCTAAGAAAAAATTCAAGATTAAATGTATTGTTTTCTTTTTTGGACCATGACAAATAGAAGCAAGAGAGGTGAACACATCCTCAGTGTGAAGAACCTTTTTCACTATAATGAACCAGGTTCCATAGATGTTAAAGGTTGTTCAGGAAACCAATATGATGTCCATACAAATCCTTTGAATAGTTTATGGAAGGATTTGGTGTACACTGAATACAAATCATGTCTTTGTTTTCTATACTGTGAAAGATATACATGCCTTCATCTTCCTACCAAAAATTGCAGCATCATAACGCTAGGATTAAACTCACAACTAAAGGGCACATTAAATATGCAGCTACTCTGCGGTCGACTGCAACCCTTATGCTGAGTGCTGCCATATGTTTTTTTTTACTGCATCCCTCTATACTTCTCCATTGTTTCTTCCCTCATGGATTTTGTGAGTGAATTTAGAGGCACGTAATAATCAGACATGTACAAAGTCTCATATAAACCACGGAGAGTGAGAAGACAGTGTGAAATTGAGAGTGTTAGAGAAAGGCGAGTGTAAACCAGTGTAAATCAGCTGTGCTCTAACATGAATCAATGAACTCACACTCACCCAAGGGAATTCACTTCATCACTTGCTGTGAAAAGATCAAATGAAATGGAGAAGAGAGAAGAAAGCGAATACATTATTAGATTTCTTTAATTTACCATTACTAAATGAGTCGAGTCATTAAGAACAAAATGCTAAAGGGAAATAGTTAAAGGTATAATTCATGTCAATACTTACTAATTCTAGTTTTATTAATTTCACACACAAAAAGAGATATTTTGCAGAATGTAAATGTTGCTCTCTTATATGTGATTTCACAGTTTGGCACAATGACAAAAAGTACATTAAAATATTATAAAATTAGGTAAAATTACATGTATACAAAGTTAAAGCATTTAAAATTAACTTTAATTTTAAAATATCAAATAATAGACTCGGGTGGCACGATGGCTCAGTAGTTAGCACTGTCACCTCACAGAAAGAAGGTCGCTGGTTCAAGTCCCGGCTGGGACAGTGGGCATTTCTGTGTGGAGTTTGCATGTTCTCCCTGTATTGGGTTTCATCTGGGTTCACTGGTTTCTCCAACTGTCCAAAGACATGCTCTGTAGGTAAATTGGATGAACTAAATTAGCCAACATAGTCTCATTCTGAAAATGTAGCCCTATAAACTTTTCTGAAGATTGATTATGTAGCCAGAAGTATGTATGGCTGCATTTCGTCTTTAAAACGAACTATACGGGGCGGTATGACGCCGTTCCTTTTCACATTTACCAGCTGACCGTTTACCTCCGTATGGATGGCATTCCCGCTGTTACCAGTTTGTCCCGTTAGCTCGCCATGTACGTTGTCAGACTTGAGATGCAGAGAGGAGTTGACTACGATAATGGGGTTGGAGTCTGGCGAAGAACGGTTCCAGAAAGCTGGTAAGACAAAAACAGAAGCCAAAAAATAAAATAAACAGGTAAATAAAAGGGTAGGAGTGTGGTAAAATCTAAAAAAAACATGATAAAAATTAGGCGATGGCTTTTCTTTTTCTGGATTGCTTTTGAAAACTTTGGTTGGGTTTAGGGAAGTGGTTGTTTAGGTCAGTTGGTGCTTTTGAAAACACTATTGGTTGGGTTTAGGCAAGGAGGAGGGTCAGTCGATCAGTCAGTCGATCAGTCAGTCAGTCAGTCAGTTGACAGCGGCCTCTAGTGGATTTACACGAGAACAGCAGGCACTAATGGCACTCGTGAGAGAAATTTGAAATCTCAAAAAGCGTACACAGTGCCCTCTGGTGGATTCTCAAAAACAAAACTGCAAAAAAACGTATTTTCTGGAATGAATTTGGCGCGCTCCAGAAATGTATATAGCGTGACGTTTTCAGAATGAGCCTGGATTGAAATTGGCCATAGTGTATGAGTGCATGTGTAAGTGTATGGGTGTTTCCCAGTACCGCGTTATGGCTGGAAGAGCATCTGCTGCGTAAAACATATGCTGGAATAGTTGGTGGTACATTCCGCTGTGGCAACCCCTGATAAATAAGAATAAATTAGAATTAAACTAGAAAATCTATATTAAATCAACATAATATTACCTTAAATGATTTAAAAAGAACTTTAAAGAAAAAAAAACTTGAAATGCATCAAGTGCAATTAAGCTTTTTTTTCATTAAAACTGTACAATCTGCATGCACCGTTTAAAGAAATTAGTTTACATTAGTACTCATTCACAAGGGTAAAAAATTGTGTTTTTCAAGTGCAAATTTATTAATCAAAAAATGTCATTAAATTCAATGTAATTACACACAAAAATATTTTTTGTAATGACATAAATATATGAAAGTGATGATAGAATTTACATTTTGACTGAACTATTCCTTGGAAAGAAAACAAAAATGAAAATAATACATTATACAGTATAGTTTAAATCGGATGTTTATTAATAGACATAGAACATAGGGTTTCTAAAACAGATTTGCAACTCCTACCCATTCTGTACAATATCTGTGTCAGCAGAGGCTACAGTTAAATAAGAAACATGAGATTTGGAAGGGGACTGAGAGAGGAAGTAGTGAAGGAGGAGAGCAGGAACTTAGGATGACAGGGATAGTAAAAGAAACATGGAAGGGCCATACAGTTTTCTCATTTACACATGTGCTGCTTGTGGAAAAGATTGGCTTTTACATTTATTAAAAAGTCCCTGAAATTCATAAAATGTATTGTTTTTTGCCTCTCTGAACCTTGTAGATTTAAAGTTAGTTCACCCAAAAATAAAAAATTCTGTTATTAATTGCTCATCCTAATGTGATTTTAATGCCCTAAAACCTTTGATCATCTTCAGAACACACTTTAAGATATTCTACTTGAAATCCAACAGCTTTCTCATCCTCCAAATTCAGCAAAGACTTTGTTTGCCTATTTCTTCCACATCAGGTCATCAGGTCAGAGAGATGCGTTCATGTTGCATTGATGACTCTAATTCCAATACATCACAAATGCACCCCATGACCGGATGTGGAAGATATTGAAAAATAAAGTCATTTTTACAGTTTTTTGGCTCACAGAAGTGTTCTTGGAGCTTCTTATGATTACAGTTGATACAGTGAAGTAACATGGAATGTTTTGATAATTTTTTGGTTCTTATTTTAAACATCTTGGGTCCATTGCTGTTTCAGGAGGGTCAGAGAGCTCTCATATTTCATCTAAAATATCTTAATTTGTGTTTCTGAAGATGAATGAAGGTCTCAGGATTGGAATAACATTAGGATGAGTACTTAATAACCTTATAAATAATAATATGTTTTTTTATTTGTTGGTAATAAATAACAAAATTTGATAGTGGGTAGCGCTGTCGCCTCACAGCAAGAAGGTCGCTGGTTCGAGCCTCGGCTGAGTCAGTTGGCATTTCTGTGTGGAGTTTGCATGTTCTCCCCGTGCTGGCGTGGGTTTCCTCCGGGTGCTCCGGTTTCCCCCACAAGTCTAAAGACTTGAATTGAGTAAACTAAATTGTCCATAGTGTATGTGTGTGAAGTGTTTGGGTGTTTCCCAGTGATCGGTTGCAGCTGGAAGAGCATCCGCTGCATAAAAACTTATGCTGGATAAGTTGGTGGTTCATTTCGCTGTGGCGACCCCTGGTTAATAAAGGGACTAAGCCGATAAAACAATGAATGAATGAACAACAAAATGGCAAGTAACATACTGAATTAAATGTGAAATTTTAAGTAGAGATTTCCAGGAATAGTATTTTGTCAAATGTACTGCAATGTTTCTTTTTTTTCTTTTGCGTGTGTGTGTGTGTGTGTGTGTGTGTGTGTGTGTGAACAATAAATGTTTTAACTTAAAATTGAGAGAGTGTATGGGTGTTTCCCAGTGCTGGGTTGTGGCTGGAAGGGCATCTGCTGCATAAAACAAATGCCAGAGTAATTCATTCCACTGCAACGACCCCTGATAAAATCAGGGACTAAGCTGAAGGATAGTGAGTGAGTGAGTGAGTGTACTGGGTACAGCGAAGTCTAATATATAGCATAATTTTGTGTGTGTGTAATGTATCTAATGCACGTTATGTTTTTAAACGTAATTGTTTGTGTGACTTAACATGTTCATTTAACTTTTAAGTAACAGTTTTACATACCCGTCCAATGTGAATAGTCCTGAATGTACAGTGTTTGCAAGAACATGTATAAACTGAGTCATTAAAGAAGTAAATGTCCCCATTTGACAATGGTTTTAAAAATGTAGAATTCTTTAATTCTTTTATATAATTTCTCAATGTGCCATGTTAATCTATTTAAAATGACCAAAGGCTGGTACAAAATTTTCAAGCAAGCATTCTCAGTGTGTTAATGGAGAGAGTGTTGTGGGTCACTGTAGTTCAATTCATGTGTGTAAGTGAGCGTGACTGTAGCATTACTCATGCTGTGACACAGCATAGTTCGTCCATTGAGAGAAAGCATACAGACAGCATGTGGAGGACTGTGTGTTTGAGTTAAGTGTTCACACATCCCCTACTTCTCTTCACTCGCACCATCATATGTGTGATGTAGAAATGAACCAACCTCAAATCACCGGCTGAGTGCAACTTGGAACATGAAGTGACACATTCTGCCTGCAATGTCAGAATATACAGAAATAGAGGAAGAGGGAATAAAGCAATTGCGATGAGCAGTACGGGTCAGGAGTTTACCAAAATCTTATTTCATGCTATTATCTTATACTATAGTAACTGTATGTTTCACAATATTGTTATTTTGGCAAGAATTGGTACCAAGTAGTATACACTCACTGGCCACTTTATTAGGTGCACCTTATCTGTACCAGGTTGGACCTCCTTTTGCTTTCAGAACTGTCTTAATCCTTTGTGGCGTAGATTCAACAAGGTACTGGAAATACTCCTTAGAGATTTTGGTCCATATTGACATGATAACATCACGCAATTGTTGCAGATTTGCCGGGTGAACATCCATGATGCGAATCTCCCATTCCACCACATCCCAAAGGTGCTCTATTGTGGTGACTGTGGAGGCCATTTGAGGCCAACTCATTGTCATGTTCAAGAAACCAGTCTGAGGTGATTCATGCTTTATGACGTGACCCGTTATCCTGCAACAATACTCAGGTAGGCTGTGGTGTTGACATGATGCTCAATTGGTACTAATGGGCCCAAATTGTGGCAAGAAAATATCCCCCACAGCATTACACCACCACCACTAGCCTGAACCATTGATACAAGGCAGGATGGATTCATGCTTTCATGTTGTTGATGTCAAATTCTGACCCTACCATCCAAATGTCTCAGCAGAAATCAAGACTCATCAGACCAGGCAATGATTTTCCAATTTTCTATTGTCCAGTTTTGGTGAGCCTGTGCCAATTGTAGCCTCAGTTTCCTGTTCTTAGCGGATAGGAGTCAGTGCTGACAGGAGTGGCACTCAGTGTGGTTTTCTGCTGCTGTAGCCCATCCGCCTCAAGGTTTTGACTTACTGTTAGTGTTGTCTTTCTATTAGCTGGAACCAGTCTGGCCATTCTCCTCTGACCTCTGGCATCAACAAGGATTTGCGCCCACAGAACTGCCACTCACTGGATATTTTCTCTTTTTCAGACCATTCTCTGTAAAGCATAGAGATGGTTGGGCTTGAAAATCCCAATAGAGCAACAGTTTATGAAATACTCAGACCAGCCCATCTGGCACCAACAATCATGCCACGTTCAAAATCACCTTTCTTCTTCATTCTGATTCTCGGTTTGAACTGCAGCAGATCGTCTTGATCATGTCTACATACCTAAATGCATCGAGTTGCTGCTATGTGATTTTTATTGTACCTAATAAAATGGCTGGTGAGTGTATATAAACACTCATAAATATAAAATTTTCTAAAAAAGAGTTTTGTTTTGCAGTGATGGTACAGAAGAACCATTTTTGGTTTCTCGCAGAACCTTACAGTCAATGTTTTTTTTTTAATTAGAGTAAAAAATATTTTAAAACCTTTTCTGTTTTATAATCAATATTTTTATTGAAATTTTGTTGTCAGACACAAACATAACATAACATAACATAACATAACATAACATAACATAACATAACATAACATAACATAACATAACATAACATAACATAACATAGTTTATATTGTTTGTATATTTGTATATATATCTGTTTTTATCTGTTTTTTTAATCAGTTTTATTATTTGTTTTTATTTTTCTTATTCTTGTCTCTTTTATTTCTGTTTATGTAAAGCACTTTGAATTGCCACTGTGTATGAAATGTGCTATATAAATAAACTTGCCTTGCCTTGTTTGTACCTTTTACCGTCTTGTGAAATGTACCATAATATTAGCCAGTAATGTGAATTAATTATGGAATGGTTTTGGTGGCAGTTGAAAAGGCTTTACCCTGTGCTATCGGACCTTAAAACATACCCTGTGTTTTCAATAAAATAAGTACATTTCCCCTCATCCGGTGGATTGATTAATAACTGTAATTATATGTATCCATTGCCCAAAAAGTGACGAGGCCAAAAGCAATTATGATTTCAACTCTATTAACTGTAATTTGATTAATTGGTTACTCATGTGTTCCACACTCACCCAGACAGCTCAATGAAATGCAATGACTCAATGACCGTATAGCTTTGGAAAACATGATCTGTCTTGGTTTTAACTTAAGACACTGCAGGAAGAAACACAGATTTCTTTAAAAACCTGTCGATGTTTACATTTTGAGCTTGGTGACTAGCACTGTTGTCTCACAGCAAGAAGGTCCCAAGTTTAAACCCAGGGAAGGATGAGAACTTTCTATATGGAGTTTGCTTGTGTGTCAACAAGGGGTTTACTTCTGGTTTTATGGTATGGCTGGTATGGTACGGTACGCAGAATAAATTGTCACCCATAATTGATTTGTTTATTCCCTGCCAATACGTACGTGTGGCTAACTTACATGCAGGAGCATTTAGATTACCTATGGATTTAGAGCAGAGATGCCCAAAGTAGGGCCCACGGGCCAAAGTTGGCCCATTGTAACCTTTGATTTGGCGCACCGTCTCATCTGAGAGGAGAATATGAATGATGTAGAGAGTTGGGGCAAATGCCTTTAACACAGAGATCGTCATTTCTAATTTTAAGTAACCTTTTTTATTTGTTTTATTGCTTTTTATTTACTTTATTTACAGCAAACTGAAATTAAATGTTTCAATTAAATCTTATTTTATTTTAAAATGTAAATACTGTCACACGACGGATAGAGGACTATGCAGAAAACTAGTGTAATTCTGTTATAAATGAGATTGTTTTGTTTTTACTGTAACATGTTCATTGTAAAATGTAAAAAAAAAATACTTAGTCACTGTTAAACATTATTGAATAAGTTAGGAAATTACCCACGGCAATATTTACCTTTGGCCCACTAGCCTCAATCAAGTTTGGTTTTTGGCCCTTCATAAGAAAAAGTTAGGACACCCCTGATTTAGAGGGACTGTTTTGCATTATAGACTTGAAACTGCGAATGTGAGTACAGAATAACTCTGTGTACAATATCCCTCAGTAAGTTAAACAGTCCCTATGTGTAGCACTACAGCCTCCTTCAGGTCCTAATAAACACCCAGTAACACGACTGATTCAAATTAGATTACAATGAAAGTAAACTAGACAAAAAAAATGCCTTGTTTGATATATTGGTCTAAAAATATCAGCAAAAAAACATTATTGTGGTTTATAATCCTTATAATAATTTAATGTAATATAAGACCTTTTCTTTTCTGAAGTATTTAAGTTAAATTTCAATTTGCTTGTAGATTTTTTTCTCCAGTACTGAGCCACAAATCTCCAGTTCAGGAGCAAATACACCAAATTATGTTTCAGTCCTGACAACTCCTGGAGTAATAATAATAATAATAATATATATAATAATAATAATAATAATAATAATAATTTCGGGCAACCCAGTGGCGCAGTAGGTAGTGCTGTTGCCTCACAGCAAGAACGTCGCTGGGTCGCAGGTTCGAACCTCGGCTGGGCTGGGTCAGTTGGCGTTTCTGTGTGGAGTTTGCATGTTTTCCCTGGGTTCGCGTGGGTTTCCTCCGGGTGCTCCGGTTTCCCCCACAGTCCAAAGACATGCGGTACAGGTGAATTGGGTAAGCTAAATTGTCCATAGTGTATGAGTGTGAATGAGTGTGTGGAAGTTCCCAGAGATGGGTTGCGGCTGGAAGGGCATCCGCTGCGTAAAATCGTGCTGGATAAGTTGGCGGTTCATTCCGCTGTGGCGACCCCGCAAGGGACAAAGCCGACAAGAAAATGAATGAATGAATGAATGAATAATAATTTCAACCATGTTTATTGCCATTGGTATGAAATATACATAAGCTTGATTTTGGCAGAGGAGATCTGCTAGGGTTATGCTGATACGGTTTCTGCTGTTGTAGCACAAAAATACAATTCTTAGTTTAGTTTAATAAAGTCAAGTTATTGAAAAGTATATCTGCTTTAAATAAAGTAACCCCCCTAGCAGATCTCTACAAGTGGCGCTGGGCAGGAGAGGTCATTATAAGGTTTTGTAATGCCGCCTAGTATTCCAGACCCATGATACTGTATGATACAGTACTGTATATGATTATGTGGATTAGGAAATTCTCCTAATTGGCCAGTACTACTGCCAGTGAATGGACCAACAGACGATTGTTTAAATTTCATGCCTAAAAATCCCCTCTGTAAAAACCTTTTACTCTAATATGTGAGAAAATAAAACAAGAATTTTAAACCTGACTAATCCGATTTTTTAGATTTTTGTGCTAGATTTGTATGCAAATTAATGCATATTTAATTAAATAATGCCTGGTTATTTAAACATAACATATGAGAAAAGTTGTAACTCTAAAATATGTTTGCAATTCTTAATGTAATCCATCAACTGGGGAAATACGATAAGTATTGGATAACTTTTTACCCTGTTCACCTGCAGTGTCTTGCCTTAAACTCATGCCAGGCTGCGATTTTTGTCATCGTCATTCCAAAGAGTTCAAAAATTCATCTCTCCAACCCATAAAAAGCACCATAAGAAGATAATGTGTTGAGCACAGGTCCAAATTAAGAAATTCCTGTATAGAGAAGTGGGTTAATGGGCCAGTGATGGATGGGCGGCCCATTTTCTCCAGTGAATAATGATGACCTCTCCACTTCTCGGAGAACTGTGCTGCTCTGCTGTGGAGAGATGATTGAGCGAGCACAGAGAGGGTCATTTCGGCATTCGCGTCACTGTTGAACTACTTCTGAACCATCTGAGGAGGCAGGTTCTGCTGAAGTCTACAAAATTGTTAAAACAAGTATTTTGACAAAATTGTTTAAACACTTTTTTAAGAGCATGAGCTGACACCAGCATGATTGCACAAGTTTATGTGGGATTAATGTTGGTCTAGCTAGTGGACAAAAGGTAGCTTTAGACCAACACTAATGTACACAGGTAGGATTGGCCTCTGAAATTAAACATATACTTAGAAATAGTGGCTTACTGAGATAAATTTTCATTATCAGAGTCATATTTTGTGTGGTTTGTGTGGTCCCAGTTATGTATAGAGCCAGGTCTTCATGCATTTTGTTGTCTCCTAAAACTAATTTGTCAAAACATAAATTATTAATGTAAATGTAAATCTAAATAAAACATTTGGAAGGGAAAAATGCAGTGGTTACTGATTCAGTCTTTATTTTTTTTTGTCCCTAATTACCCTAATTTAATTAAGACCCCTTGTTATTCATATGTATATTTTAATGGATTTGGACAATTCACTGAATCTAATTCAGACCTGATGTTGCTAATTCAGACCTGATGAGGGTTTCCAGCTGACTCATTAAAACAAAGATTAAAAACTGCATCAATTCTTCTTATTAGCTCATATGAATAAGTCTAATCTCATTTGAATGTTGATCTTCTCAGACTCCAGTCATAGTTAAAACTGCATAGTTGTTTCCTGTAGTAGTAAATCCACCTCATTAAGCACTCTTTTTTTATCTTTTTAACACCTGCACATTATATAAATTAGGACATGAGTGAATTGCCTTAAAATATCTAATTTGTGATGATGTAATTTTTTTAAACACGTTTGTCTGATTATATTAAAAAGACATCAGAAACAATCAGGACATGATTGCTTAAAATTGCCTGGGAAATTTTCTCTATGTAAAATATTCTCCATTACAGTCAGACAATAATTAAATCAGTATTTTCTAGAGTATTAAGACAATTATTAGACAATTAAGAAAGCCATGCCACTTAGTCTTATTGCTGGTTTTAATAACCTTTTTAAAGTCTTGTTGTTAAAAGTAAAAAAAAAAAAAAAAACTCCTAACAATTACGTGATGCATATTATAGTTGTAAAAAGTCATTTTGTGTCAGATGGACTCAGTAGATAATATTTTTAGTTAACTTTGCAAATTGAAACCCAACTCGCACTTCTAGTGTATTTTCTAATTGAACTAATCTAGTTTTTTGTAATCTAGTTTTGAATTGTTGCAATTTTGTTGCAATCTATCATTTAGCGAGATGCTAAATTGTACTCTGATCTGATTCAATGATTTATGCTAAGGTAGGGCTAGGCGATATTGCAAAAAGTGCAGATCGGCAGCCTCCTTTGGAAATGACAACTTACACCCTAAGCTTATTGACATTGCTTCCAAGATGCACGCTTAGCTGCCACATCTTAATAAAACTATAGCGCTTCTTGACAATGCTGTTCAGTCAATAAATATAGATCCTGATTTTATCGCACAGTCCTATGCTAAGGTAAGCTAAACCTGTTCCCACCTACCCAGATCAGTTGAATGGATTTGAGAATGGTCAAACTAAACAGTTTAATTTAAGGCTAGGCGATACACCAATGAAAAACAAAATCACAATATAATGTTTCATATCATTGTGTATCAATAATTATTGAATATTTTGTAACAATCTATTAATAAACCAGTAGAATTGTATTTTTTAAATTATCCAAATTGACCAAATTGACCAAAAAAAAATGTAAACAAAAATATTTTGTCTCATATGTCTTATAATATAACAAGCATAAAGTTAATGAATAAAATGTTGAGATGCAATGCTAAATTGTAACATTTCTTGGCAATACGCAGTTGCATGGGTTATATCATCATATCGCTTGGAGGATTTTCCATAAGGCATTGATGCCGAGTACCTCTCTGCATTGACTGCTTGTGGGCTTTTTGTTGAGCTGAGATAGAGGTATGACATGCTTCAAAGTCTAAAGGGTGGAAGTGGTAAAGTTGATGAAATAAGTTGCTTGTGTTTCCTTACTACTGCTTACACACAACAATCTTTTGATGTTTGTCAGAAGAAAATGAACCAAATAAAATGGCGAATTGCTTCATTGCTGCGAGGCATGGGACTCATTTTTGTATATGTTATGCCACATTTATTAAAACTATAGCATTTCCTAATTAAAAAAAAAACTGTTATTGACAATGGTTTGCCCTCAATAAATACAGATACTGATTACAAATAGGGAAGCTGTAAAATGAGCCCAAAAAGGGGAGTGTTCCTTTAAGTCCCATCAGGACATAACAAACTTGATCCACTTTATCCACCTCTAGTTGACCCCAAAAGAGTCACACTTCATCTGTGAGGCGCAGGTCAGCACGGGTGATGTCTTGCTAAAATACAGTTTGTTCATTGAGACATTTGACAAAAGGTGCCCTGTTAATATGTCTGTTCTTATCAGTGCCCGCAGTTTAGAGCTCAGGTCTCTTTGATCATCCGTTTTGCCCCATTTCAGCCCATTGTTCTCCACTCGTCACACCCAGCCGTTCAGATCCCACATACACACACCTAAATCAAACTGATTACTATGATGAAACTTAGCCAGCTCTCTTTTCATTTGATTTTCATTTCAAAGAAGCGTTAGTGCAGATCCAGCTCTAAATTATGATTATTATCACTCAGGGAGGCAGACTGATTCATTTCCAAGAGGGACGACTGAAACACTTGAGCTGATATGAGGAAAGCAGATCAAAGCGAAGAGTGGAGAGCAGGGGGAAGGGGATGAGAGAAAGAGAATGGAGAGGAGAAAACAAACAAACATGCAGATGCCGTTCAGAGTGTAGATCTCACAGGATTAGCCTGCATTTTCTTTCATTTGCAGCTCTAATTCGCACAGCTACTCAACCCGAGCCACAAACCTGTCTCGCGCTGCATTGTGGGAAATTTTGTGCTATTTTCTCGGAGAGTAGATTGATTTTATTTGTCAGCTCACTCTCGCACTTTTAGATGTCATGCTGGTTCTGCTTTTAAATAATTTATCAGGCCAGCATTATTCTGCATAAGTGAGCCAGAACATTTTATGTCTCTTTATATATGCTGAGCTAGGTCAGAAGAAAGAAATATGTGCAGCAATTTGAATCACAATGTTGCACCCAATCATCTGGTTCTTTTCTATGCTTTGCTTACGGGAACAATGAAGTTACCTTTGCACCGTGACACTGTTTGCAAAACACTTCGATGCTGCCCATGCTGCTGTGAGGGGAATTTAGATTAATATTTGGACCACAAAACCTCATAAGTGTCAACTTTTTAAAATGTATATCTTAACATAATCTGAAAGCTAATTAGATAACTTGCAATACAACTATTTGAAATTTTGGAATCTAAGGGTTTTATTTTAATGATCTAGGCGCAAAGTCTAAAGCACATGGCACGAAAGCATTAAGGGTGTGTCCGAATAGACAGAAAAATATGCTCTGCTCCCTGTCACATGGTCTAACAGGGTAGTGCTTATTCTCTTAATGTATTATGGGTATGTTATTAGTATAACGTGTATTAAATCAATCAGAGTCTCATCTCCCATTCCCTTTCAGTTTTTTCGCACCATGGTGCATTTGCTATTTACCTGGCGGACTTTGTAAGTGGAAAAACGGAACACTTTACTAGCGAGAAAACAGTTAAACAAACCATCTGCCCGAAGATAAAGAGCGAACCTCCTCCATTCACCCTCTTTACTTTCTCTTTACTTAACTTATACTTTTTACTTTATTCCTTTACTTTGGTGGAGTAAGGAAATGGTGTTGTACGCACTCCGCTGAAGACATTCGTTAGCCTACATATTTATTTTCATTTGTTAAACGCAAAGATTTGTTTCAAAACTATTTCTAAATTCAGTGCTAATTTCCAGCGAACATCTCCAAATCCCGACAGGTGGATAAATCTGTTCTGGTTTTTATTAAAACAAATATAAATATTCATATAATAAATAATACTGCTAATTAAAATAACATTATACAAATGCAAATTGTCATGAATAACCTGAAAAAAGCCATCCGACATGAAGAAGGCATGGAGGCAGTGGTTTTTATATTCATGTAGAAAATAATAATTTTGTAACAATTTAATCCTTTAATTTTTTTTTCATTTCATTTTTTCATAACTAACGTGCTCTGCGCTGGACTTTAGACCAGTTTTTAGTTTGTCAATGGCACGGCCTATTTTAGTTCCTAAAAATAGCAACGAGCAAACAATGTGCCTTTACACACCTCCTTTATAGACCAGCACGCTCATAAATCCACAAAGTGGTGCAAATTGATTTGCTATTTAAACAACATGACGCAAAATGTGAAAATTACTGTTGCACTGGTCTGAAAATAGCAACAAATCGCACCAAACACGTTTTACGCCTTATTGCGCTGGGTGTATGATAGGGCCCTATATTAAAAAACAGAATACTGTGAACATGACATATAAAGTTGTACTAATTAAGATGTGAGCAATGCACATTACTAATTAAAAAGATTGTTTTGATATTAATCCCCTCTAAAAGTTACAAAATTTCAGCATAGATCATTATCTCAATTTAAATGTCTAATGATTTTTTACATAAAAGAAAAATCTATGATTTTGACACATACAGTGTATTTTGGCTATTGATAAAATATACCCATGCAACATATTGAGCAGGCCTGACGCAATGAGGAATTTTTGTTGTGTGATGTATTGTCAAGGAAATTGTTGCGATAAGCGATATTATTGTCATTTTAAGATCATTTTATGCCACTGATTATATAATGATTATATAACAGCATAATAATGCAAATAGCTATAAACCATACCTGCCAACACTCCCGTTTTTCCCGGGAGTCTCCCGTAATTCAGACCCGTCTCCCGTATTGTTCTGTCTCCCGGTAAACTCCCGGAATTTCCCCGCCCCCCCGCACCTCAGCATTTTGGTACAGTCCGGGCTGAAACTTGGTGCTTGTGCTCTTTCGGTCGCGCGCTATAGTTCGCTATATTTTCCCATCTCCCCAAACCTCTCACCCCTCCCGCTCCCAGCTCTTCAGTTTGCGCCAGTGTTGCCAACTTAACGACAAATTTTCAAAAAAGCGACTAGCGACAAATCTAGCGACTTTTTTGTGTGTTACTGGCAATTTTTATAGACTGTCGTTTGTCCATTACTGTACCGTCCCTACCTACTCTTCTCAACGAGCTGCGGGTGATGCCCCTCCCTGCAGCCTGAGAGCAGAGCACCTCTCTGCGTACCGACGGCAAATGATTTAGAACAGGTGGCAGTGTGAAGGTATTTACCTTGTACAGTCAACCCGATCTGCTTCTCCTTTATTTTAACAATTTAATTTGACCGTTTATTCTTGTTCACAATCAGAGATGTTTTAAGTGAGAGTTGCAGAACTTGTCTGAGTTTATTACGTCTGAGAGATTACTGCTAATTCCCTACTCATCTATAATGATATACTGTATTCAACCAGCAATAAATTTAGTTAAATTGACAAGCTTACATAAAGCGTAGTGCGAATATAAAATACCCCATTTTTTTACCATAGGCTGTTAAACAAACAGAAATGGTAGAACGCGATGACGTCAATAATATGCAAATTAGCATATGACGTAGAGGGGGGGGGGGGGGGGTCTCCCGGAATTTACAAACCAAATGTTGGCAGGTATGCTATAAACACTTTTAAATACTTATAATTCTTAATGTTATTTAGATTCTATAATTTGATGTTATAAAGGTAAATAATATATATACTGTTAAATGTCCTATTAGGTAAATGCCCAATGAAAAACTTAGACACCAGTGAGTTAGAATGTAAATGTCATAGTAAAATTACTTTAACGTTATTTGTGAATTTGTCAATATATATTGTAATGGCAAAAATTATTGAGGTCATCTTCAAGTATTGCACGATAAGTCGATATCTTGATTATTGTGACTAGTTTTGAGATCCAGGATAATATTCTTTCTCAATAACAAAATAAACTTCTGATTGTGGCTGTTAAAAAAGAAAGCATCTCATTATGGTCATATGGATTTAGAACCTCATCTAATTCATAGCTTTAAAGCATGCAGCTTTACAGTAAAACATTAAAAAATCAGAGTCACTTCCAGTTAAAAGTTACTTTTTTCATTTATTTATATATCTTCAGATGAAGCCCAGATTAACTTTTTTTTTTATGGAAACGTTGATCTCAGGATGCACAAAACTTAATTTGGGTCAGATTGTTTTTTGTTTTGGCCTGTCATACCACAGTGTCTTTCAAATTCGCTGGAAGCATAGTGAGGGTTTAACATGCATTTTTGGATTTTTTTTTGTCATTTAAAAATAGTTCTTTTATTGTGTGGAATTCACTATTAGTTATGTAGTTTCAAGCTACACTGGCCACTGTGTTTTTAATTCAATGAAAAGAACGCACTCAAAAGAGTCATTTACCCCTGAAGCAGACTGTATTGTTGATTTTTACATGCAGCCCACGTAGTAAGTGCTACTGAAAAATGTTTCCTGCCATTATTTCTTGGCACACTGCCATTTTATTGTGTTACATTCAATACAGAAAGCAAAATCTCATTTACAACTTGGGAAAAATACTGTATATGTGAAATAAAGCGGTGCTGGAGATTCTGCTGCACAGCAGGACTTGCTGATATATGAAGCTTACAACTTGGTTCATTAGGATAATATTGATACTTCTAAATGTTTTTTTTAAATAGAAAATTCAAAAAGAGGGATATATATAATGGCATGTAGGGATGCTCATAATAACCGATTCACCGTTAACCAAAAGGGTGCGTTTTAACCGATTGATGGTATCAGTTAAATGATAAAAAAATAAAATAAATGTAAAAAATATATATATTATAGTCTCCCTGACGTCCAGCTTCTCCAGCCTCCGGCGCCTAGACTGCAACTCTGCACAAGACGTTTGGCCATAGGAGAAATGGTCGTGCCCAACTGAGCCTGGTTTCTCTCAAGGTTTTTTAATTTTTCACTTTCGTGAATTGGTGAAGTTTTTTCCTCGCCGCTTGCATGGTTCGGGACCTGTAGAGCTACACATCGATGGATTTGCTCTTCAGTGTTTGGACTCTCAGTAGTGAATGTTAAACCACACTGAACTGAGTTTAACTGAGCTGAACTTTAACTCTGAAAACTGGACTGACACTTTTAATTTACTATAAGCTTCTATGTGAAGCTGCTTTGACACAACCTACATTGTAAAAGCGCTATAGAAATAAAGGTGAATTGATTTGAAAAAAAAAAAAAAAAAAAATATATATATATATATATATATACACACACATATTTGTTAACTCGCGGGACGGTAACACGTGCAACCACACGTGCCTACAAAAATATTTTGCAAAATAAAAAGGAGAAAAATAAAATATTTTGCTGGTCACAATTTGACACAGATGTGTTGATACCAAACCAGCACTGATGTTGATTGCCTCTGTCCTGGATCCTCGTCATAAATACTTCTCTTTTTACACAATTGGAGAAAAAAGCCGCAAAACCAAACTTTCTGAAATGTGCTCTGCTTTGGAAACAAGCTGGCCACAAGTCACCGCTCATAAACACAACAAATAGGCTATAGTTTTGATGATTTAGTGTACAGCCAACAAACCAACCTTTGTTATTTTACAGTTATTAATAGTTCTTATAAAACACGAATCAAACAAATCCAAAGATTTCTTGATTTTTGCCTAATGATAACTCCGCACCAAACTGAGGCTTTCATTTTATAGCTTATAAAACATGTATGCAAATTAATGCAATATCATATGTAAACAACAAAATTGTCATTAGCCTATACTTTACAAAAAGTCAACATATGAGCCTTGTCACAAATAAAAGCACACAAGCTCTACGACATAATCTCAAGACATAATCTTTACAATAATAACTTGTATTAAAAATGTTGACAGAGGTTTATGATATAAGAATAATAGTGGAACATTAATTAAATGCATATTTTCCGTGGAGCGATTAATTTGAGGTAGCCTGCTATTTTTATTTGATGGAAGAATACAAAACATATAATTGGAAAAAAATAGCCTAAGCCAGTTCTTACAAAGGATTCAGTCAGTGTTTTCGTTTTGTAATCTAAATTTGTCATTTAAGTGACAAAATATCTAGGGTATGACTATTTATTTTATTCTTTTTATTTAGTTTATTCTTTATTTCTATGCTTTTGGAAATACTGCAGGTGCGTGAATATGTTCTGTTGTTAATATTTTTGCATGTTAAAATAAACGACTATTTTAAAATGCAATATTTAATGTGTCACACAAAAAATAGACACGTCAGTTATTTTTATTAAAATTAAATAATAATTTAATGGGTGTCACGGTGGCGCAGTGGGTAGCACAATCGCCTCACAGCAATAAGGTTGCTGGTTCAAGCCTCTCCTGGGTCAGTTGGCATTTCTGTGTGAAGTTTGCACGTTCTCCCCATGTTCGCGTGGGTTTCCTCCGGGTTCTCCGGTTTTCCCCACAAGTCCAAAGACATGCGGTATAGGTGAATTGGGTAAGCAAAATTTTCTATAGTGTATGTGTGAATGAGAGTCCATAGGTGTTTCCCAGTGATTGGTTGCAGCTGGAAGGGCATCCGCTACAGAAAACATATGCTGGATAAGTTGGTGGTTCATTCCGCTAATTTAAATTAATCGGACCGGTTAAGGGTTAATAATCGGTTAACGAGCGACAGTTGCTGGTTGGCAAAATTTGCTGAAATGAGCATCCCTAATGGCATGTAACACAGAGGCATGGAGATTCAGCCTTGAAATGACAGCAATATATAAATGTTTAACTAGCCGGAAGTATGAATTGAGTAAAGAATGATGTTTGGATTTAATATTTGATGTAAAACTTCATGTTTTGCAAAGTCTGTACCTAGATTAGTTTCATAATAGAACTGTAACATCTCTAACTTTTGACCCACTTTTTTGTTTGCAGCCTCAGTCCACCCCTGTGACCAGAGGCTAGGACCATGATGCTCAGCAGCTCAGTAGACGTACCCAGCCCAGGTGGGATGAGTGCAGTGGCAGCCCGAAATGTGGTCCGCAGTTCCAGTATCAGCGGAGCCATGTACAGCTTGGAGAAAAGCCCCAGCAGCACAGGACCAGACGGCACCAGCCTGACCGGAAACAAGAAGCGTCGTTCCAGCCTGGGAGCCAAGATGGTGGCTATTGTGGGTCTGTCACAGTGGAGCAAGAGCACACTGCAACTCAACCAGCAAGGTGAGCAGCTTTCAATACTACAGTCGGCTTTCTCCATCTACTCTTTTCTTCTCTGTCAGATATGTTTATTTTTTTCTTTCACCTCAGTTTCCTCTCGCAGTCGCACCCTGAACAATTTCACAGCTTTGTTTGTATTCCTGCATGTGGTGTAACTTTTTTCTCACTTCTTTTTTCTTTATGCTTTCCTTCACCTTACTCAAATCTCTTATCCTTAGCTGACTTTACAGTTAAGCGTCACAACACTACCAACTAGGGCTGCACAATATATCGTTTCAGCATTGATATAGCAATGTGTGCAACCGCAAAAGTCACTTTTTACAACAATTATAGTTGTGTTATAGTTGATTATAATCAATGCAGTGTTGAATTATGATGGAGTTAAAGTTTATCATCTGCATGCGTTTTTTAAAGAGATAGTTCACCCAAAAATTTAACTTCACTCCCTATTTTGAAAGATTTATGAGTTTTCTTTTATGTTGAACACAAAAAGTTATTTTATCAACTCATAAACGTTTGAAACAAGTGAAAGGTGAGTAAATAGTGAGTACATTTTCATTTTTGGATGAATGATCTCTTTTAGACCTGTTACTGTGTGAACATTCCAACATTTCAGGGTTTAAAACATCCGGCCACAAGAAATTTTAGTGTTTGTAACTTTAATAAAGATTACATTATATACACTGTAAAAGTCCATCTATCGGCCCAACGATGAAATCCAATGAATGGTCGAAGGTTAAATGCATGTTAGCCTTCCTTAGCACTTCTGAAAATAATTCTGTAATTTGTTAGAGTTTATTTATATTGGCTTTCAGCTGCGATTTTAAGCTGAGTCCAATTTTCAAGTGATCATAAAATTGAGTCTGTGTTTCTAGTTAGTAATGGATCACATTCATCAAAAGTTAATAAATTTGAATATTTGATTATTTCAGACACACTATACTTTCAGTTATTCTTTCATTGGGGACCAATTGTCTTTCTGAGTCCGTGCATGGCCATTTTCACATGCTTTCCCCATTTGGGCTCGCCAGCTTGATTCTTAGTCAGAGGTTTGCAGGCGACTGGTACATTTTAAGTCGGCCACCTACTGCTTGCTCTGTGACAGAAAAGATAGTCTACACAGTCTTTTACCATGCAACTTGCTAGATCAAAAGTGGTCAGAAAGCTAAAGGCCTACAAATAAGTTTTATCTGCATCTTTATTTGTGATCCTCTAGTTTGATCTACACTGGCCGTAAAACACCAAAGGTCAACAAAAGTGTCCACACAATTTACCGGCAATATTGATTTCAGTCGAATTCAAAATAACTCAAATATAACATTTTATTTGTCAGGTAAAATTGTATTATGCCAATTACATGCAAATTCAGAGATCATACTGTAAATATCCAACATCCATTACTCAAAAATAAATCCAAGAGTTAGATGAAGTACTTTGCAGCATATGCAAAAGCTCAGAGTCACACGCTGCAGTGGGGGTATCCTGGCTACAAGATCCCAATGAAATTTTTGCACCTTTATCTTAAATACTCAACTCAGAAGAAATAACCATAAACTAAATATAATAAAAGCTTTACAAAGACCTCTGTCTCGTCATATGTTCATCTAAAAGCTAATCAACACCTGGGGTAAAAAGTTCAAACTTGACAGACAATTTCACACTTTAGTAGGACAGACTTTTCCCAAACTCAGACAATAATTATCATAATACAAGAGACTACTGCAATATTGAGACCATTTACCAATCACAGAGACATTTAAAATGATACCAAACACACAAGTTAAAGTTATAGATTCACAAGATACGCCATATAAAGAGGATGAAGATTTGGTGTGGAATGTCAGTGACCTGAGCTCTGAAGGATGAAGTGAAGGGGGTGGCAGAGAGGGGGGCACATAACGGGTAACTGAGGCATTTGAAGAACTTGCCAAATTGCAGATCTGCTACTCAGACCAGAAAGCTTATTGTTTTATTGCATGGCAATTCTTGTGGTCTTGTCTCATGAAATTTCATAACAGTTCTCGGGATCTGATATTATGGAGAGATTTAACCATCCTTACAACAATAAAGACTATGCAGTGTTGATTGTTAAGTTATCTGTACCTGAATACTGTTAGACTCTCCAGAAAACTATAATTCACTTTTATCTTTGCTATATTTTATTTATCTATGTATGTAAGTTATTTGTTATATGTTATTTGAGATCCAATCCCCTACAAAATCACTTCAATCAATCTAAAATGAAGAATGCTTTCTAAATAAAGCTGTATTCACATTGCAATATATATCACACAAATACAAAATATCGCAATGTCAGATTTTCCCAATATCGTGCAGCCCTAATACCACCTACTGTTGGTCTGCCATGAACAGTTTTAGAGTGCCTCTAGTATGTTTTTTTGGATATAAATTTATTATGCTGTATGCAGTGTAGTTGTCTGTGAATGTAAAAAGTCTGCAAAGCTATCAGAGTGCATGATAAGTTGACTTACTGTCTCCTAAAAGAAAGAACTGATTCTAGTGATTATTACAAGCCTGGTTTCCATCCTAATGTAAAAGTAAATTTTTTCAAAATGGCAAAAAACGAAAAATTCCCAAATGCGAATTAGCCAAATTGTTAGAGCAGCTGACTGTAGTATTGGTAACCTAGTAACCAACATTCAGCTGAAGTGAAATCAGCTGAAATGTTCACTATGTCAAATTTGCCAGTTCCACCACTCATTTCTCATGCGATACTTCAAAAAGTGTATTAACTCAGGGTGGTGGGAACACATTTATTGACTGTCCACAAACAACGTCTACTTTCATTTTCAAACAATGCAGTTGTAGCAGAGGCTTTGGATGTGTTTGTTTTGTGTTGTCAGTAATCTGTTTTCTGCATCGTGAAAGCAAATCTGCTTTGCTCACATAAATAGATTTATTTAAACCGGTGACCTCATTACTGTTCATATGACTATATATCTAGTGCTGAGGAAGACTCTGGAGCTGAAATCTAGTTATTGTAATGGGTGTTTGGTTTCTAATATGCTATGCAATCTGCAGACCAGTCACAACAGACTGGGCTGTCTGACCAATCGGAGCAGTGTATGTTACAGAAGGAAGTGGTTTGGAGAGACTGTGGCTCTTATGGCCATTATTAATTGATAGGTTGCTTGATATTGCATTGATGCAGATAGCACACAAGACAACAGTTTCAGTCATCGTTGATTTAGGAGAAATCTGAACAGGTACCAGGTAACCAAACAAGGCACAGGTGAGCATCATATATGTAACTGGGACTTGTGGAGCTGCGCATTGATGGATTTGCTCTTCAGTGTTTGGACTTTCAGCAGTGAAATTTAAACCACACTGAACTGAACTAAACTGAACTGACACAGTTTCATTTTACTAGAACTTCTATGTTAAGCTGCTTTGATACAATATACATTGTAGAAGCACTATAAACATAAGATGAATAAAGTAACTAAGGAAAATAAAAGAAAATTGAACTAAGCCGTAAACATGACATCAGAAACAATAGAAGGCACTAAGCATCCTAAAACACAAAATTTTCATTCATCACATTTTTGTTCACATTGTTTCAGACATTGTTTTGTACCTTTCATTCTCTGCACCCACCAGTAATTGTGTATGGGAGCCTTAGTGTATCTGTTTGTACTTCTTTTCCTGTTTTTGTCATCTGTGTTTTTTTCTCATGTGCCGGTCACCATGCCCTTACTCGCTGTCTGGATTGAACTGTTCTTGCACAAATAGTTTCTTTTTTGTCCTCAGGTATTCAAAAAAGATTTAAAAAACATCTTAATTCAATAAATAAATGCATATTTAAGGTTGTCAATTTATTTATTTATTATATAATATTTTGTATTATGTATCAAAAGATTTAGAGTTGAAGATTCCCTGTATACTGTAGTATGTACAGTATAAATATCTACATGTTTTTAGCAGGTCAGAAAGTTTGTACAGTTTTTGGTAGCTTGTGTCTAATTATTTTTATACTCATATGATATATCAATATTTCCATGGTGGTAATAATAATAATAATAATAATAATAATAATAATAATAATAATAATTATAATTATAATCTATTATTATTATTATTATTATTATTATTATTATTATTAGTAGTAGTAGTAGTAGTAGTAGTAGTAGTAGTAGTAGTAGTAGTAGTACTAGTGTAACTTAAGGAGGCTTTCACAGGAATGAATAGTCAGGCAGGCAACGGTCAACACAGGGTCAATCAGGTTCATACAGATAATCCAGAAGTTGTGGTCAATAAACAGGCAAATGGTCAACATTGTAGAAAGGTAAGATAAAAAGGGAACAAGGCTAGGAATAGATTACAAAAAACATGACAATGATTAAAGAACACGGCTAGACATAACACTCAGCAATGTGTCTGAGTTATTGTGGTGTATGTGTTATGAGTCCTTGAGCAGCTTCAGCTGTGAGTGTTTGCAATCAGATGGGATCGGGAACCGGTGTGTGTGTGCGGTGCATGCTGTGGTTTGTAGTCCATTTGGTGGCAGAGTTGTAGTTCTCTAGTGATCCGCAGTAGCTAGATCGCTGGTGACTGTAACAATTAGTAGTAGTATTAGTAGTAGTAGTAGTAGTAGTAATAGTAACAATAATTATATTGAATTAATAATACTATTGATGCTGCTAAACAGACATATAAAAAACTAAATAAAATTATAATATACAATATGATTGTATTTATTTGTATTAAATATGATGTTTTTTATTAAGTATATGTCCCTACTACAAACACACTTTCAGTCCTTTATGATCCGCTGAAACCATCTGTTAGTAACTGAAAACAGCAGCTCAAGCACCAGTCAAATGTTGTTCAGGAAGTGTATGAATTTAGTCATCTCTTTGTATTATAATAGGTGCTGGTATACAGGGAAGCCCTTTCATTTGTTTGGCTTTGTGTGTGTTTATTTGTGGCTGTAGGATATTAAAGCTGCGTTTGTGTTAGTCATAATCAAGCTCTAAACAGACTAACCTTCCTATCACCCCACATGACTCACAGATGACTGCTTGTGTGGCTGAGTAATCCAGCATAACCTTGGCTTCTCCCAGGAATAAACCAGCAACTCAATTTAGTTTATTTAGAAAAAAAGAGAGAGTCAAGTGGATTTCACCAACCTGAGTAGTGATGCACTGATTTCTGGATTTGTGCTTTTGAAGCCAATTTTGATTGTGGCATTTTAACAAGCAAAATGTTCTCTTTTTTACAGCTAGAAACAAGAAGAAAATCAGAGTGCATTAAAATGTGTTTGAACAATATGCAGTGATCTAAAATTAGATCCACATAAAGATGCTACTTACAAATTGGAGAGATAGTGATTTCAATTTCAAAATAGAAAAAAAGGAAAAACAGTGATTTTACTTTATCTTTGTGTAGTTGTGCTGCAAAAAACATCCACTCTCTGCCTGTAGATGGCACTTACAGAGAACAGCAGGAACTACAGGTAACTAAACAAGGCACATGTGAGCATCATGAGCAACTGGGATTTGTGGAGCTGCACATCTTGTGTGGCTTTGCATGGATTTGCTCTTTGGTGTTGGAACTTTCAGCAGTGAAAATTTACATGCATCTAATGCATTTAACAGGCATTATATGTGTGTAGGTAATTCAAAAAGAAAACATGTTCACACTTTATTTTAAGGTACGATTCTCCACTATACAGTATACAGTGCATCCGGAAAGTATTCATAGCGCGTCACTTTTCCACATTTTTTATGTTACAGCCTTATTTCAAAATGAATTCAATTAATTTATTTCCTCAAAATTCTACACACAATACCCCATAATGACAATAGGAAAAATGATTTTTTGAAATTGTTGCAAATTTATTAAAAATAAAAAACCTGAAAAATCACATGTACATAAGTCATGTCTAAAGTGATGATAAAACAGCTAATTTTTGCTCACATTTTAAGATTTATAAGGCTGAACGGCATGAAGTGCCATCAATATACAGATATTTCCCAGTATTTCTCTGTAGCAATCAGGATATCACAATAATTAACCCCGAAAAAGCCAGAGCAAAGCATACACTACCAGTTTCTGTGGTATAAATACAGCAATACAAAATACAAAACTAGGGATATTTTACTTTTACAATCCGTTTTATTTAATGTCGGAAA
Source organism: Danio kyathit (assembly GCA_903798195.1). NCBI lineage: Eukaryota > Metazoa > Chordata > Actinopteri > Cypriniformes > Danionidae > Danio > Danio kyathit. Next base: position 31,096,612 of record LR812537.1, on the reverse strand, counting down.
AAAGCACAGAATCGCATAAGCATTAAATGAATGAAAATAATTTTTTGTTCAATTTGTTAATTGCGACATTCTTGTGTGCTAGCCTAAGTGGCATATCTGTGCTCTGGCCTCTTTTAATGCTCAGTTTACAGACTTCATGTTATTAAATTATAGCAATATTTTTTTTTGTATGCATTTGGCTGAAATAAACCAAATAAGCGATTGCCATATCAGGTTCTGATTTCTAGTCCGTCAATCGGTGTGTTTTTAAACCTGAGGAAGTTTGTGTTGTCCCACTGCTCATTCCTTTCCTTTTGTACCCTCTTATTTTTGCTCTCCTCTGGTGTAATTGTGCTCCTGTGGGGTAATTACAGACTCTGGGCTGTTGGAAATTGTCGTGTAACACTTTCTCCCTGTAAGGGTCAACAGCAGCACACAAGCTTTAACATAGTCTGACGACATGAAGAGTCTTGGCAAACCCAGAACAAACTGTCAGAGAAATCAAAGCTTTGTGTAACGATTGATTTAATGAACACATAATGCTAAATATATTTTGTTGTTGACCATTTCTAACAGGGTTCAAATTTAAGAATGAATTCTATTTATAATCATGAAGGTTATGCTTAACTGATGTTGAATAGGAAATCAAAAAGTCACACAACAGAGCAACTGTAATTGTCCATCAGATAACATGGGTGACCACAAATTTATTTAATTATGCTTGATTGTTTCCTCATAAAAATATTTTTTTCTGAAATTATTTTCTCTGAATTACACTCTGTACTGTCAGAATACTTCTTTTCCATTATATTATACTGTGCACTAAAGATAGTCATACATTTCAAATAAGTGTTCCTGTTATTTTCTGTAGTTACTCATATATTATGCTCACCTGTGGCTTGTTTAGTAGGGACTGTTCACCTGTTCTTGTATCTGGTACCAGTTAGGAACTTTTATTTCAGGGGTTTTAAAACTGGGATTCATGAACACAAAGGGTCACAAAGGAGTCTAACCAAACTAACAAAATAATAATACACTAATGAGCAAACAAAATAAAATAATGTAACTAAATTAAGAAACTAAAATAAACAAATGAATTATAATACTTTTATATTTCACATTATAAATGAGGTCTTTTTTTATTAAAACCAATCAGAGTGATCAGAATTATCAAGTGAAAAGGTGAGCTGAATGTGATTTTGAAAATTTGAGCTTTAGGGTTCAGTTATTATTTGTTGTTCTTCTTTGTTTATTTTAAAGTGTGAACATAACTGACCCATTTGTGGAAACAAAATATAAAATACATATAGTATTAATACATAACTGCAACGGGTAGTTGGGGTGACAACAGAGGTGAGGATCCACGTGCTGTTTATTAAGAATCGTCAGGCAGGCAATGGTCAACAGGTACAAACAGTATCATAAGGCTAATCCAGAAGCATAGTCATGGTCACAGACAAAGAGGTCAGTTTAGGTGGCAAACAGCATAAACAATTTAACTAGGCAAGGATCAAAAGACATGGCAAGGCTAGACAGGAATAACGCTTGGTAATGTTACAGATGAACAAGACTCAGCAACCATGTGTGTGAGTGTGGATGCTGTGTTTATAGTCCATTTGATTAGTCCTAAACATCTTCAGCTGTGTGTGTTTGCAATCAGGGGGAATCTGTGTCAGGTGTGTGAGTGAACTGCATGATGGGATCTGTAGTTCAATAAAGTGGCAAATTTGTAGTCTTGCTGGGGATCGTGACAATAACATTTATCTGGAACATTCTAGAAATGTGACAATACATTCTAGAAAATCCATATTAACACTCTATTAACTATGACTTCAAGTTTGTCTTTACTGAGTTCAATGGAACTTGGCTTCATAGTTGACTTATTTTATTATGGGACCTGTACAACTCTATCAGTACAACAATCTTAAAGAGCACCCTAGTAACCCCCTAGCAACACCCCAATTACACTAGCAACCACATATCAAGATTCTTGCAATGACCTCAAATAACACTAAAATATTTGCATAGCAATATTCAGACAAGTAGTTTTACAGAGTGAATGTAGATTTAAAAAATCAACATTATTTATTTACCCTATGTTATTTCAAATGCTTATGATAAGTATATATTTTTAAGAATCGATCAGTGTTTTTTTTTTTGCACATACAGTGCAAGTCAACAAAAACAATATCGGTTACCAGCATTGTTCAAAAGTACTTATTTCGAAACCCACAAAAGAAATTCTACAGTTATAAATAACACAAGGGTGAGTAATTGATGTCATTTTTAGGTAAACAAGTTAAGCAACGAAATTGACATATTTTATTTGTTTATGGAATGCTGCTTATTACCATGCAATACTATTATTATAGACTTAATAACATTATGAACATTATAAATTCCCTTTTCTCTTGACATCTCTCATAATGACATGCCTTCACTGATGACATGCTTACATGTTAATTAGGTTGAGACCGGAACCAACCTGTCAATCACATGAAATTCACCAATAGCAAACCAAAACCATCCAATCAGGTTCAGAAGGGAAAAAAAGATCCTGCTTGACATTATTTCTTATCTGAGAATAATTTTTATTAAGATGTATGTCAAAACAGAAAAGAAAAGTGTATCAAAACTTCCATTTGATGTCAACTTGTTCATTGTGTCACTATGAACAACCTTGTTCATGTTAAGTTTCCAAGGTGTGACTTGGCAAAGAGTCCGTTCTGATTCTTTCTCTCTCAGTCCCTCATATTGGTGCGTCATGTGTGCTCTATAAAGCATGACCTTTTCAGTGCTGTCGTCTCCCAGCAGGACTGATGAGTCTCTAGGGCTGGGTGTGTTGAAGGTTTTCAGGGGGGGTATACAGTTCGCCTCCAGGGTTCACCTGTCTGGGGCATCAGGGCCAGCACCTCAGTACCCGCCTGCTCTTCTCCTGGATAACTGCTTTACTTTACTCTGTCACGTTTCCACTACCACACAGCATGGATTCCAGCCAAGCAATTTAATCCAATACAGTGATGTGGGTCTTGTTCAGCTCGGAGTCGGTGAAGCGATAAATGTGAGTGCATAAACTCTGGGAGCCAAAAGACGGATAAGAAATTGAGTGATGAAGGAGAATCGAAAGGGTGATTGACTGACAAGAGTGATAATAGACCTGCTGTGGAAGCGCTTCATTTTTTTCATTTACACCTTTGTTAAAAATAAGTGTGCTTGTACTAAATGCACTTGTAGTGTACTTGACAGAGTAAAGTATGTATATTTTTTTTTAAATAAAATGTGATATCAAATAAAGAAAAGGACATGTAAAGGTCCTATTTAAGTAACCTTCACATTATGTTTTTAAAGGGATAGTTCAGCCAGAAATAGATATTTAATGTTAATCTATTCACCTTCAGGCTATCCAAGATGTGGGTGACTTTTTTTCTTTTCAGTAGAACATGAAAGAAGATTTTTAGCTGATTCCTTCTTTCTGGTCTTTGCTGATATATACAATTCAAGTCAATCGCTAACGGCACATTAAAAGTAAAATTACAACAAGAACAAATACATATGTTATTCGTATGTACATAAGAAGAGTTCAGATGCAAAAACCTTTAAAGGGGTGGTACAGAGTGTATTTTTAAGGCTTGGTTGTGCTTAAAAGATGCAAAGCAATGTGTGCTCATGCTTCATTTGTAAAAAAAAAAATCACATTATTTTTTCATATATCTTACTTTGATTATCTACTGCTACTCAGCTAACATGAAAACGACTGTTATGTTTCCTAGTTCCTTCGAAAGCTCACCCTCAAGAGGCTCTGATTGGTCAGCTAACATAATGTGCTGTGGTTCGCGGATCGGCTCCACGTCACCAGGAAAAGCATGTGCTTTTTGTGTGAATCAGACAGAAAATGAAAAGGACACAGCTGAATCTCATACCTGCTCTCTAAAATAAAATCTGAAAAGTGTCTTTCATATATATTCAAGTTATAAGCATGTGTAAGTAATATGAAATGTTCACATATCTTTTGCTAGTTTGTTATTTGAGATGTAGAATGCAGGGAAAGTGGCCGCATAGAGAGACACTGCAGCGCTGTTGAAGATTGTGGGTGTTTACAGCAGTTTGATGGATAAATATGAATTTGTAGATAAATCGTTAAACAGCATTTCCTGTTGTTGACATCGTCGTTTACGTCCTTGCTACAACATATCGTAAACGCAAGAAACTGTGCATGTAACAGATCAATTTTAACAAATAAAAATACTTACAGATTGTGGCTCACAATCCACAGCTTCTTCTATTATGGTTGGAGCTGCTCCTTCTTTGAGGAGTTTTTTAGCCGAATCCAGCACTGAACTGGAGATTCTGGAAGCTGTCCTTTGTCTTAAATTGTAAGCACTTCTCTCCTTGTGTCATGTCCTTTGGAAGCTCAAATACAGAAACAGAAGAAGCTCTGTGACAATAGCTGCATTTGGATGGCATTTTAGCTTTCTCTGCTATAACATTACAGCGTCTCTGGCCACGCCCCTTTGATGCACGGGGTGTATGCGTGTGGTGAATGTGCGTAACCTGAAGCGTTTACATATTACATTCAGAGATATTGTTTATGTTCACACAGCTACATTACACGTCAACTAAAGTTTAAAGTATGATATCGTAGTGGACCACCCCTTTAAGTTGTGACATTTTCTTCTAAATGGAGCATTTTTCACATGGTCTCCTATACCTATGTTCAATTATTTCACTTTAAATTAAATGTTATTTGTTATAAAAGGGAATTTACTGAATCTACAATCAGGAGCCTGAGAAAAATGCTTATTTTAGAAAACAATTTTGGGCGGTGCCTAGAGGAATTTTCATCTGAAGTCTTAATATACTTATAGATCTTAAGAAGCAAAACCATCATTCTGTGCTTTGAGATTAATAATTAATTGATTAATTGTACTTTTAATGTCAGGATTTTGCAGTTTACTTTTATCATACAGTATATTAAAAACAGTCCTAATAAAATTACAGATAATGATATTGAACTGGGTGGTTCATTCCGCTGTGGCGACCCCTGGTCGAAAAGAAAATGAATGAATGAATGAATGATATTGAACTGGAGGTGGATCATATATATGTATATTAAAGATGACAGAATTTTTATCTCTGGATGAACTCTTCTTCTATCTCTTTATGTATATTCTTTTTCCATTCAAATATAAATAATGTAATAAATATGCCGAATGTTATCACTTGATTGTATGGACGTTATCTGTGGTTATCAGCTGATAGATATGGACCAGTTGGGGCCTTCTGCGCCTACTGGTAGGTCAGAAGGCTGTTATCATCAATCCACATGGGTAATCAGCTATACTAATAGAGAAGACTTCAGATCCAGATCTGTTTTTTACATTACTGTGATGATTGGGTTTAGGGTTGGGGTAGGGGTAGACATTATTAAAATGCAATTAATGGGAAATGTAATAAATAATATAAATAGTTTTTGTGGTTATTCAGATACTAATAGAGAAGACTCGAGATCCAGATCTGTTTTTACATTATTGTGATGGTTGGGTTTAGGGTTGGGGTAGGGGTGGATGTTGATAAAATATAATTATTAGGAAATTTAATAAATAATATAAATAATTCTCGTTAACTTACGGTTGCAGCCGAATGTGATCTATATAGCTGATTAACTATGTGGAGGGATGATAACAGCCTTCTGAGCCTACTAGTAGGTGGAGAAGGCCCCTACTGGCCCATATCTATAAGCTGATAACCACTGATAACGCCCATTCAATCGAGTGATAACATTCGAATTGGCTGCAAATGAAAAGTATGAAATTTTATATATATTTTACGCTACTGTGTGTTAGCAAATAACTAGTAAAATTTCCCTACCTTCTTCCCCTTTTTAAACATTAGCAAGTGTTACCACCGTTTATTTAGCATGCTTTTTAACAGTCAAAAAGTCATCTCAGGTAAACTGTTAGAGGTAAAATCCTAGGTTTATTCCACGACTTATCCGACTAACCAAGTAGGCCAACCTTGAATAATGTGATCAAGACTGAATGCCTCTTAATAGGCTCTATGTTAATCCTCGGCACTGGCCAGGATGATTTGAAATGAAAGCGAGCAGCTTATGCCGTTTCTATCTGACATGCATTTGCAAATGATTCATTTGGACCATATGGCTGAGTTGATGCCATAGTACAACATGGCACCTTCACTTTCCAGCGGCACTGAAAGGCTCTGGCAGACTCATCCTCATCTGGCAGTCTCTCGGTCTCCATGGCGACAGCGAGGCAGCTTCACGCCACTCACACGACCCTCTGGTTATTAAAACGCAGCTGACAGCTCTTCCTTCAAAATGAGCTGTCAATCTATTTGCTGTGGAGCCTTTGTACTTGAGGTCATAATAATGAAGGGACTGGACCTATATTTAGGTATGTCTCAAAATGACATTGAGAGACAGAAAACACACGCATTTCTCTGCATTCACACTATTACAGAGAGTTTCTATGTGGACAGGTCAGTCCACAAAAATAACCATCTTTAATAAAGAAGTGGACTGGCTGAATTGAATGCACACTTCTGAACAAGGAAACACAGATATGTGCCAAAAAATTTGAATATCGAGGCAAAGTCCATTTATTTCAATTATTATTGTTTTAAAAAGTGAAACTTGTGTGTTATTTTAGTTCACTACACACAAAGTGAAATATTTCAAGCCTTTGATTCAATTTGAATGATTATGGATTAAAGATGGAAAAACCCAAACAAATGGATGTTTACCGTTACTGGCTTTTAAAAACTGTTATGGACAGATCTTTTTTTATGTATTCACAAAAGCCTGGAATGAGATCCCACAACATCTAAAAACAATACCAACACTGAGACTTTTTTAAGAATCCCATGCTCGTCATCTGATGGTCAACTATCGCTGTAGCCACTGAGATCGTAGCCTGTCTCTCTTCATTTTGTATGTTTGGTGATTGTTTTTACTGTCCTCATGTGCTGATGGATGAGATGTTAAGGGTGTCTGTATGTTTTTATGTTCTGCAGTGCAGGAACCTGCTGAAAAACGGTCAGGCCCGATTATCTTTTAATCTTTTTCTGTTTAAAAATTATAAATAAATAAATAAATAAATAAATAAATAAATAAATAAATAAATAAATAAATAAATAAATAGAGAGAGAGAGAGAGAGAGAGATAGAGATAGATAGATAGATAGATAGATAGATAGATAGATAGATAGATAGATAGATAGATAGATAGATAGATAGATAGATAGATAGATAGATAGATAGATAGATAGATAGATAGATCATACATACATTAAAAATAGATAGAGATAAATACACTGTTAAAAATGCAGGGTTCCACACAATTCCTTCATGCTGTCCCAAAACATATTGATTAAGTTCACTTAATTGTTTTGAACAAATTTTAGTTGATTAAACATAAAACAATTGTTATCCCAAAAAATCTCAAGAATTGTGTTGATTCAGCTCATTATGAATAAGTAGTTTGAACAAGCAGCAACATTTTTTTTTGAGTGTAGATAATAGATACGTTTTTCATGTTTCAAACTAGTATTTCATGTTTCAGCTTTTTTAAAGCTAAACCTGATTTGACCATGCTTTAAGTCAGTATTCAAAATAGTCAGGCTGTATATATGGATATTTAGTTTTATTTATTTTTTTCCTCTTTTGTCATCTAACACTCAAATGTGTGCTCAAAGTGAGTAAGTGTAATGATTTGTGTACCATACATTGTAGTGTTGGATTGTTTGATTTACTATCTGCCTTTAAAATTTTATTTTTGTTCATTGTTTTTACTAAAATAATATTAAAGTATTGGTCATAACATTTAAAGAAATTGTGACATATACACTGTAAAAAATGATATGATCAGTTAGTCATGACAACATGTTTTTAGTTCAATGTAACTTATTAAACTAAGTAAAGTTAAGTTATGCAAGATGTTTTAAGTTAGTTTAACATAATATAAGTTCAATGGTCTCATAAGATTAATTTGATTCAGCTTAAAAATGTAAGGCAACCAATATTTTTTTACAGTGTAGTCCAGAATTTGAGTGCACCCCATTTTGAAAATTAATATTGTTTATCCATATCTCAGGGAATATAGTCAACATATTTTAGTGCATTTAAACAAAACAAATTTATTAAACAGATATATTTATTAAAATATTATTTTAGTCACTAAACATATTTCGAAATTAAAAGATAATACAATTAAATTCAAGCAAAATATTGCAAAAATAAATTACAAACTACAAACTTTCAAGTAAATTTTTACATTTTTTTGCTTCTCTTGATATTTCCTCTTTTTTAAATTTGTATTTAATATTTTTCCTATAACATATAAATACTACAGTAATAGTTTTTGGATCATTATCGTAAGTTATTTTGGTAGATAAGCTCCAGATTTGGCTTCAGTACTGACTAATCTAATGTATATGCACAAATATAATATTGTATAGTTTTCTATTAAAAATATTAATTTAAAAGATAGATCTGTGAAGGGTGTACTTATATAAGCTGAGCACTGTATCTTTGTATTATATAGTACAAATGTTTGCAGACTTTATATATTCCATGCACTTTTTTTCTCCTCAGTCATTCTTCAACCATCTCAGTCTCACTTCATTCATAATTGCAGAGCTGCATTGAATAGCTCTTAATTTCCTCGGTCAGCAGCCACTTAGTCTTTTTCTTTATTATTATTAAGCTGAAACTAGAAAATTACATGTTTTGTTCCATTCCTGTGACTTAAGGTATTTCTACAGTACAATAAATCCCCCGCTTAGTTCTGCTCGGTTTCACCTCCTTCGGTCAAGATGTGCCATTAAAATCAATTTGGACTGCTGTTACACACTCCAGATGACACACTGATCAATATATTGATCCTGAGGGTGAAAGCAGGTGTCGTTTTCTGTGTAGTGCCTTACAATTTTCTGGTGATAGACATCTCTTTCACAATGAACCCAGCAGGACTCTGCTTCACAGGGGCAGACAGCCTCCAGTCCCACCAGCAGAGGTGACATTCGGAATAAAGCATTAAACAGCTCTTGGACTCTCATTCATCAGCTTTGTTATTGTGTTTGGCTTCCTTCCATTTGGATCATGAAATGAATGTTTAGTGGTTTTGCAGATCCTTTTGTCGTGGTTGTCTCTTAATTGTCTGTTAATTTCAGTTTAATTATAGTTCATTCATTAATGTTTTTGTTAGATTTAGTGTAGTTTTTATTTGGTGAACACATTTCAGTTTAGTTTTTTATGTATTTTGTTTTAGTTAACAAGACTTCCACAGATGCAACTTAAACAAATACAATTAAAATACATATGAAGAATAAAGACAAACTTCTTTATATTCAAGATCATTTATGTAGTTAAACATACCATGTTTTCATTTTTTGACAACTGAAGAAAAGTTTGACATGTTTTATGTTTTTATAAAAAATATATTGGGCGACGCAGTGGGGCAGTAGGTAGTGCTGTCGCCTCCCAGCGAGAAGGTCACTGGTTCGAGCCTCAGCTGGGTCAGTTGGCGTTTCTGTGTGGAGTTTGCATGTTCTCCCTGCATTCACGTGGGTTTCCTTGGGGTGCTCCGGTTTCGCCCACAGTCCAAAGACATGCGGTACAGGTGAATTGGGTAGGCTAAAATTGTCTGTAGTGTATGAGTGTGAATGAGTGTGTGTGGATGTTTCCCAGAGATAGATTGCGGCTGGAAGGGCATCCGCTGAGTAAAAACGTGCTGGATAAGTTGGCGGTTCATTCCGCTGTGGTGACCACGGATTAATAAAAGGGACTAAGCCGAAAAGAAAATGAATGAATGAATGAAAATATATTTCTGTATATCAGCTTGCAATTGATTGATTTGTGTGGTGATAAAAGCACCATCTTAAAGGGCACCTATTTTACCCCAGGTTTTTTTTTGTGTCTCCAGAATGTGTCTGTATAGGTTCAGCTTAAAATACCCATCAGATTATTTATTATAGCTTTCTGAATATTGAAAATTTCTGCTCTGAACACAATGTAACTGTTTTTGTGGCCTGTGCCTTTAATGCTAGTTCTCCCTGCCCACCATTCCCATGTGCCTGTCAGAGTGGGCCTCAGTCTCCAGCTACATCAGATAAGCAGCACAGTGACAGATATGAAGGAAGCAGATCTCACGTAACCTTTGTGAGAAATCCTACAGTAAGAACTTTCCCAATGATTATTTGATGTATTTGTTGTGGAGTTATGGGCACGTTCTCCCTGCGTTCGCGTGGGTTTCCTCCGGGTGCTCCGGTTTGGTGATAAAGTAAAGATGGTAAAATTGCCGTAATTACAAACATGCGCTGTTTTAAAAATCTTTTTAAACTTGTGAAACTTATTCTTGATCACATTTGATGATCATTGATGATCACAGAGAGCTGAACAGATCTTTTAATCCCAGTTGCTTTGCGCACATCCTGTCTTGTATATATTGTTTATACGCCTAACAACAGAAACATGTTAATACGCGGCTGTCACTCAACACGGTGGGCGGGGAAACCGCACTTCTACGTCACATTGCAGTGGGCCTCAAAATGGGAGGGATTTGGATCCTATTTTAACGTCAGGAAATTAAAAAAAGAGACTTATTGTCTTTATATCACCCCAATATGACTGTGGACACATCTACACACAGTCCTGTGCAAACAGCTTACAAAAGATGATTTTCATCATAGGTGCCCTTGAAGGTACTTCTATACAGTATACACAGCTGCAGCAGGTCGGATTTTCTTAGTCTCAGTGCTTAGTCATTCAGAAATTTTTTATTTTATTTTTGCTAATTATTCTTTTATTTTGACTGTTGTTAATTTCATTAGTTTTGTTTTTTCTATATTGTAATTTTTTTTTACTTCTGTCATATGTGTCTCATATTCACAATCGTGTCATTCCAAACCTGCACTTTCTTCTATATAACACATAACAAGTGCAGTGTTTTATTTCTGTGCATTTCCACTTGAGTAACAGGTTCACTTTCTTTTTGGAGCTTGCTTTTATATGCTGCTATTCTTAGCAGGTATAAGAAGGTGGAAGTGTGCACAGCAAGTTGGAAAGAGAGTCTCTGACACTGTAAGCTCTGAGTCATCCTTCCACAGATCTAACCCTGCTAACCTGGCAAGCCCTGCTCTCCAAAAAACAGCTCCGGCACACAGACTCAGTGGAGAGCACCTTCAGCCTTGCTATGAAAGTGCATTAAACCCCCTGTCCACAAACAACTACAAACACAACAAAAAAAAAGCACACTCCGAAAATACACTGGAAGACATCAGACAAGAATATCACTGGACGATTTTGTTTGATTTTATATTTTAAAAAAGACATTTCAAAATTGGGGAAATACTTTTATAGTTTTACGAGAAGTTTTAGTTTTCTAACATTATTAAGTGTTGATGCATTAACTGTTGTTAAAGAGACAGTTTCTAAAAAATGGCTTTAATTTATTCGTTTTAAATACACAAACATATTATAGATAATTTGATAATTCCTGAGAGATTTCTGCATCTGCTTTGAAAGTCCATTATATCAAAACATTTAAGCCTTAAAAAGCAAATAAAAAGATTATAAAAGTAATCCACATGATTCGATTGGTTTTAATATTAACAGATTTAAATTAGGCTTTTGTTCACATATAAACTGAAATAGGAGCCAAATCTGCTTTATCACATTTACAGATCAATAGGCAAAATGAATGTCAAAATCAAAAGAACTGTCGCCTCACAGCAAGAAGGTCGTTGGTTCGAGTCCCGGCTGGGCCAGTTGGCATTTCTGAGTGGAGTTTGCATGTTCTCCCTGTGTTTGCGTGGGTTTCCTACAGCTGCTTTGATTTCCCTTACAGTCCAAAGACAAATGTAGGTGAACTGAAAAAACTAAATTGTCCATGAGTGTGTGTGTGTATGTGTGAATGAGTGTGTATGGGTGTTTCCCAATACTGTGTTGAGGCTGGAAGGCCATCTGCTGTGTAAAACATATGCTGGAATAGTTGGCGGTTCATACTGCTGTGGCAACCTCTGAAATATAGACTAATCCGAAGGAAAATGAATGAATGACACACACTCACCGGCCACTTTATTAGGTACACTATACTTGTACCGTATTGGACCCTCTTTTGCCTTCAGAACTGCCTTAATCCTTCGTGGCATAGATTCAACAAGGTACTAAAAATATTCCATAACGCTAATATTCCGTTCCACCACATCCCAAATGTGCTCTATTGGATTGAGATCTGGTCACTATGGAGGCCATTTGAGTACAGTGAACTCATTGTCATGTTCAAGAAATCAGTCTGAGATGATTCGCGCTTTATGACCTGGCGCGTTATCCTGTTGGAAATAGCCTGCAGAAGATGGGTATACAGTAGTCATAAAGGGATGGACATGGTCAGCAACAATACTCAGGTACGCTGTGGCATTGACACGATGCTCAATTGGTTCTAATGAGCCCAAAGTGTGCCAAATTCTGACCCTAGCATCCAAATGTCGCAGCAGAAATCAAGACTCATCAGGGGCAACTTTTTTCCAATCTTCTATTGTCCAATTTTGGTGAGCCTTTGCGAATTATAACCTCAGTTTCCTTTTCTTAGCTGACAGGAGTGGCACCTGGTGTGGTCTTCTGCTGCTGTAGCCCATCTACCTCAAGGTTGGACGTGTTGTGCATTCAGAGATGCTCTTCTGCATACCTCGGTTGTAACAAATGGTTACTGTTGCCTTTCTATCAGCTCGAAACTAGTCTGGCCATTCTCCTCTGACAAGGCATTTGCACCAACAGAACTGATGCTCACTGAATATTTTCTCTTTTTCGGACCATTCTCTGTAAACCCTAGAAATGGTTGTGCATGAAAATCCCAGTAGATCAGCAGTTTCTGAAATACTCAGACCAGCCCATCAGGCACTAACAACCATGCCACATTCAAAGTCACTTAAATTACCCTTCTTCCCCATTCTGATGCTGAACTGCAGCAGATCGTCTTGATCATGTCTACATGCTTAAATGCATTGAGTTGCTGCTATGTGATTGGCTGATTAGAAGTTACGAGCATTAACCAGCAGTTGGACAGGTGTACCTAATAAAGTGGCCGGTAAGTGTATGTTACAATAAGGAAAAAAAAGATTTTATTATTACCTCAGTTAGAGTACAAGTTTTTAAAATGTGTCTTAAAATGGTTCTTTGCTTAGTTTAAGGTTGTGAATGCTGCATTCATTTAATTTATTATTGTACAATACACACTATTATATTTTTTCAGTCATTTGCTAAATAGAACTCTTATCTGTTCCATAACCCGCACTTTTTTTTTTTTTACTATTTCCAGTCATACAGATCATTGCTTATTGTTGTAGTGAGTCATTACGCTCTGTTCCCTGTTCATTTGACACATAGCTCAACACACTGTTAGACGTAATTGTAGTCTGAAAGCTGAAATTTTGTGCTATTATGTGATCATTCCTTTTGAAAGTTGGTCAGCATTCAATGACATATTTTAGATGTCAACTTGATGAGTTATACTCTCCTTGTGAGGATGCGGTGATGGGAATGCTGTTTTCACTGGCATCTCTTTCTGTCTGCAGTCTCACAGCGATGTTCTTGGAAGCTGTTCTGGAGTGATTATTCCACTCCATCCTCTTTTAGCCCTTCATCTTTTACTGTTCCATTTATTTGTTGATAGGATTGTAAGGATAATACCATTCCGGAAGTCAAAATCAATGGAGCTTTGTGATAATCAATATCAATGCAGTATTGGCACCATAATAAAAGCTTTGCTAATGAAAATACTTCATTATTATTAAAACGTAATATTAACATAGCATTACTGTCGGGTGAGCATCTTGCATCTCTAAAACTGCTGTTTTTCAGAAAATGGAAAAGTCATAATAGCTGATATTGCTGGCATTATCCATGGACAGACACCTATGTGTCAACATTCTACCAAAACTAAACAGAGTTGCAACATTTTGATTAGTGAATGTCAAGCATATTTTGTCGTCAAATCAAGTCATATTCATTAGTATAGCACTTTTTACAATGTAGAGTGTCAAAACAGCTTAAAATAGATAAGGAAAATAGAATAAAAAGCCATAACAGTATTTCAGATTGTTTAACATTCTAGCATATCAACCAGACAGGAGAGTAGTGATAGAATGCTGATGCAGTTCTAGTTCAATTAAAACTGATTCTGTTCAGTTTAATACAAATGTCACTGAGGGTCGGTTCAGTTTAATTAAGTTCATTTTAATGATAATGTCACTGTTGAAGCCCGGTTCAATGAACAGCAGCTCCACCAGCTCCAACCAGGCAAGCCAGAGGCGACAGTGGTAGGGATTCAAAACTCCACCAATTGACAGAAATGACAGAACAAACCTTGAAAAACCCAAGCGCAGCTGGTGCGACCATTGCTCCTCTTGCCAAAAGTAAAGGGCAGAGCTGTAGCCTAGACATCAGAGGGTTTGAGAATGAGAATGAAGAAGGTGCAGGTCCAAGTAGGCCACTGGGCTGGTGTTCAGACTAGCCAACAGGATCAATGCAGAGATTTGTCTGTCAACGAGGTCTTTGCTGGAATCAATCTTGCACTCTTGACTCAAAGATGACCATGCCCAACTATCTGTTCAAGATATGGACCGGATTATGTGAACGTTGGAATGAGAAGAAACAGGCAGACTGACATGAGTGTAGATGGTATTCAACTAACTGTCTTTGAGTAAGGGCTCCTAATATGCTGCCTAATAATCCTTTAGAGGGAGGATTTTGGATTTTGGATTTTGACGTGCAGCTATCAAAAAATTCTTTAGAATTTGAATGCACTCTAGAATCTGACAGATTGATGAGCCTGGTTAATCCCTGGATGGGAGACCACGTGGGAAAACTAGGTTTCTGTTGGAAGTGGTGTTAGTGAAGCCAGCAGGGGGCACTCAACCTGTGGTCTGTGTAAATCCTGATGCCCCAGTAAAAGTGGAGGGGACACTATACTGTCAGTAAGCACTGTCTTTTGGATGAGATGTTAAACCGAGGTCATTAAAAATCCCATAGCACATCTCGTAAATAGTAGGGGTGTAACCCCGGTGTCCTGGCTAAATTTCCTCCATCGACCCTTAACCATCTTGGCCTACCAATCATCCCCATCTACCAAATTGGCTCTATCAGTGTCTCTCCACTCCACCTACTGTATAGCTGGTGTGTGGTGAGCCCACTGTCTTGTGGCTGCCGTCACATCATCTAAGTGGATGCTACACACTGGTGGTGGTATGGAGAGACCCCCTTCATGATTGGGAAGTGCTTTGGGTGTATGGCCATACATGATAAATGCGTTATATAAATACACAATACATTACATTAGCTGTAGTCTATAGAACAGTCATCTGATATGTTGTCATACAGTGTTATGCCTGGATTTTATAAATAGCCTTGCTTTTACTAACACAGACTATATTTGAAGTATTTGGAAGTAATTGTCTCCTGTAGAAAAGCGTCATAAAAACAATGCTTAGTGGCTCAATGTATTACAAAAGTGTTTTTAAAAGACGAAACACTTTATTGATATAGTACACAATCAAGCACATGTGGTCAGAACATAAACAAGTCACAGGTAATGAAGTATTGAGCATTTGTCCCAAAGAAAAGCCAGTCTAAGCAAATGCTAGCAGGCATCTGTAGCTCCGCCTCTTTGCCCTTTTTTGGTAACCCTGCTTGGTGCAATGACGCACAAACAAAATGGCGATGGTTGGCCACGCCTACTTGAAGCTTCATTTGCGTTCTTTAGAAACCTATGGGTGACGTCACGGTTACTACGTCCATATCTTTTACAGTCTATGATGCAGCCCAGGTGCAGTTGCAAGGTGAGCTGCATGTAATGCTTTTAATGCGTAAATTTTTCCCAAAATTAGAGGGAAATAACAGTTGAATACCAATCATGTAGAAGTAAAACCCTAACTGTAAGCCTAAACTGAACATAAACTGTAAACTTATGCCTTAATTCTAATTGGCTGATTGGAATGTTGTTCCAGGGTCAACATAGATGTTGATTCAGTAACATGTCCTACTTGGTGAAATCACATTAACCCACCTAACATTTCAAAAATGTTTTTTTTTTCAGAGCAAAACAGACAGAATGCAGAAGTATATATGCTCACAAAGGCATCAGCTATGTGCAGGGAATGTGCCATGGGGTACGGCAATCACTTTACACAGTGCTGAAGTATATTCCACCATCATCGCCCCCCCTGGTCTAACTCTAAATTATTTTTACCATTTCATGCACTCTGTATACTCTTCATCTTCTTATAGAGCCGTGCATTCAGCGTCAGCACTTAACCGAGGGCGTGTCTAAAGTTGGGGCTGACGCGATCATCATAGCAGCGTCAGCCAATGAAATTAGTCCACAAATAGCTACTGTCTGAGCTGGGGTATTTGCATAAAGCGATCTGATTGGCTGACGCTTCCGTTGGTGCTTGAAAAGGTGAGAATTGCCCAACTTCTGCAGCGAGCAATGCCACTGAAGCGGCGCCAACTGATCCACAATGCAGTTTGGCAATGCCTCACGTCACCCATTCAAAGTGAATGAGACGCGTTGACGCTGTAAATGGGGTGTTAGACTCTTTACAGTATGAAAACAGGACAGGCCGCTATGCCATGATTATTTTTGCTCTGTTTAGTTTCAGTGATTTTTGGTTCCCTCTGTTCCCATTTTGCCTGTGCCCATGATTTGTCTGCTTGAGTTATCGAGTGAGTTTCCCTGGTTGTTCCATCATTCCTGTTCTAGTTTACCTTAATTATGTCCCTGTTATATAAGCCATAATTGTCCTGATCTTCTTTGGTAGATTCTTGTATGTTATATGATTCTCCTGTGTATTGTGTGGAGTGTTCTTTGTGTTTTTTTCCTGAGCTTTCCTACTTGTGATTGAGTACTGGTTCTTTTGAAATCCCTAGATGATACATTTATGAGTTCCCAGCACTTAATATCTGTGTCCGGCTTTGACTTTTCTTCTCAAGGGTGATGTGGACTTTACTCTTCTGTGTTTTAGCTTCCTGTCACTGCCTCTTTCGCTTCCTCTATCATCTATCATTGATTTCTCTGTCTTTACTATCTGTTTGCTGTGCACTTGGTCCTCCTTTTCCAAAAGTACAGTTTTTTTTTGTCCTTTTGTGTTGTAAATGTTTCATCCCATTTTTCTTTACTTCTTCAAGCCGTCTATTGCACCCGCCGTGTGTGGCAAGGCCTTCAATAAGGAGATTAGCTACAGGAAGTGCATTTATAACAACAAGGAGATGCATTACATATTAATGCTGAACACACACAAATGCTTTGATCTGAAGAGGCTTTGTTCACCAACATACAGTACAAGCTCTGGAAAACAAGTTGACCAAGCAGATACAACTCCACCGGGTGTATCTTTAGTGATACCTGTTCAGAATTCATTAGAATGATCTGATGTTTTACAAAACTATAAAAAATACATTGAGGTTTTGAAGTGATGAATTAATCAGGATGAAAAACAGCATTTTGAATTTGAATATAAGTAGAAATAAAATTATTAGATTAAATTTAATTATTAGTTTAAATGTTGAACTTTCACTGTCAAAATATTATGTTTTTAATTCCTAAATTTGTGTGATGTCGTGGACAAGAAAAACACCAGACTACATTACAAACATTACAGTCATAGCTTGTTTCAAATTTGTATTATGTGTAATGACATTAAGAAAGCAGAATTAGACTTCCAACTGAAAAAAAATGCATTACAGGATTTGCAATGACCCAATACAGGAAAAATGACACTGATAAAATAACAGCAGTTAAGCAAGCATCCAATCATAGCAATGTTGACATGTCTGCACTAGCACTGCAGGTCAGGATCATGTAGACATATGAGGTAATTAAAATGACCCTGTTATTATAGTTTGAATGTGACTATAGTTGAAAATATAGACTATATTTTTGGTTGCTTGAGACTGTAGTTTTAATAATTCCCTTATCTTTGCATGTCACATTGACATTTAAGCACAGAATAGCTCTTTCGCCATTAATCACTATTCATAAGCATTCATTTTGTGTGTCATAGAATGCATAGGAGGATCTCTGGAACTTTAGTAAATGTCACAGCCTTTAATAATTTTCACAGCAAAAATGTCCAAAATCATTCACATAAAAATCAGTCTATAGACCTTCATAGATAACTCAGGAAGTCGGGAAAGGTTTCTAACAATTTATTACAAGCTGTTCACTCAGTATTACTGTGTAACTACCAGTTGTAAGAAATCAATCTACGTTAAAAGATCGATTTAGGAATTATCAGCTCAGATCAATGACTCGGCTCTTGAAGATTCGAATCATTGATTCGACTCAATTGAGTCAGATTGAATCAGATCAAAGATTCAATCTCTGTGTGTCCCGCAAATAGACAATCACATTTATTAATTCTCGTCTATATTATTTCCGTGGCCACCGGTCATAATATAACACAGAATAGGGTTACTTTTCAGCAAGGTAACACGATCTTTAGCTTGAGGCAAAGACTTACAAAGCACATAAACGAGAACGCGGTTCTTTAAAGGAGAACAAAGATTTATTGAACTACACTATTCGATACACGAGGCTAACTACGTAGTAATCAAAACAACAAATAAACAAACAAACAAATGCACACACACGTTCACACACACACACACACAGGCAGTTCAGAGGATGCAAAATGAATTGAACAAACAGTCCAGCCGATCTATTTCGTACTAGATCTTAGAATCACCTGAGAAACCACAAAAGCAGAGAATTGACTTATCTTTAACTGCTTAAAATCATATGCACCCGATCAGATAGGGACAATTGTCGTGTTACTTGCGGGTTTGTTGGAGTCCTCGGGTTGGTTTGAAGAAACACGTGGCATAAGCGCGGCTTCTCTGTGACGTCGCTCGCTGGAACTCACTCGGCGGGAGTGAAACTCTTTGTCCTGGGTTACCGGGGTACGGACTCCGGGGAGAGTCCGTTCGCGGAAGTTTCAGCGGAGTGAAACTTAAGGTTTGGATGAAAGTTTGTTGACCCGACCACGTGGTAGGCGGCCGGGGGTGGAGAACAACAGCGGGTTGATACCAGCTTGATGCTAAGAGGCTGCGCACATGGTTGACGCTGCAAGGAGGTTTTATACGGCTTGCTCTGAGCCATCCTTCATGACGCTGTCGTCCAATGAACGGCAAGATGAAGGGCGGGGCCACGCCCCGTACCAGTGTTACTCAGGTTTAATAATTAACCGTCTGCAAGAAATTTTACGTAGTAAAATCTCTGGTAAAATTGTAACTATCTGACATTAAATGTTACAATATGAATATGGTTCGTATTACAAAATTCTCATTTACAGCAATGTATTGCAAATAAAAAATCATCTTGTTTAAATCCAAATACGAAGCATTTCAAACACATACAGATCATTTTAGCCTATTTTAAGGGTAAAACCACACATTATGAACCTGGTTGGTTGGAATAAACACAACACATCAATACTTATAAATGTCATTCAAAATATAAAATTTTGCCTTGGTTATAACATCTATAAGAGAATTGTCTTTAAGTCTCCTTCATTTCTTTTGTCTCTGAATTCTGTCCATCTCGTGGTCGACGCATGGCCGTCCACATGAGGGTCATCCAAAAGTCTCGTGATGAAGAGAATTTGAAGGGCGTCTTTGTCTAGTTGGGTAACGATTAACCAAAATTGTGGCCACATCTGTCCAACTTAGGCTAGGATGGTGGGGGTGAAGAGAGTTAATAACTTGCTCCCCTGTTATCCTACTGTTAGAAGCCCTGGAGCGAGTAGGGCCATTTGCACTCACATTCCAAAGCCTGGTTCGAACTGGTTTTGACCGGCGAGTCTCTACACAGTGTAGGGTAAGTAACTTTAAAAAAGTAATAGATTACAAATTACTGACTACTACTGGAGAATTGTATTCTGATTTCATTACTAATCAGTTCATGTAAAAAGTAATCAGATTACTAATTACTTTACTTTGAAGTTACTTTAAAACATATAAAATATACCTATAAACATACAAAATAAACTGCAGATCTTTCAGTAATTTAATATTAATTTAATAAAAACATTACAATGGGTTGATCAGCAGCTTGACATATTCAAAAGACGTAAAGACGTAAAAGAGTTCGCCCAAAACTTAAAATTCTCTCATCATGTCACGCTGGTGACTCATAAAAAGGCGAAGACAAAATGTTAAGATCCAAATGCATTTAATGGTGATTGTAGTGCAGAAAACAAGTTGTTAATAAAATAAAGTGAACATCCAAAATCATAGTTGTATTGCACTAGGTCATACACAAAATGGCCATCCAACAGTAACAAATAAACACAAAGGGAAAACAAAGATAAAAACATAAAACAAGGTATAAACAAAAGCATAACAGATAAAGGACTCAGTGACAAACTAAAAAGTGTGAGGCGTATATATAGTCCAAGTACTCTTGATGATAGAAAACAGCTGCGTGCGTGTAAACAGTGGAAGTGACAACTGGTGTGTGTATTGCAGCATGTAGGGATTTGTAGTTCGTCTCTGAATTGTAGTTCACCAGCGATTTTCCAGGCATAGATCGCTGGCGAATGTGACACATCATTCACTTGATGTGAACACAAAAGAAGATATGAAGAAAACTGGATACCTGTAACCATTGACATCATAGTATGCAAAAGCACTGCAGTGTTTGGGTGTTCTGTGTTTGTCTGAGGTAATTAGTCTACCGAAATGTGTATATTTCATACAAAGCATGAAGCTGATTGGTCAGTTCTTATCGCATGACTCGCGATTTTCAACTGGTGCACCTGTAAAATGTGAATATGTGAATATGTCCGAATATGTGTGCAAAAGCTACGTGTCTCTATTGGAATAAACAAACTTGCATGCGCAAAAGACGCAATGTGTGAAAGACCCTATAAGCAGCTACACTTCTCTTCACATTCAGAAGATACCTTCACTCCCGATCCTGCACAAAAGTTCAATTTAGCCTGTTTAGGCTGAGTTGGACCGCATTGTTTTTGGGCGGCGGTGTCCTTGTTGACGCATGTCAAGTGTTTGAACAAGCTGCTGGTCGAGTTAAAAGCAGTCTAAAGTTCTTTAGAGACTGGACGTAGACTGCATTTCACAGCAATATTTTAGTTTTTACACTTAATTAAATCAAAGTAATGTCTGTATTTTCACTTGAAGAAGCAACCACTCTCGTCAACCATTTCAGCTCGCATTCTCCAGCAATTTAAAAGCGAATGCTCATTAACTGACGTTGCAGCAGAAAACGTGATTTAAAAGAAGCGTTTTTTTTCTTCTAAAAAAGTATATTTGTAATGTAAGTAACACAATTACATTGACTTTAGTAACTGTAATCAAATTGCACAAATTTAAGACGTAGTTCATTGCATTACAGCCTTCCTAAAAAATCTAATTAGAATACAGTAGCACGTTACTGTTAAACACGTTACACCCAACTCTGGTTACTACTATGTTAATAGCCCCTTTCACACAGTTCATTCATTCATTTTCTTTTCAGCTTAGTACCTTTATTAATCTGGGGTCACCACAGTGGAATGAACCACCAACTTATCCAGCATATGTTTTACGCAGCGGATGCCCTTCCAGCTGCAACCCATCTCTGGGAAACATCCATACACACTCATTCACACTCATATACTACGGACAATTTAGTCTACCCAATTCACCTGTACCGCATGTCTTTGGACTGTGGGGGAAACCGGAGCACCCGGAGGAAACCCACGCGAACGCAGGGAGAACATGCAAACTCCACACAGAAACGCCAACTGACCCAGCCGAGGCTCGAACCAGTGACCTTCTTGCTGTGAGGCGACTGCACTACCTACTCCGCCACTGCGTCACCCTTTTACACAGTGATACTAGTAAATATCCGAAAAATTACCGGAACAACTTTACCGGTAAATTCAAAAAAGCGCTGTTCACACAGGTGAGGACGTGCCGGAATATACCTGAAAAGACCATTCACACATCCATTCCAAAATACCAGTAAATTCTAACATCATTAACCAGAAATGACTTTTAAAGGGCTGCGCTTGTATTTGTAATGATAGAAGGGGTCGGGCTTTTGTTGATGGTTTCACTTTTTATTTAAAGCTTTAAAGCTTTAGCATTCATGCGGCTGCTTTGTCTCAGAGACATCCAAAGGCAGATGCACGAACCGCGGCTAAATGTTTACACATTTGACTACATTACAAATTCTGTAGATAAATAAGAATTGTGAACAACTTCGATGAAAACATATGGAGAAACACTTGCATGTCAAGATGTTCATAATATGGGTGCTGGCGCTCACCGGAGCACTCCTGCACTTCACGTGCACACACGTCAAGAAACTGAAGTAGACCTTAAAGGTAAACAAACAGCAGTTTATCATAATCATTTTACAATAATTTTTTCCACAGATGGCATTCAGAAGGAAGATAGAAACGTTATCTGACTAACATCTAGCAGCTAAATGTGTCTGGAAAAATATTCAAAGGCTTTTATTTTCGTAAACAGCGCAGATGTGAATGCGTCTGAGTGTTCTGATTGGCTGGAGTAGACGTCTCACATTCTTGACAAGAATGCACTCTTTCGGGCAATTTTCCCTCTGCATTCACACAGCACAGCATTCCGGCAAATTACCGGTAATGTTACAACTTCTCTTTCCTGGAAAATTGCTGGAACAAATTTAAAAGAATTTTCAAAAAGGGCCTGTTCACACATAAAGGTCTGTATGTGAAAAAAGGGGCTACTATCAAATAAATGCCACCTTCTTCAACATAAGATCATCTTTTTTATTATTCTACAAACATAAAAAAAAAATACTGACCCTAAACCTTTAAATAGCCATATACTGTAAATATGATACGTTTTGATTTAATGTCAACTTCTAAGTGTTAGTGTTGAGAATAATAAAAAATGATTGCGAGCCCAGACTGTGAGTGGAGAATGTGGCTGGCTGAGTCTGCGCTCTAACACAGAGCCGAGATCTGGGAATTGACTCAAGAACAATGCCACAACCGTAAAGCGCTCGCAGGTGCTAAATATAGGCACACAAGTGACAACGAGCAAGAGATCCGCCAAACAGAATGAATCACTGCAAACCAGCAGTCTGTCTGGCGGGCAAGAATGGCTCCATACGACTGTGATCACATTAGCAGACCTGCTTATGACAACTGAATGCGCTGACTAACATAACACGATAAGCGTCATTTCTCCCTTTAATGATGGGAAATTGAGACTAAAGCTGGAAAACAATGCAATGCTGTGAGCCAGAAAAAGCTAGAAGATTCAGAGAGATTTAGAGTTTTATAAATATTTCATTTCTCTGTTTTTTCGCCTCGTATTTAAAAGCTGACAAATGCAACCCAGGCTCATTCTGATTACGTACCCCTATATACATTTCTGGAGAGGCCAAATACGTCCCAGGAACTGCGTTTTTTTGCAGTTTTTGTATTCATGAATCCGCCAGAGACTGCTGTGTATGCTTTTTGAGATCTCAGATTTCTCTCGCGAGTGCCATTTGCACCTGCTCTTCTTGCGTAAATCTACCAGAGGCCGATATCGATTAACTGACTGACTGACTGACTGACTGACCTGCTCCTTCCCTAAACCCAACCGATAATGTTTTAAAAAGCACCGATTGACCAGCGCTCACCCACTTGCCTAAACCCAACCTACAGTGTTTTCAAAAGTAATCCAGAAAAAGAAACAATTTTTACCACATTTTATCACATATTCGCCAACTTATTTACTTCTTTATTTATTTTTTTTGGCTTTTGTTTTAGCCTTACAGATGTGACCATTAAAAATGGGCATTTTTTACCGCGACTCGCCTCATTTTGTTCTGTGGCTAGCAACAGCATGCTGTCAAACTCTCCTTGGAATTCAAATAAATGTTTTGTGCTTCACAAAACATACACTAGGTGGCGCATCGAACAACAAACTCCACTGTACAGATTACATCAAGGTTATGCAATTATTCTGTTGTTCCAAACTTTAAACCTTGTTTTAAAATATGCAGGTTTACATTTAAAACATTATTTTGATCATGTATTTATTTTATATTTAAGATAGATAATTTCTTTTAGATAAGATAAATAAAAGATAAGATAAGGTGACGCTGGGGCGCAGTGGATAGCAAGTTCGCCTCACAGTAATAAGGTCATTGGTTTGAGCCTCAGCTGGGTCAGTTGGCATTTCTATGTGTGTTTGCATGTTCTCCCCGTGTTTGCGTGGGTTTCCTACGGGTGCTCCGGTTTCCCCCACAGTACAAAACATGTGGTACAGGTGAATTGGGTATGCTAAAATTGACCGTAGTGTGTGTGGATGTTTCCCAGTGATGGGTTGCAGCTGGAAGGGCATCTGCTGCGTAAAACATATGCTGGATAAGTTAGTTTTTCATTCATCTGTGGCATCCCCAGATTAATAAAGGGGATAAGCCGAAAAGAAAATGAATGAATGAATGAAAAGATAAGATAGATAGAATTTTTTTCAAAAAAAAAAGCCTATTTTTTTTATTAAAAAAATATGTTATATTTATTTAGCCTATATAGGCTATTAAATTATTCATTCATTCATTTACTTTTCAGCTTAGTCCCTTTATTAATCTGGGGTCACCACAGGAGAATAAAGCGCCAACTTATCCAGCATATGTTTTATGCAGTGGATGCCTTTCCAGCTGCAACCCAGTACTAGGAAACACCCATACACTCTCATTCACACACATACACTATGGACAATTTAGCTTAATCAATTCACCTGTACCGCATGTCTTTGGACTTGTGGGGGAAACCGGAACACCTGGAGGAAACACACACGAACATGGGGAGAACATGCAAACCCACACAGAAATACCAACTGACCCAGCCGAGGTTCGAACCAACAACCTTTTTGTTGTGTGGTGATCGTGTTACCCACTGCGCCACCATGACGCCCGCTGTTAAATTAAATTTTATTTATTTATTTATTTATTTAAACTATATTAAATTAAATTACATCCTGTATTTTACCATTCATTTTGTTTTATTGATAACTAATCAAAGAACGTTTAACTGAGCCCTGTGAAAAGTTTAGTATGTAGGCCTACAGTCAAACATGTAATATTAGAGGCATGGCTGTGGTGAGTCAGCAATACTTTGTCTAAAATGAAAATATTTCTCTTATCAGAAAACAATAAACACAATTATCCCAGGTGCAGCGTTTTATTAGATTTAGCAAGTATGAATAAAACACCGAGAAAACACCTCCACCTTTCACGGAGAAACAGCCACCCGCACGTGTCGAGTGTTCTGCCTTCAGAACTGGCCGCTACTGAGAATGAAGCTGCCCCCTACTGGTAATGTATTTCCTGAGTCCTGCGGCTAACCGCGGTAAGTCGGAGCATTCTGTTCCCTGAGACGCTCATTTCTAAAGGCCATATCTGTACTTGCTTTCTGGAACCCGCTTTGCCAGATCTGAAGCCCATTGTCATGGTTAATTACGCTCTGCGTCTCAAATCCTCTAACGTACACGGCGAGCCACAGGACAAACTGGTAACAGTGGAAAAGCCATCCACATGGAGGTAAGCAGTCAACTGGTAAGTGCGAAAAGAAACAGCGTCATACCGCCCCATAGCGTTCATTTTAAAGACCAAATGCAGCCATACGTTCCTCTGGCTGCATAATTCACAATCTCCAGAAATGTATATAGGGGTACGTTTTCAGAATGAGCCTATATTGGATAAACAACATTCCCCAACCTTACCCACTCTTGCCCTTCGACTTCATATTGCGTTTGCACTGAAAGTTTTGTTTCCATCCTTTATTGATTCCCGGTTTTCTGTTTTTCTCAACTCTCTTTATGTGCTTGCTAATAACAACGCTTACCTGTTTTTGCTCGGTCATCTCAGAGCTCTGCAGTGGCCATTTAACTGGACTGCCTGGCCATAAGTGAGGACTCTAATGGGGGAAAATAACAGGCTTTACAATCATCTCTTTTGCTGTTGTGGCTAAACTGCCCTCTTTTCCTCCACTCTGGGTTTTATGGGGGCATATAAACATGGCAGGTGCCGATGTGAGTGCCACTCAATCTTCTCAATAAATGGACTCTTCTACTTTACAAGTCACTGATAACATACACAATTACTCTTGTCGAGCCCCAACAGCAGTCCCTTGTGAAAAACAGCATGTTTAATTGGTTTATGCACTACAACTCTCAGAATTACATTTTCAAAACTGGAACTTGCAGATAATGCAACATTAATTAAATGATAGGCCACTTAATGTAGTGCATATTCAAGATTTTCTGCTTAACATGCTCAAGTTTTAATTATGCTAACATGAAGATTTTGTTTTAAAGAAACTTTTAAACGATTGTGTTAATAATCTTTCGCTGTGTATTAAAGCAAATTCTTTGGAGGTGGTTATAAATATACAAACGTTGCACACAGAAGGATAGGTCTATATAAACACATATTGACAACACAAAAAATGCAACCGTCTAAGAACTATATCATTTTTATAGTCATTTATTAATTTGTTTTATTTAATATTAACCTCAGCTAAAGAGACTGGTGGACACCATGTTTTCAGGACTTTCATGTAATTCACAAAAGTGAATTAAGTTTGTTGTTTTTAAAGTATTTTATTTCTTAAAATACTACATTTACTTCTGTTATTAGCACTCTTTTTAAGAGTGTTTCAGACTTGTAGATTGCTTGCTTGGGTAAAAAAAACAGAGAATTGCTTTCTCTTGATATGGTGCACTTTGACAAGGCCACATTTTAAAGCACACAAGAATGTGTTTATGCAAGTCACATGTGACTACAGCTGTCCTCTCATTGGTCAAAGTGCTTAAAGGGGTATTTTAAAGCATAATCATAAACTGTTATGCAAGTTTAACTTAATATGTTTGTCAATTTGATTTATTTAAGTTTAGATGACTTGAAAAGTAAATTTGATTAAAAATGTAAGGCAGCAAAAAATATTTAGTGTTTGACATGCATATACAGTATATATAGCCCCCCTTTACATTTTTTTTTCTTTTATAAATATTTCCTAAATTATGTTTAACAGAGCAAGGAAATTTTTACAGTATGTCTGATAATATTTTTTCTTCTGGAGAAAGTCTTATTTGTTTTAATTTGGCTAGAATAAAAGCAGTTTTAAATTTTTTAAAAACCATTTTAGGGTCAAAATTTTAGCCACTTTAAGCTATATTTTTTATATATTAAGGATATTAAGGAAAAAAATAAATGGGGCTAATAATTCAGGGGGGCTAATAATTCTGACTTCAACTGTATATATATATAAATATATATATATATATATATATATATATATATATATATATATATATATATATATATATATATATATATATATATATATATATATGAAACATATACAACCACAGCTTGTGTCAGCACAAACCCTGTTTTGCTGTTTAAAAATAATTCAGGATTTTCTAAAGACACACAGCGAAACATTGATGATGAAAAGGCAGGGATTTTTGCTGCTGACCTTATTGCATATGCATTTGCAGGGGTTTATGGGTGGAGATTATTTAAATGAATCATCGAAGGTGATTTACTCAAGGTTTGCAATAGTAAGTTTATTTATGTATGCTTTTTAACTTTTTTTAACATGCATATATATGTTGTGGTGATAAATGCAACATAGGCTCATTCTGAAAACGTAGCCCTATGTACATTTCTGGAGATCACGAATTACGTAGCCAGAATTACGTATGGCTGCATTTCATTTTTTAAAAACGAACACTACGGGGCGGTATGATGCCGTTCCTTTTCGTGCTTACCAGCTGGCCACTTACCTCCATATGGACGGCTTTCACATCGTTACCAGTTTGTTCAGTTAGCTTGCCATGTACGTCGGTGGACTTGAGATGCAGAGAGGAGATGACCACGACGACGGGGTTTGAGTCCAGTGAAGAGCAGTTCCAGAAAGCGGGTAAGACAAAAACAGATTCCAGAAAATAAAATAAGCAAGTAAATAACAAGGTGAAAATGTGGTAAAATCTAAAAACGTGGCAAAAATCAGGTGAGGGCTTTTCTTTTTCTGGATTGCTTTTTAAAATTGTCAGTTGGGTTTAGGGAAGTGGGTGGCCGGGTCAATTGGTGCTTTTGAAAATACTGTTGGTTGGGTTTAGAGAGGAAGGAGGGTGGGTCAGTTGATCAGTCAGTCAGTCAGTCAGTCAGTCAGTCAGACAGTTATTCAGTCAGTCAGTCAGTAGCGGCCTCTGTTGGATTTACGTGAGAACAGCAGGCGTGAATGGCACTCACAAGGGAAATTTGAAATCTCAAAAAGCATACACAGTGGCCTCTGGTGGATTCGCGAAAACAAAAACTGCAAAAAAACGTAGCTCGTGGTACATATTTGACGCTCTCCAGAAATGTATATAGAGGTATGTTTTCAGAATGAGCCTAGGTTGGATAAATGATGATGGAACATTTTTTCATCCACCTTTGGATATTTAGTTATTTGAAATGTTGTTAATATGTTCTTTATAAGCTTTCTATCTGTATGAAACAACTTAATGCAGGCCCCAAAATAGGACGTCTCACCTTTGACCCGCATACACTTCAAAATAGTTTGTATAGATTATGAAACAGTTTAAAATGAATCATTGCGTCTGCAACTCCTCAAAACAGCAGAACAACATGCAGAGGTTGCTTTGCCAAAGTTCCTTCAATACTGATGCACTCCGTGTTTTATTTTCCATCCATTTCTCTGTTGCATCCTTCTCTTTCAACACCTCCATCTGCGTTTCTCTTTCCCCTACAAGGCAAGCGTGCTGAATAACTGATGGATTGGATTTAGGAGATGAAGACAGTTTGTTCTGAATACACCTTCCTTGTTTATCATAAATTTACACAGGTACTTGTCGGCAGCTTTAGTTTATGTTTACTGACCGGTCAAGCATTTTGTCTCGAATGAGAACATATTGCTGGCTCAAGATTTCCATTACTTACTGATGTTAATGAATCATTTGGGCATGTCATGTAATTGCTAACGAGTTTCTATTCAATGTGTGCTTTGCGTCCTTAAGGATTGCGGTCATTGATCCACAGTCATAGACATGGATCCTACAGAGTCTGAATAGTGAAGGGTTAGATGCACTACAGATGTTTTTCTTTAGGCTTTTTGTGGCTTATTGGCTTTCACAGAGTTAGCTTAACAAAGCCTACAGCGAATGACGTTTAGGAACTACAAAAAAAAAAAAGAATTCGGGCTAGTGAGATCACAAATGCTTCAGATTACGCACATTCACTACGTGCATACACCCCGTGCAGCAAAGGGTCGTGGCCAGAGGCGCTGTAATGTTATAGCAGAGAAAGCTAAAATGCCATTCAAACGCTCCTTTTTTCCACAGAGCTTTTTCTGTTTCTGTGTTTGGGCTTCTAACGGACATGACACAAAGAGAGAAGTGCTTACAATTTAACTTTAGTTATGCTCCAGAGAATTTAAAAAAGATATAGCTAGCATTTGACAAAGGACAGCTTCCAGAATCTCTCCCAGTTCAGTGCTGGATTCGGCTAAAAACTCCTCAAAGAAGGAGCAGCTCCAACCATAATAGAAGAAGCTGTGGATTGTGAGCCACAACCTGTAAGTATTTTTATCTGTTAAAATGTATCTATCACATGCATAGTGTCAAGCGTTAACGGTATGTTGTAGCAAGGATGTAAACAAGGACGTAAACAATGGAAAATGCTGTTTGGCACTTTGTCAATTTAGTTAAAATTCATATTTATCCATCAAACTCCTGTAAACACCCACAATCTTCACCAGCGATGCAGTGTCTCTCTATGTGGCCACTTTCCGTGTGTTTTTCATCTCAAATAATGAACTCGCAAAAGATATGTGAACGTTTCATATTACTTACACATATTTATAACCCGAAAAAAACCCTTGTCAGGTTTTATTTTAGAGAGCAGGTGTGAGGTTCAGCTGTATCCTCTGTGTCATTTTCTGTCTGATTCAGGCACAAACTGATACGGCTAACAGCTACTCTGACTGACAGTGTTTACACAGCGCAAAAGCACAAGCTTGTAAGTGCGTGACGCTTTTCCTTGTGACGTGGAGCCCATTCGTGAATCTCAGCATATTATGTTAGCTGACCAATCAGAGCCTCTTGAGGGTGGGCCTTTTGGAGGAACTAGGAAATAGGAACTAGTCTTTTTCATGTTAGCTGAGTAGCAGTATATAATCAAAGTAAGATGTATGAAAAAATAACATGATTTTCTACAAATGAAGCTTGAGCACACATTGCTTTGCATCTTATAAACACAACCAAGCCTTAAAAATACACTCTGGACCACCCCTTTAATTTAATGAAATAAGAAATAAAATTAAACAATGATAATTTACTTTAATGATTGTGCTCACACTTCATTTCACACAGCTCATTTGTCTTGGTTTGTTTTGATCTGGACCAAAACAGAAAATGCTACATTTGGGACTGCTTAGTTTATAGCAGTCATTCACACGGTTTTAAAAAATGCCGTTGATATGAATATTAGAGTCTGTTTTGTATGTGTATATATGCTGACAAATTTGTATATTCATAAGTGGATTTTTGTAAGATATAATGAATTTATATATATTGAATTTATATAAAGTTGTTTAACATCAGGATTGACGCTATACATTTGGTCACACTTTATTTTGATGGTCCGTTTGTTGAATTTAAGTTACATGCCAACTAATTCTCATTAGATTATAAGTAGACTGTTAGGTTGGGGTTAGGGTTGGTGTAAGTTGACATGTACTTGCAAAGTTACTTATAGTTAGTCTAGTCTACTAATACTCAAATGGACCATCAAAATAAAGTGTTACCATACATTTTTTATATATGATACTAGGATTTTTGACAAATATTTTTGTCCTCAATGGACCCTACTTACTCACTTACTCATGAGCCATTTATAAGTTGATACTGTATTTACAGTTGCAATCAGAATTATTGAACCTCCTTTGAATTTTCTTTTCTTTTTTTTAAATATTTCCCAAATGATGTTTAACAGAACAAGGAAATTTTCACAGTATGTCTGATAATATTCTTTCTTCTGGAGAAAGTCTTATTTGTTTTATTTCGGTTAGAATAAAATCAGTTTTTAATTTTTTAAAACCCATTTTAAGGTCAAAATTATTAGCCCCTTTAAGCTATATATTTTTTCAATAGTATACAGAACAAACCATCATTATACAATAACTTGCCTAATTACCCTAACCTGCCTAGTTAAGCTAATTAACCTAGTTAAGCCTTTAAATGTGACTTTAAGCTGTATAGAAGTGTCTTGAAAAATATCTAATCAAATATTATTTACTGTCATCTTGGCAAAGATAAAATAAATCAGTTATTAGAGATGAGTTATTTAAACTATTATGTTTAGAAATGTGTTGAAAAATTTTTCTCTAATAAAATCAGGGGGTTGAATAATTCTGATTGCAACTGTAGCTGTATCATATTGGTGTTTCATAACATCCAGACTGTGGGGGAAACCGGAGCATCCAGAGGAAACCCACATGAACATTGGGAGGACATGCAAACTCCACACAGAAATGCCAACTGACTGAGCCAGGGCTCAAACCAGCGACCTTCTTGATGTAAGGCGACAGCAGTACCCACTACGCCACCATGCCGCCCCTCAATGGACCTAGTTTAAAAAAATGACTAAAGGTTTGCTTTGATTAAAGGATTAATCTAAGAAAACCTACTAAGTGTGAAAATTCCTCATGTTTCTTAACACATTAAGTACAGTTAAAAAGTAGGTTAGTCAAAATAAAAGTTATAAAATGCATTTTAAACAGCTATGTTTTTATAATAACTGCCTTAATTCTGATATGCTGACTAGCAAAGATACAGGACTCCATTATTTTTCATAAATATAAGTGTATATTTTAATATCATGTATTAAATTATATTTCACTCACACTTTACAAATATGTTCCATTAGTTGGTTAATGTACTGTATATACTAAGGATGGACAAAACTTGTACACTGTTTAATAATCATAGTTTAGCATTTACTAATGCTTTATTCATACACAGTGCTTGTTAACATGAGTTAATGAACTAATAATTGACTATTTTATTTTCATAAACTAACATTAACAAATATGAATAAATACTGTAATAACTGTATTGTTCATTGTTTGTTAATGTTAGTGAATGCATAAACTAATGGATTGTAATGAGTATTCATAATATCAAATAGGTAATTACAATATAATTAAATACACGCAGTACAAGATTAAAAATACATTACATTAAATTATATTTTAGTTACCATAAATCCTCGTCAGTACATTTAACAATTAACTTGAACCATATTTCAAATATGTATGTATTTCAAAAATTAATTTAAATTTAAACTGATACTTTAGTTCATGTAATGGTGAGAAATATGCTGATTAGGTGACTAAAAACATGTAAAATTCTTCATGTAAATATTATGTAAATATAAAGTGTATTATTTGCATAATAATTACGCTTTTAAAACCTAAACAAAAGCTGTCTTCACAAAGGACTTTTTTCTATAAAGTCTGATCAAATAGTTCAAGGATTCTTATAGTTTAGGTTCTCTCAATGCCACACCACAAATATGAGTAATAATAGGCTATTGATTTCACAGATATGAACAGACTTAGGGCTAAAGAAAATAATTCCTCATATCATTGGCTGACAGTACATGTAAATATGACTGTAATTGACTTTGACCTCATTTCAGAAATAACATCCTGTACTCAGTGCTTTTACACACAAGGCTGGTGACTCAGACAATGCTGAATCATTTGTGACATTTTCTAAAAACACCCTGTTTCTGTAACCACATTTGAAAAAAAAGGCCAGTAGAGTCAGTTTGCATTACAGTCTTTGAACTTCTGAAAATGCTTTCCTAAAAAGAACAATATACATAGAAATTTGCCATATTTCAAGTCTGGGTTACTTAAACAATCTCTTTTTAGTTTTAGGAAATGCAAAATGCTGTTTTACATTAGTCCTAATGATCATTTAAGCTGCAGAGCTTTATTTGTAATGGATTTATTTAGTGCTAAATGCTGATTTAGTGCTGTGGTGCTTTGCTGAAATCAATTTGCTGTTGTATAATAGGTGTACCGTTTCAATTATAATAATGTGTAAAGTAGTGAGGAGAAAGCCAGATAAATAGTATTATTTCTAAAGATCCAAGTTTTGTTGATTTGTTTCATCTTCTGTCTTGTATCTTCTGCTCTGCGCTCATTAGAAGTTTATTTTTAACACTTTTCCCTGATTCTTTCTGTGATACATTGTACCCTAGGTTGTTTTGTGATGCTGTGAAGATGCAAAGTAGCTTTACAAAAATTGAAAATGGTGCAAATGAACTTTAACAACATTATGGAACAAAAATCCTAAAAAATAAAGCCTTGAGTAGACAATCACAAAACACAAGACATGAAGAACAGCATTACTGATGCAATTTAAATTTAATAAGATAAAAAAAATATATATAATCATTAGAATTCCATGAGAATAAGAATATTCACAGCACTGATGTAGGAATAATGACATAAAGCAATCACTGTCAGAGCAGTTTTTCCTGATGAACAATTAAAACTTCAGCAGTCATTCAACATTTAGAAAATCTTGAACAATTAAAGCAGCAGATGACAAACGGTAGCACATGCTAATTATACACAGAACTTTATCATTAGGATGTGTGGATGCTAATATAGCCATCAGTATAGTCCATCTGGAATCTAACACCATTCAAGTAATCATCCCTGGTGTGGACACTAATGTAATTATAAATATCATCCATTGGCATTACAATAGTTAATGTTAAAGTTATCATGTAGTTGTGTAATTGTAAAAATGTGCACTTTTAGTTATTGTTCATTGTGTGGTTGTTAGTTATCATTGTAGATATTGTCTGGTTGTGTGGTCACTAGTGTAGTTATCATCATGGTTATTGTCCATTGGTTACATTTAGTTCTCATTTTAGTTACTATATATTGTCATGAATGCTAATTTAGTTGTTGCTATAGTTATCTATTTCGCTGTTAAAAAAATATTTCAGGATTTTCTAAAGACACACAGTGAAACATTAGCATTTGATGCTGACCCTATTGCATGTGCTTTTGTTTATGGGAGGAGATTATTTAAATGAATCATCCAAGGTGATCTACTCAAGGTTTGCAATAGTAAGTTTACTGGTATTTGCACCATTATTTATGTACTGTATGTTGTTTATTTTTTTACATAAATACGTTGTGGTGATTAATGATGAAGAAACATTATTTCATTCATTTTTGATTTTTTTGTTATTTGAAACATTAAAATAAACACTTGTTCTTGTGCTTTCTATGTGTTTGAACTCAGTTAAGGCAGACCTCAAAATGGGATGTCTCTCCTTTGACGCACATACAGTTGCAATCAGAATTATTCAACCCCCTGATTTATTAGCCCCCCTGTTTATTGTTTTCCCCAATTTCTGTTTAACGGAGAGAAATGTTTTTCAACACATTTCTAAACATAATAGTTTTAATAACTCATCTCTAATAACTGATTTATTTTATCTTTGCCATGATGACAGTAAATAATATTTTCCTAGATATTTTTCAAGACACTTCTATACAGCTTAAAGTGACATTTAATGGCTTAGCTAGGTTAATTAGGTTAACTAGGCAGGTTAGGGTAATTAGGCAAGTTATTGTATAATGATGGTTGGTTCTGTAGACTATTGAAAAAATGTATAGCTTAAAGGGGCTAATAATTTTGACCTTAAAATGGGTTTTAAAAAATTAAAAACTGCTTTTATTCTAGCCGAAATAAAACAAATAAGACTTTCTCCAGAAGAAAAAATATTATCAGACATACTGTGAAAACTTCCTTGTTCTGTTAAACATCATTTGGGAAATATTTAAAAAAGAAAAAAAAAATTCAAAGGGGGTTCAATAATTCTGATTGCAACTGTACACTTCAAAATTGTTTGACTTGATTTTGAACCAGTCTAAAATGAATCATTGCATCTGCAACTCTTCAAAACCTCAGAACAACATGCAGAACATAGTTATTGTTCATTGTGTGGTCACTAGTTTAGTTATCATTATGGTTATTGTCCATTGTTTATATTTTGACACTAATTTAGTTCTCATTTTAGTTACTAATTGTTACGGATGCTAATTTAGTTGTTGGTATAGTTATGACTAGGGCCAGACGGAATCTGCGGATGTTTTTTGCTATTTCTGCTGAGAATTTTGGTAAAAATCTGCGAATTTCTGCGGAATTATTTTAGGAGTATCATAACTAAAACCTTAAAATGTAAAATGAAAAAAAATATTATCTTTTTAACTTTTATTTAATGTTTAAAATGCAAATCCAATTAGATTAACAGTAAATAGTTAACTGTAAGTAAATAAACAGAATTAATGATGGGCTAAAAATCTGCGGAAATCTGCGAAAAATCTGCGGAATTCTGCGCGCGCAGATTCCGTGTGGGCCTATGACCCATTAGAGAGGATATTGATTTAGTTATTGTTACAGTAATTGTCAATTGGTGTGGACACTAATATGCATCAAGTTTTCATCTATAGTTTTAAATGCTAATATAGCTATCATTGAAATTATTGTCTATTGATGTAGCCACTAATACACATGTTATTATTGTTAGTTAGCATCTTTTGGTGTGGACACTAATATACATCAAGTTTTCATCTAAAGTCTTAAATACTAATATAGCTATCATCGAAATTATTGTCCATTGGTGTAGCCACTATTAAACATAATATTAGTGTTAGCATGTTTTGGTGTGGACACAAATTTTGTTGCCATTATTGTTATACTTTTTGTTCAGTGATGTGGACATTAATTCTCTATGATAATTGTTGGAGCTGTGGATCATCTGTTAGTGCAGATGCTAATATTTTTAGCTGAGGTAGAAAATCCTCACATAACACTAAAAACCACTCTGAACACCAGCTTCTGGCAATCACCCACAACATCTCAACACATTACAAAAACACCTACATAAGAGATTTTTGGCACGGTCAAGAACCACTGACATTTCCTTCAAATATAGATCTAGTGATATAATACAGTTTATTTCTGATTTCTTATCACTCCATGTCATGGTTATAATATAGTAGCCAAAATAGTAAATAGTCATTTATTTATTGTTTGTGTATTGAATATCATTGGATTACCGCTACCAATTAACCTATGCCTACATTTGTGGTTACACGACTTAATGTAAATTAGTTTAATTTTATTTAGTTATTTATTTATTTACCAATTGTGTGTGTGTGTGTGTGAGGGGGTGGTGGGGTCAGGGGTGCAGCCGGTTGATTCGGGCCCTATGACAGTGTAGTGCATTGCGGACTGAAGTAAAGAACGGGGGAGGGGTGAAGGTGGATTGTCTCGAACGAAAGTGTAGTACATCGCAAAGTAAAGTAAAGAGCAGGGTGCGGGCGGGTGCTTGGGGGAGGAGGTGGATTGTCTCGAACTATAGTGTAGTGCATTGCGAACGAAAATATACAGCTTTGGGGGGGATTGGGTTGTTGTGGAGGTGGATTGTCTCGAACGAAAGTGTAGTACATCGCGAACTAAAGTAAAGAGCGGGGTGCAGATGGGGTGGTTGGGGGAGGAGGTGGATTGTCTCGAACGATAGTGTAGTGCAGGGCTGATCAACCCTGTTCCTGGAGATCTACCTTCCTATTAGAGCTGCACAATTCTGACTAAAATGAGAATCGCGATTTTTTGCTTAAAATAAAGATCAGGATTTTCTCACGATTCTGTAGATGTAAAATAAAGGTTTATATGAGTAGCCTATTATTATTGTAATTTCAGAATACAACTATTCATAATTCTGATGTTGAATTATTATGTTTGAGACATATGCTTGCATTCTGTCATTGACAACATTATTAGACCATTTTTTTCTACTGGTAAAATCAGATATTTGTCATTATCAGATTTTCTCTTACATTATATTCAACATTATATAGGCTAGATTAGTTATACTGACACTGTTAAACATTTATTCTCATGCACAACACTCTGTGTTCGCTATGAAAGAAAAACATATTATATGCTTGTCGTAATCATAACTCTAAAATGCGATATGATTATTTAAATTAAAATTTTCGCTGCTAAGCTGCAAACGATCGCTCTGTGCCACAAACTGAATGTTATTTACAACTTTATTACCTGTTGTTCACAGCCTATGCAAGTTCTGTTCACTAAAGTGGGCATCATTCACAGGCACGCGACCGCCTTCTCTGTGGTAACAGCTCACGACACGGTCAGCTCACGTCACGTGTGTTTTAGCGGCCGTGAATACATCATTACATGAAGACAGAAATGACATTTGTGGGTGAATTATACCTTATAAATACAGTATGTGAATCTTTCAACACCATCTGGAGGTGTTCACGTTGCTGAACATTGTATGTAAAACAACGTGAAGACTTGTGCGGCCGCCTTTGCTTTTTTCCTGAACTTGAAAATATGATTGGCAGAATCGTTTAAACGCTGGAGTCGTGCGAGATCTCGATCTTTTTACGATTAATTGTGCAGCTCTACTTCCTATAGAGTTCAGCTCCAACCCTGATCAAACACACCTGAACCAATTAATTAGGACCTAAACAGCACTTGATAATTACAGGCAGGTGTGTTTGATATTGGTTGCAACTGAAATCTGCAGGAAGGTAGATCTCCAGGAACAGGGTTGAGCACCCCTGGTGTAGTGCATCGCGACCTAAAGTATGCAGCTTTGGGGGTGGGAGTATTGGGTTGTTGTGGCAGTGAATTGTCTCCAAAGAAAGTGTAGTGCATTACAAAGTAAAGTAAAATACAGAGGGCAAGGGGGTGCTTGGGGGAGGAGGATGCTTGTCTTGAACGATAATGTAGTGCAACGCGAACTAAAGTATACAGCTTTGAGGGTGGGGGTATTGGGTTGTTGTGGAGATGGATTGTCTCGAACGAAAGTGTAGTGCATCGCGAACTAAAATAAAATACTGGGTGCAGGGGGGGTTGGGGGGGTCGGTGTAGTTGAAGACTGGGCTCCCTAATAGTAACTCCGGGGGTCCCTAAAGGCTGATTTATGCTTCTGCGTCAAGCTCATGTGTATGGTCCGGCGTAGCCTTCGTGCGGTCGCATAGCCCTCGCCGTGGCTGACACCGATGCTGACACACACCTCTCAAAAAATGTAACTATGACGCATAGCACAAGCTCTGGGATTGGTCAGCTTGGTAGCTGTGACGAGTGTGGGTGGTGCTGAGAGCCGCGAACCCGATGGAGCGAGTGTTTACAAGTGTCGAGTCACGTGAAGGAGCTCCAGATGCAAACTTTTGTGTTGCGTTTACCTTATGAAGTTCTTGCATGTCCGCCGGTTCCCGCCTCTGAATAAGCGAGTTTTAGCTACTTGTAGTGTTCAGAAAAAGATAAATACCCATGAAAAAACACAGAGGAACATAAAAATCTACTGCCAGCTAGTGTTTCAGAAGTGTTATTGCAGAGCAGCACAAACACCATGCAGAAGTATGAATGCACTGGCTACGTGCAAGTCAGACACCGTGGGTCACGCCGATCACTCGGGGCTGAAGTATAAATCAGCCTTAAAGTGTGTGGGGCCTTAAAATTGTCCTAACTTCCCTCCCCCTCCCCAACGGCGCCTCTGGGTGTGGTGCTTGTAGTAAAACCATGGTATTCTTAGAAATGCATCTTTTGACAAACTGTTGAGGGAAATCCTTTAAATGCTATGAATATTGTTTTTTTAGATTATAAAAGAAATAAGAAACAGAATCACTAAATTCTCTAATATTCCCATCTTTCTTGCCACAGACTGCAGAAAAGTGACGAGACAGGGTCTCTATGGTGTGTGTGTGTGTGTAGTTGGAGGGGACAGGGGGCAGATATGAGTCTGGCACATCCACACACTTCTCGCTGCAGAAGTGCAACATGTACACACAGACTAAAATGAAGCATCCTCTTGGCACATTTTCATAAACAATGGGAACAGCAGCTCTCCTATACCGAAAAACACACATACTCACGTGCAAATTCCTGGCAAATACATTCACGGATAGTTGACATATGTCCTGAGAGACAGCACTGCCAAGAAGATCAATTCACTTCATACTCTCTCATTCTGAATCTCATCTGATTACTGCTCACTCCCTGCAACCTGACACCGTTTTTTTCTCATACATCGAGTGTATCAAGTTTAGTACGAGAATCGTTTGTGGTAAAGTTATATGCCGAATTGTACAGCAAACATCGATGTGATTAGACGTGTTGGCAGGGGATGTAGCTTGGGTTTATGTCAAGATGGTGTAGCCCAGAAACATGAGTGAATGTTCAACCGCCCGCAGCACTAATGACTAGCACTGTGCTTACGGTTCCTACAACATGCACAGATGGATGATTCGCCCTCCCCCTTCTTTAATTAACCCCAAAGTAATTATCCTCTATTTTTCTCGGTCTTATCTGGTGAAGTCCCTATCACCACCTCTTCCCGCCCCCACAACATGCACTCCATCACATACACCAGAAAGGTTACCCAAACACCGGCTGACATTTAGTTGCTGACCACTCCGCAAGGAAAGGTTGGCCAATGGTACGTTTTATTTCAGTGCGACAACAAGATTTACAATGTTCAAATGCCAGATCTGCTGTTGGTCTTAATGGGGACCATCCTTGTTGATTGAAAATTATGCAAGAAAGATCTATCATTTGGAAATAATGTGCTTTCTAATGGTCTGTTTTAGTGAAGATCAAGAGTTTTCTCCTTGCTGTTTGTGCAGGTAGCTTTTCAACCCTTTTATATGTAAGTTTTTTTAATGTGACCGTTATTTAGAATGCATTGCTTTGAAGTTTTCATGGTGACACATCAGTTTTATTACGTGACAAACCACATCCTTTTCTGCAAATATAGGCTAAAATCCCATAATACTGTGAAATATTTAATATTCAGATTCTGAAACAGGTGTAAGAAAATATGTTTCATCCTTTATCCAGCTTATTGATCATGGTATTTGATCTACTGTATGATCGGTGACAGGCACTAGAGCTGAAGATCTTTGCCTGAACTCGAAGGAACCCAATGGGACCCGACAGGTTCAGGTCGGTTCAGGCTTGCACTGCGGCTTGCGCGGTAAATGAATGGTCATGTGATGCGTTTAGCACGAGATTAGCACGAGAAAGTAATCAAATCGTTTGTTACAACATCAAAACCCATCCCTGCAAAAACGAGAAGTCAAAAAGAGCTAAGTTTGCGGAGTGGAAAAATGTACAGCAAGCTGACAGGGAAAATGACAAGGTCACTCGCTACATGGAGTGGAGGAACTATGACGTCCATTTGTATGCAAAAACCTGGAAGCGAGTTAGAATTTTAGCAGTTCCGGTTCCCTCGTCCTAAAGTCAATGGGTTTTTTCAATGGGATTTCAGTTAAATTGCTTAAATAATGTTCGTGGCTAACACAAACTCAAGATACTTTCATGTTTTATTCTACAACATAAAGCACATCAGTTACATCACACTCTTGATTTTTTAAATCGGTTACGCTTCTTTAAAAAGACGGTTGCTATCAAGTTGCTAAATGGGACTACAGGCGGTGTCGGAGACATTATACGTCATCGAGCTGAACTGGTCTGGATTGCAGCGCGCTTGCGTTGGGCATTTGGATTTGTCTGTTATTAAGTTATTTTCATAAACAGTATTTAATTGTTTGTAGTATTTTTCTAATTGGGAATTCATATTGTGATAATGCCTCACTTGTAAAGACTGTCAAGACAGATTAATTTGATGATCATTTATTTTAATTAAACGGTATTATGGGGATACTGCTTACCAGCGCAGCCCGTCTCTTTCCTGCTCTCAGTAATGCAAACGTGTGAATAAATGTGTAAAAAAAAATACATATTAACTGTCATTTTAACATGATCAATAGATTTTTCGTCTGTTTTTTTTTCTTCATCTGAACACATTTAACTTTGTCATAACTGCAATATTTACGCTCCTTCACATTTATAGCACATGTGGCTGTATGGGCTGCTTTTCACTGTACTTTTGTGACAAAAAAAGAATATTGAATGTTGTTGTCAGGCTGGTATACAAAGAAGTCAGAGATGGTTATCTTTTCATTTAGTTTATTCAACGTAAATCATAAAAGGTATCACACAGTGCTGGGCAGTGGAAGATCATCCGAGGAACACCTCATACGTCTTCGCCGGGTAAACCTGGCGATAGTCAAGACTGGGTTAACAATCCCCACACCTCCGTTGGTGGCAGTGTGCACTAAGTGCAGGCAGGTGCATATAGATCTTCAGAGATGGAAATACAATAAAGACACTTCCCTTTATCAGTGCGATGATCACGAAGACTCAGGAGGAACATCCATGGAAGAAGAGAAGACGAGGGAGCTAGGGTGAAGACAACCATACGACTTCAATACCGGACGATGAGTGAACGGAGGAGGTAGGATTATATAGTGTCCGGGCTAATGGTGAACAGGTGCGGGTAATTAATAATCAGGGGAAGGTTCTCGGGATTGGATAGGACTGGTGTGAGGTGGTGAAGCTGGATTGGGTGAGTGAGGACGAGCCGGGGATGTGACAGTACCCCCCCCTCCACGGGTGACTCCTGGCACCCTAGATCGACGGCGGGGACGGCCACGTCCTCGTGGAGCTGGACGATCGGGATGTCTCTGATGGAATTCTTCGAGGAGAGATGGATCTAAGATGTCGTCACGAGGGATCCAGGATCTCTCCTCGGGGCCAAAGCCCTCCCAGTCTACTAGGTACTGGAGCTGACCGTCCCGCCGCCGGGAGTTGAGGATTTCCTTGACCTGGTAGATGTTATCACCGATGACTTCCGTGTGGTCGGGAGGGGGGGGTGGTTCGGGTTCTGTAGAGGGAGGAGATACAGGGTTAGTGTAGGGTTTGAGGAGGGAAACGTGAAAAGATGATGCTATACGGTACTGTGGTGGAAGGTTAAGGCGGTAGGTGACAGGATTGATCTGGGAGTGAATGGTGAATGGTCCCAGGTAGCGGGGACTCAGCTTTCTGCAGGGCAGCCGGAGGCGAATGTCTCGGGTAGAGAGCCATACCTTATCTCCTGGTTGGTATATGGGATTAGGTAGTCGGTGACGGTTGGCTTGCTCAGTGTACCTCCGGACTGCCCGCTGAAGATGGACGTGAGCTGAGTCCCAGACCCTCTCGCTTTCCTGGAACCAGTGATCAACCGCGGGCACTTCTGATGCTTCCCCATTCCAGGGAAACAAGGGTGGTTGGTAGCCTAGGACACATTGAAAAGGGGTTAGTCCAGTAGAGGATTGACGAAGAGAATTTTGTGCATACTCAGCCCACGGAAGATACTGGCTCCAGGTGTTTTGATGAGCATGGCAGTAGGAGCGTAAAAACCGGGAAATCTCTTGGATTTTACGCTCGGTCTGACCGTTGGTTTGCGGATGATAGCCAGAAGATAGACTGATGGTGGTGCCCAAGAGGTGGAAGAATGCCCGCCAGACCCTGGAGATAAATTGTGGACCTCGGTCTGACACAATGTCTTCGGGAAGACCATAGTTTCTGAAGACGTGATGGAATAGGGCCTCAGCAGTTTCCAGGGCTGTAGGAAGACCTTTGAGAGGTATTAGTTTGCAGGATTTGGAAAACCGATCTACAACCACTAAGATAGTAGTGTAACCTTGAGAGGGGGGTAGATCGGTGGCAAAGTCTACACCAAGGTGCGTCCAGGGTCGGCGGGGAGTGGGCAATGGCAGCAGCTTTCCTTCAGGTAGATGGCGTGGAGTGGTAGTGATGGCACAGACCGAGCAACCCTTAACGTATTGGGTGACATCGTGGGCCATTTTAGGCCACCAATACCTTTCTCTGATGAGCGAGAGGGTTCGCCTGCTACCTGGGTGTCCTGAGCCGAGGGAGGTGTGTGTGCTATTCAGGAGTGGTATGCGGAATCTCGTGGGTACGTAGCACAAGCCTGGAGGGAGACCAGGGGGAGCCGGTTCTTCTAAAGTGGCTTGTCGGATCTCCTCATCTAGTTGCCATAGTATAGGGGCCACAGAGATGGAGGGAGGAAGAATGGATTCAAGAGAATCATTACGAGGCTCAGGTGAGTGAAGTCTGGATAGGGCGTCGGCTTTGACGTTCTTGTGCCCTGGTTGGTAAGTGATGTGAAAGTCGAATCGGGCGAAGAAAAGTGACCAACGAGCTTGACGCGCATTCAGACGTTTGGCATCACGTATGTATTGGAGGTTCTTGTGGTCAGTGATGACTGTGAAGGGATGTTGGGCTCCTTCAAGCCAGTGGCGCCACTCCTCCAGTGCCAGTTTGATGGCTAGTAGCTCGCGGTCACCGATCCCATAGTTTTGTTCCGCAGCCGTCAATTTCTTAGAATAATATGCACATGGATGTAAGGTTTTGGGTTCGCCAGACCACTGGGAGAGGATAGCGCCTATTCCAGTATCTGCGGCGTCTACCTCAACGATGAAAGGGAGGTTTGGATCAGGATGACGCAGGATGGGCGCTGAGGTGAACTTGGATTTGAGGTGATCGAAGGCTTGGGATGTTTCAGGGGTCCAGGTGAGTACTCGCTTTCCTCCTTGAAGCAAGGAAGTGAGTGGAGCTGATAGGAGGCTGTAATTCTTGATAAACCGCCGATAGAAGTTGGCGAATCCCAGAAAACGCTGGAGTTCTTTGATGGTTTTTGGGTATTCCCATTTTGAGACAGCATCTACTTTGCATTGTTCCATACTCACTCCTTGCGGGGTGATGACGTAACCGAGGAAGGATATTGTGGTTTGATGGAACTCACATTTTTCGGGTTTGAGGAACAGATGGTTTTGCCGTAGACGTTGGAGTACTTGGGTGACATGATCTTGATGCTCTTCCAGAGTACGGGAGTAGATGAGAATGTCATCAATGTAAACAATAACGAAATGATGAAGGAAGTCTCTGAAGATCTCATTCATGTAACTTTGGAAAATTGATGGACTATTTGCCAGTCCGTAGGGCATAACGAGGTACTCGTAGTGGCCGGAAGGTGTAACAAAGGCCGTTTTCCACTCGTCCCCCTGGCGGATGCGGATAAGATTGTAGGCACTCCGGAGGTCTAGTTTGCTGAACACTTTAGCTTCTCTCAATTCTTCTAAGGCAGCTGGAACTAGAGGTAGAGGGTAGGCGAACTTGACGGTTGCAGCATTCAGCACACGGTAGTCGATGCATGGTCTTAGTCCTCCATCCTTCTTTGCAACAAAGAAGAAGCTGGAGGCGGCAGGAGAAGTAGATGGTCGGATGAACCCATGCTGGAGAGCTTCATTGATGTAATTATGCATAGCTTCCTGTTCCGGACGGGATAAAGGATAAATCCTTCCGTGTGGCAACTTGGCATCGGGCAACAGATCAAT
Organism: Danio kyathit; assembly: GCA_903798195.1. Classification (NCBI taxonomy): domain Eukaryota; kingdom Metazoa; phylum Chordata; class Actinopteri; order Cypriniformes; family Danionidae; genus Danio; species Danio kyathit. The sequence continues at coordinate 31,052,201 of LR812537.1, read as the reverse complement.
ACAGCAATCCCAGGACCGATGAGGGGGTAGTTGGGTGGCACGTTCTTTACTAAAAACGTCCATGTATTCATGATAGGCTGAGGGAATGGGATGGCTGGAAGGAGAAGTGGCTTGTATGCTTGTATTCTGCAGGGGTAATGACGTGGAGTGACCAGTAGAGGGGGTAATATGACCATTACTTTCACACTTGGATCCCCACTCGAGGATATCTCCAGTCTCCCAGTTAATACGAGGTTGGTGTTGAATAAGCCACGGTCGTCCCAGGATGACGTCCACATTGGCATGAGGGAGAATAAGAAGGGTAAGTGTCTCTTGATGATTCAAACCTAGACGAAGGGTGATGGGCTTGGTACGGCGATTGATCTTTCCTTCTCCTAGCGGTGAACTTTGGATGGTGGTGATGCGGTACTGGACCTCATTCCTCACTGAAGGAATATTATGGCGAGAGATAAAGGTGGAGGATATGAAGTTCCCAGCGGCTCCGGAGTCCAGTAAAACATGTACGGGAAAAGTTTGATCATGTATTACTAACTCTGCAACAATATGAGGTATGGTGGATACTGTGGGTGTGAGGATGACTTTACTCACCACGAGTCGAGGTGGACGGATGGGACAGGTGGCTATACGATGAGAGGATTCTCCACAGTAGAGGCAGAGTTGATGTCGAATACGCCGTTGGCGTTCTGTGGCATCGAGCCGGTAAGAGTCAGTAATCATCGGTTCCTCAGGGTCCTGCATTATCGTGGGAGGTTTGGGCGGTGATGGAGAATCATCAAAGAGAGAAGAACAAGCAGATAAATGTTGACACACGCTGATAGCCTTTTTGATGAAGGATTCAAGGTTTGCATTGTCGTCATAAATGACCATCTGTTTACGGAGGGAGGGTTTCAACCCTTTACGATAAGCAGCCAGAAGCGCCACAGGGTTCCATCCGCTGCTGGCGGCAAGTGTCCGAAACTGCAGCGTGTACTCGTGAATAGACATCCTCCCTTGGGAAAGATTCATGAGTTCGTCGTGCACTGATAAAGGGGTAAGTGGAACTGAAAATACCTCCTTAAAGTGAGTGACGAAGGATTGGATGGTGGTGATCACTGGGCTGCGAGTACTCCACAGCGCATCTGCCCATTGTAAGGCTCGGCCTGAGAGGAGAGAAATCACAAATGCAACTTTGGAAAGTTCGTTAGGGAATTGCACTAGGTTGGCTTCAATATATAAAGAACATTGTAGTAGAAACCCATTGCAGGTGCTTGGATCCCCAGAGTAACTCGTTGGTCGAGCGAGTGGAGTACTCGGTGTCACCACCAGGTTGGAGCTAGCGCTCAGAGATGCGGAAGGTAACTCACTTCCGGGTAGCGTAGCGTTAGCTTCCATGTTGTTGTTGTTTTGTGGTCCGGTATTCTGTCAGGCTGGTATACAAAGAAGTCAGAGATGGTTATCTTTTCATTTAGTTTATTCAACGTAAATCATAAAAGGTATCACACAGTGCTGGGCAGTGGAAGATCATCCGAGGAACACCTCATACGTCTTCGCCGGGTAAACCTGGCGATAGTCAAGACTGGGTTAACAATCCCCACACCTCCGTTGGTGGCAGTGTGCACTAAGTGCAGGCAGGTGCATATAGATCTTCAGAGATGGAAATACAATAAAGACACTTCCCTTTATCAGTGCGATGATCACGAAGACTCAGGAGGAACATCCATGGAAGAAGAGAAGACGAGGGAGCTAGGGTGAAGACAACCATACGACTTCAATACCGGACGATGAGTGAACGGAGGAGGTAGGATTATATAGTGTCCGGGCTAATGGTGAACAGGTGCGGGTAATTAATAATCAGGGGAAGGTTCTCGGGATTGGATAGGACTGGTGTGAGGTGGTGAAGCTGGATTGGGTGAGTGAGGACGAGCCGGGGATGTGACAGTTGTTCCATGATGGAACTTGCAGGTATTTGATATACTTGTCCCTCATACCTCATTTCTGTTGTCTGATACTAAGGTAAGCGGGCTGTATGCATGCAAGCGATACACTTATTTAAATATGCCTTATGATAATACTATGTAGACACATTTATACATACAGTTTTAAAACTTTTACACCAACCGTAAAGCAAAACAATATGTATTTCCCACGTAAAAAACTATCCAAAAGGCACATAGGTCTATGTGTTTTTGTGTATTTATTTGTTTATAATATATAGCGTGGATTATAATATAATTAACCAAAAGAGTAAATCTTTGTCATGGACCATATTTCTAAAAATAAGCTTGAAAAGTTGTCTGTAGCAGGGTGGTGCTGACGTCACAGGCGAGCGCTCCCAAGGCACTGTAATCCGTTTATAGCCTAATATTAGCTTTTCAGTTCTTGCGTTTGGATTTAAGATCCAAAAGTGCTAAAAGTTGCATTTTCGTGTGAGGGTTATCCGGTTGGACAAAACGTGTAAGTGTAATGAACTGTGTTTGAACACAGAGCTTATTATTTGCAAACTTCCAAAAGCCTATGGGAAAATCCTATAGGGATTTTATCGAGGGAACCAGTTTTATGTTAGCAGCCGATTAGCCTACAAGGTGACATCATAGTTCCTGCACTCTATTGAAACCGCTGTCATGGAAAATGAAATGTATGTTCTTGGCTGGTGGAAGATGAACAAACAATCCTACCCAAAACTTGCAAAATTAGCCAGATCAGTACTACGCATCCCGGCCAGTAGCAGCAGCAGTGAAAGGGTGTTTAGTGCTGCTGGACGCACCGTCAGTGAGCGTAGGACCACGCTAAATCCGTCTACAGTGGATTTAAAAAATGTTCCTCCACAATAACACATTCACAAAGCCTAATCATGGTGAGTAAAGTATTTTCAAATTATAACTAAATATTAATTAAATCATAAATGCATAATGTAGACAGAGTATATAGGCTAATGTTGGCATTATTCTTTTATTATTCAGCTTCACCATCGCCTTAAAGTGAAGAGAAATGGTGAAACAAATCCAGCAGAGCCTTTATTTCAATTTTGTTATTGCCAAATACCCATCATAATTTTGAATTTATTTTAATTTAATTTGTTAAGAAAGGCATCTTTTTATTGGTGTGTTGGCCAATGTAACGGCTAAGTCTATGTACCTAGGCCTATATAGAGTGCTGAGATGTTACGATGTTACAGAGGACTTATTTTATTTCTTTCTTCCAACTTCTAAGTGGCCTATACGTTTTTTATGAATAAATTATGTTAAAACACGTATAAATGACTCATTGTTGAAAAAAGGCAAAAGAGCTGTGTGCATGTGCACATTTGAATAATGTCTGGGTGTAAACGGGTTGGGCTTTTAAAAAGCTGTCAATCAACATGTACTTATTGGGCTGGGGCCGAATTTTGTCGGGCCTAACTTTTATGGCCTGATTACAGCTCTAAGCACCTCCATGTTAGTTTACACTGCAGTGGAGAGATTAGAGCTGCTGGATTTACAACATGTTAATTTTTCAACGTCTCCAGAAATACATGAAAGTAATTGGCTTTTTAACTGGGAGAAGAATAGAGTACATGTACTGATCAGAGTACTGATGTGAATCTTCATGTAATGTTAAAAAAAAATATTATTATTGCCGTATCTATAGACATCAGCTTGTATTTTACAAACAATAAATATCGTTTTGCTAGTACTTATGTGTAATTGTATATCTGAAACACACATAACTTATTCAAAAAATCCTGAAAGAAAAAAAAAAACAGGCAGAACAGCTGTTTTAAACATTGATACTAATATAACTGTCCGTTTTTTGTTTTTAGTTTCTGCAGTAATAGCTGCAAATGAAGCTAAAAATTCAACAACATGCCTGTACTGAAAAGAAATTGTGGAAGTTATTTTTCATCTGTCAAACAAGAATAATTTAATGTTGGTGACACAGAATTGAATAAACATTGCCTAAAACCAAATTTCTGAGGCATTATAACACTTTTATGATCAACAAACCCAAGATAAGTAGCAAATTAACACATGCCAGCCTGCCAAATGTGGGTGAAAATAAACTGTGGAAGGTAACGCATGCAAGACACAATAGAATTTTGATGGAACACAATACACTTTCCATCGCTTTTCATGTAATTGCATTAAACATAAGCAAAAAAATAAACAGTGTAAGAAGAAGCTGATATAGAATAATAGGACCATACTTCTGTTTCCACATTTATTTATATATTTATTTTTACAAATACCATAATTCAGTCTCATCAGTGTGAATTTGTTCTTTCATGAAGTGAACTTTGGCCTGAATGGTGATTAGAATCAAAGTTTTTGACTGTCAACTTGAACTTGACGTAAGAAAAGGATAAGGAGCTGGTAAATGCAAGGCTTTAATTAAAAAAAAAAGTCTGTCAGAACCGATGCAAGTTTTATCATCATAAAACTATAGGCCAGGGAACTATAATTGTCATCATGAGGTTATTTGAGGGCATAATTTTCATAGTGAGAACAGGTTGTTTTTTTTAATAGATGTCAACAGAGGATGGTCTTCAATTCATGGAGTTGATTTCTTTGCCTTTTTTTCAAAGAAACAGCTGATATGAATTGACAGCCTGTCCATTAATCTTCCACCCACTGCTAGTTTTCACTTGGTGAAAATTAAATTTCAGTAATGAAGTAGCAGGTTCCGAAGGAAAATGCTGATTTAGATTTATAAAAATACACATTAAGTTTTTATTTTATTTTGCGAAGAGTTCAAATATTACAAACCATTAGCTGAGCAGCTTAAAGTGTAAGGCTTGATATTTAGTCATGCTTGCAATCTGTTAGTGTCAATCTGGCAACCTGCATGTGTGTCATGCTGGCTTGGTGAAAAAACCCTTTCCAACATTTTGAATTTGGACTGCAATATCTAGTTAAACCACTAAAGTCAGTCACCCCCAAGCTAGTGTAAAAATAATGGTAGTGTCATGTTGTGTGTGTCAAAGTGAAATTTTTAAATCCTGTGTTACTAAATGTAATGTGTGAACTTTTAAGATGGTCCTTTACCCACGACATCTTTGTTTCCAATTCACCAAATTGACATTTAAGCATTCTGTGGAGATTTACAATCTATCAAAAATAAACATTTCACCATTGTGTGTGTTCTGTGAGAACAAACTCATAATTGTTGCGACTATAAAGCTCAGTTGAGCTAGTAAAAGTATCAATGGGTCATGCTTCAGGAAAGTGACAAACAATACAGTACGTATATGGCCCTATAACGTTGGTTGGAAAAATTTTGCTGCACTGTAAAAATGCTGTGGGCAACGTGAAGGAATCAAGTTAACTTAGTTGTTACAAATGTATAGGGATTAAATATAAAACAATTAGGTTATTCCCCTAAAAACTCAAGAATTGTGTTGTTTCAGCTCATTTTAAGTTTGAACAATGTAAGTTTGAACAAACAGGAAAAATTTTTTGAGTGTGTATTTGAAACATTCAATCAAATAAATCTTGTTAAAAGAAAGAGACTGTTGAAAACGTCTGTTGTAAAGCAGTTACAATTAGACTTACTAATAAATACATTTAAATGTAAACTTTAATAATCTAATTATTTCTGATATTTTTGTTATGAATGGCCGGACACTTCAAAATTTAGCAGCCAAATTGGCTGGTGAATAAAAAAAAAACATTTTTAAACCCTTGCTGACAACGCTGTACTGATTCAAAAAGGCAAGCATGAGCTGGCCTAAATCACTGGCCGTGATACTGTACATTGAGTAATGGTGAATCTCTGCCAGAGAATAGCCGTGTGACGTTACCCAGATGGCCAGGAGGTGTTGAGTGGGTGTACTGGACAGTGCCAGGCTGGAGGGGCATCAAAACACAGCATTAGGTCCAGAACATACGTTCACTGGTTAAAAACAAGACAATTTGCGAATACTGTGTGTTTGTATGTGAGCGTGAAAAAAGAGATCAGCATATATAAAGAGAGTGTTTATCCTCTGTGTTTATCTTTGGTTGTTTATCCAGTGTTTGTGTTTGTGCAGAAGATTACTGAACGCTCAAAGAAACTCTTCCCTAATGCTTACACATCAACATGTTTGCTTGAAGACAATCAGCACTGGGAGGATAAACTGCATATTTTATTACATTTAGGGAGGCTAAACGATGTCCCTTTGTGGAAATATCAAAGTAGCTCTTTTTCAGTCCAACAAAACCAACAACAACAACAACAAGGGGATAATCTTTGTTTGAAAAATGTAGTTAATAAAAAATGATGATGAATCAAAATGAATCACAATTACATTTTCCACATTAACAATGTTAAGTGAAACAAATCCTGATATATATCCTAAAAAATATTGAATAGAAAGTGTAAAGTATGCAAACTTACATTGTACTTAAGAACGTACTGGGCTAAATTACACTGTAAAAAATGCAGGGATACACACAACTCATTCATGTTCTCCCAACACAAATCGATTAAGTTAACAACACTTTTAACATATTTATGTGGATTGAACATAAAAAAATTAAGTTGTCCGAATGAAATCTCAAGAATTGTGTTGTTTCAGCTCATATTAAATAATTAGTTAATAATTGGTAAATATATTTTTTTGAGTGTAGGTAGTTATGGGTTAAGGTTAGTTTAGGCATTGTACCAAGGTATTACCCAGTTTAAGTACACATTATGTAGACACAAAACAAGACAAGAATTAAAATCAAGTACTACAATGTACAATTCCACACAATTCCTTGATGTTTCCCAACACAAATCGATTACGTCAACTTTATCATTTTACAATTTAAATGGATTGAATATAAAACAATTAAGTTGTAAGTATTGTGTTATTTCAACTCATTTAAAATAAGTAGTTTGAACAAGTAACAAAAGTCATTATTTGAGTTTACCATGATTTAAATGTAAAACATTAAATGCTGATGATGATTTTGACTCTTGCCCAGTAGTATACTGGAAACTTTTTAAAATGTTTGAAAATCGATTTGATTTATTACAGTATTTCTGCATAATACACTGTATATACACTGTAAACATTTAGTGATGTGTTTACAAGTTGAAGCAAGTTAATCTTAAAAGTCATTAAATTGACTTACAACTATTCATATGACTAAAGATAAAAACATACTGTATGCACTGATGACCTATTTTGCACCATAAAAGGTCATGTTTTGGTTTTGAGGGTATCCATCAACAAACTGATATTCATACAAGGTCAAAAAACACTTTCATTGTCTTATAATATACATTTATTTTTACCTAATTATGCCAACGACTCCCATATGATTTGTTCAGTGATTCATTTGTTCCCAAACCCCTCCTTTGAGTGGGGCTACTCTTCTGTGATTGGTCCGATGACCCAGTCTCTTTTGATTGGTCGACTGGGTTCAGCGTGAGACAGAGAGAAATGCACACCACGGCTATGAATTAGCACATAGTATATGTGTGAGCCTAATGCAGGAATGCAATAAAGCAATAGTTAAACACCAGCATGTTACTATCAGTGCTTAATTTGTGAATTGCGAGGTCCCAGAACAGATCGGGGTAAAAAAGGTCCAAGCTCCAGGTCGCACACGAAAGTGGGGGGTGGGGGCGTTGGATGGGGGAGGGGTGTCGTGGACGAAGGACGAAAGTGAACAGCGGGGGGTTGAAGCAAACGAAGGACGAAAGTGAACAGCGGACGGGGGAGGTGGGCAGTAAAGGAGGGGGATCGGTAAAATCAGGTCCTGGATCAGACTTCAGAGGTGCCGGATCCGAATCCGGCATGTTTCGGCACAAATTAAGCTCTGGTTACTCTACTCTTAAACCTAACCACAAGTATAAGCAATGACACGCATTCAGTTTTAATTCACACTGTGGCAAAAGTTCAACAATTAAAAACATTTACACACGTTTGTAAGAACAGCTGATGGTGGCCATAGCAAAGACAAGTGGCAGAGGATAGCAAGTTCAGAAATGCATTTAAATCGGTAAAGGAAGAAGCACGCACCGCGTTTTTAATGTGGTTTTGGACGTAATATGTGAATAGCCTCACAAAGATTTAACCAAAGAGATACATTACAAGCTTTGATCTATAATAGATACGTGATTATAAGCCGCGTGGAGCAATTACAAGTTACAACACACAATTAAATACATATTTTGCAAACTACTCAAAAGGAGGCGACAATTTTAATTACACCTACATGTTATGATCCAAAGAAAGAAGAAACTGGTCCATATGAAATGGAACAGTTACTGACAAAGTCCCTGTCAAAGTCTGACAAAGTCCTATACTGTAGTCTCTGCTGCTCTTTCAATAGCAAACGGCAGGCAAATCCTGAATTGCAGTGTAGGTTATTGTATCAAAAATCTGAAAAATCACAGGAACAAACACAGCACCAGGTTGGCTTTACTTTGGTAATCTTGTGAAAATTAACGTCACATTTTACCGGAACCGACACTTCATATTTGGTGATGTACCATATCAACATTGACGCGTTCAAGCAAAAGATCTGAACCCAACACGATTCATTTATTCGACTCTGAGTGAACTATTTTGTTAAAGAATCAATAGTTTTAAGCATGGTGAACTTTCAGATTTAAAGTTTAGCTAGATGTTCATTCACTTAGTGCTGTTACACACTGCATGGAAGCTCATTTTCAAGGGGCTCTTTAAATGATCATATTGATATTACAGTGTATAAACGGAACATACTGTTTTACTGTAGTATTTTACATAGTTTTACCATTACAATTCTGAAATTGTTTGAGATTATAGGTGCATGAAGCATTATACAATGGATTTTAGATCTTTGTATGTGGCCACAAGCTCCAAACCTTCTAAAGTGAAACCTTCACTGCATCTTTATCTTTGATGATGAAAAGCTCAGCGTGGATGAATCGATATGCCGGCTGCCCATGAACATATAAACACACACATAAATAAAACACACACACACTCGGCAGAACAGCTGCATCTCGGTCAGACCGACCGCCTCTAATGAAGGCTCTCTTAGAAACGACAGATGTTTCTATCCCTCCACCTTTCCTTCAGTTTATTCTGGGTGGGTGTCATATAGACATCTTCATCAACAACTACATGGTTACTGTTGCTATGCAGGGTGCAATGTTGCTGTTGCCGCTTTAGCCAATCACGGGGTCCGAGAGACATCTATAGAAAGGCTGCAGAGAGACGCTTAAGCAAATGTCAAGCTTGCTTTATTTAATTATTTATTTCATTAAACTTGTGTTGACTCGTAATTACATGTGTAGCGTGTTTGTGGCTGTATATATCTATGTCTGTACTTTGTGTTTTTGTGCTTATATTTAAACATATATTGCACAGTCTATAGCACACATGAACAGACATGCTTTTAGGGTTATTATTATGTAAAAAGTGTAAAAAAAAAAAAAAGTGTAGTGTGTAAAAAAAGGGAAAAAGTTAACAAATAATATTTTATTTAGTTCATTTGAAAATAAAACTAGATTAAAAATGATGTATTAGGGGTGTGAGTATGTTTGTATCTATGTACTGTGTTAATATGTTAATATGTTGTTCAATATGTGTGTTCTGAGAAAATTTAATACTATTGAAAATCAATAAAAATATTTGAATATGTAAAAATGATGTATTAAAAAATAAGATTTTATTCTTTTTTATTCTTTTATTTAAATATATTTAAATTGTATATATATGTATATATAATGTTTACAGAGCAAGGACATTTTCACAGTATGTCTGATAATATTTTTTCTTCTGGAGAAAGTCTTATTTGTTTTATTTTGGCTAAAAATTGGGGGAAAAATGAAACAGGGGGCTAATAATTCAGGCGGGTTAATAATTCTGACTTCTGGCTTCAACTGTATATATATATATATATGTATGTATATATCAAGCTAACTGACCTAGCCAAGGCTCGAACCAGCAACCTTCTTGCTGTGAGGCGACAGCATTCCCCTTGCTTCGCCCTTGGGAACTATTTAAAAAAGAAAAAAAAATCAAAGGTGGGTCTAATAATTCTGACTTCAACTGTATATTTTACAGCCATTTTTTGAATAATTGTTTAAAGAAATCCAGTTGTTATTTATTGTTTCTAAAGTAGCACTGGATCTAAATAATTTGATTTCATGTACCACTATGTCACACACTATAATAATATTATGTATTAAATATGACATCTGATTAAATATTGTATGCATTATGTTATGTTTGCTATTTAAGTATTATTTAAACACTAATTTCAATATATTGTTGTAGACTTTATATTTTTATTTTCCATTTTAATTTTAACAAAACATCATTTCGTTGTGTGCTTGTCGTTTATATTAGTTATTTTGTTTTTGAAATATTTTTATGCTTTTATTTTCTTAATAATAATAATAAAAATAATAATAGTAATAATACGGCGACTCAGTGGCACAGTAGGTAGTGCTGTTGCCTCACAGCAGGAAAGTCACTTGTTCGAGCCTCGGAGATGGGTTGCGCTTGGAAGGGCATCCGCTGCGTAAAAAACGTGCTGGATAAGTTGGCGGTTCATTCTGCTGTGGGGATCCTGGCCAATCCAAAAAGAAAATGAATGAATGAATAAATAATAATAATAACAATTAGGGGCAGCACGGTGGCACAGTGGGTAGCACAATCGCCTCACAACAAGAAGGTCACTGGGTCAGTTGGCATTTCTGTGTGTATGTTCTCCCCGTGTTCGCGTGGGTTTCCTCCGGGTGCTCCGGTTTGTGTAAGTTCAAATTGTCCATAGTGTGTATGGATTCACCCTCAGTGATGGGCAGCTGGACGGTCATCCGCTGCGTAAAACATATTTTGGATAAGTTGGTGGTTCATTCCCCTGTGGCGACCCCAGATTAATAAAGGGACTAAGCCAAAAAAAAAATGAATGAATGAATAATAACAATTATTATTATTATTATTATTATTATTATTATTATTATTATTATTATTATTATTATTATTATTAATTATAGTAGTAGTATTTTTTAAGTATTTTTATTTTACATTTCATGTCAGTTAGTTAACAGGGAAACATATAAAATTAGAAAGAGCTTTAGAATCAGAATCAGAGCTTTATTGCCAGGTATGTTCACACATACAAGGAATTTGTTTTTTCGCAACAGAAGCTTCTTCAGTGCAACAGAATGACAGAAACAGGACAAAAAACAGATAATAAATATATTTAAAAAAAGAAGTAAATAATGAATGCAAATATACAAATTGGCATGGTATTTACGGGTATACAGTATTACAATATACCAATGTTAGATGTGCAGCTGTTATGTGCAAATTGGCATCCACTACTTGTTGTTTCGTCTAATTTGAACTTTTTTTTTGATTGTTTTCATAACAACACAGGAATAAATTAAATGTATTATTTTTATTTGGACATTTAGTTTACCATAAGGTAGAACACCTAAACCAATTATTATTCAAAACAAATCCTTAAAAATCCAGCTTGCACCTGTGTTGCCCAGCAATCATAAATTACATTTCATTTAAGATTTTTTTAATTAATCATCTACACAACCTCAAACCTGGTATTGTTGCATAACTACTTCTTCATTAAAAGAAAAAATCCAAAATCTAAAAAACAGTTTTCCCCTTTAACAAGCATTGATTAAACTATTAACATTGTTTTATTTCTTGTAGAATTCCATAATTATGTTTTCCTACTCATTTATGTTCACACCATTATAGCACACACACTTGACTCCAGCACATGCGCCTGTATCTCCAGCTCATTCGTTCGCTCTCAGTATCTGTCTGCGTTCCGTCCTTTTCTTCCCCTTTTTCAGATCCTTTATTTTAAGTGGAAAGAATCAGACCTCCCAGAGTCTTATATAAGCAGCCAACAGCGCAGATGCCTGAAATAACTCCAGCATAACATGACGTATACATCTCTCAGAGGCATGTGCACTGCGCCAGCAAATAAACACAAAGACACTGACAATCATACGTCAACACAACCACATTTAGTCATTCATATCACATTTGCTGTCATGTGAATGCGTTTATGTATGTCAGTAGTAGTTTTGCTGACTCTGTGCATGTTTATTGTATGAACTTATGTATTTGAAGACAAAATTATTAGCAATTTGTAATTTTATTTTATATTTTCAGATTTTTCAAGCATTTTGTTTAACAGAGAGAAGATTTTTTCCAACACATAAAAAAAATAGTTTTAATAACTTATTTCTAATAGCAAATTAATTTTGTCTTTGCCATGATGACAGTGCATCATATTTTGGAAGATATTTCGTTGGGGCAACACGGTGGCTCAGTGGGTAGCACTGTCGCCTCACAGCAAGAAGGTCACTGGTTCGAGTCCTGGCTGGGCCAGTTGGCATTTCTGTTTGGAGTTTGCATGCTCCTCCCATGGTTAAGTGGGTTTCCTCTGGGTGCTTCGGTTTCCCAAACAGTCCAAAGACCTGTGGTATAGATGAATTGAATAAACTAACTTGGTTGTAGTGTATGTGTGTGAATGAGTGTGTATGGATGTCTCCCAATACTGGGTTGCAGCTGGAAGGGCATCTGCTGAGTAAAACTTATGCTGGAATAGTTTGCGGTTAGTTCCCCTGTGTCGACCTCTGAAATAGAGCCTAAGCCGAAGGAAAATTAATGAATTATTTGGTTTAAAGTGCAATTTAAAAGCTTGGGTTAATTAATTATCTAGGTTATTTAGTCACTAGACAACATTTAACAATTGTATATATCAAAAACCAATAATAATTTATTATATTTTATTATATAGTATTTATAAAAAATAAGAAATTATACTTTCTCCAGAATAAAAATATAATAGGAAATCCTGTTAAAAATTCCTTGGTCTTTTAAACAGGACTTGGAAAATGTCAGAAAAATTATTTTCAAATATTTGAGAAATACTTTTCAGAAATATATTTCACAGGAGAGCTTATAACTTTGTTTTCAGCTGTATGTATACAGGCACACAGGTTTTTACTGGTTGTATAAAATGCTCATCATAAAATAATAAAACTGTCTGGGGTCACTTTACATCTTTGGGATAAAAAAAAAAATTACTTTGCCAAAAACAACCACACTCTACAAGCATATACTGTATATATTTTAGATTTTGTCCAAACAAATTAATTGAGATGTACTCACTTTTGCACCATGATTTTAAGTAGGGCTATATGCGATATTATTTTTGAGTGTTGTGATAACAATATTTATTATAATAAATAACCCTAAAAACACTATTTTATCAGAATTAAAAAAAACAAAACACATTTTTATGTAATGATCATACTAAAATCAACAGTAATATATATCGTTCTAAGATAAATATGTGCACATGAAAAAAAATTATGTCAAGTTGCAAACATTTAGGCTTTAAAGGGCGCCTACAGTGGGTACGGAGAGTATTCAGACCCCCATAAATTTGCAACCATTTTCTAAAATCATTTAAGTAAATTTTTTCCTCATTAATGTACACACAGCACCCCATAATGACAGAAAAACACAGAATTGTTGACATTTTTGCAGATTTATTAAAAAAGAAAAACTGAAATATCACATGATCAGTATACAGACCCTTTGCTCAGTATTTAGTAGAAGCACCGTTTTGAGCTAATACTGCCATGAGTCTTTTTGTGGAAGATGCAGCAAGTTTTTCACATCTGGATTTGAGGATTCTCTGCCATTTCTCCTTGCAAATTCTTTCTGTCATGTTGGATAATAAACGGTGGCGGACAGCCATTTTCCTGTATTTCACACCCATCTCCCCCCCCCCCCCCCCCCCCCCAAACGTTGGATGTCAACAATTGTACTCAGACCACCGTGGGCTCCCAGAATTTCAGAGACAAGTGTTGGCAGGTATGATCCAAATCCTTTTGATTTTGAGACCCACCACAACATGAGATTGCAGTGCAGTTTTCCTCAAATTGATTGACAGGCATCTGTTAACATGTCTTCTTAGTAACAAGTATACACTTGTAGAACTAAACAGGACTTTATCTTTTATTAAAGAAACTGGGATTAAAAGATCTGTTCCAACTCTCTGTGATCAGCTGCACCTTAAGAATGAGTTTTACAAGTTTAAAGCGTTATTAAAACAGTGCATGATTGTAATAAAGAAAAGACCATTGCTATATAATTTGTAACCTCTGGAAGCACCACAGTCGCATAGTGTCGGTACAACTGTAAACAAGGAAGCTTCGATCACACAACAGGAGTCTGGTGTGTGGACATTAAACTGTATAGTATTTTGTAGAGTAGCGTAATGGATAGCAGTGTATATTAACTTGTATCCTATCACATTTTTTATGTGTGTGTGTACTGCGAACATTTGTGTGTGACTCATCATTGCAGAAAGGCTTGAATAAACTCCACCACAACTAAACTATTATCGTGACAATTATTATTTTTTGATATATTGTGCAGCTCTAATCTTATGTTATTTGTTAGATTACTTCTAGATTTGGCTTTGGTACTGACTAATCTAATGTAAAACTAATAAACCGGATTTGTACAAATATTTCAGTGTAAAGCACCCCATAGAAATGATCACTTTAAAAGGGAGACGGTTGTTTTTCTGAGAAATCTGTTAGGATGTCCTCATTTATGCTGGACTGTAAGCTTGTATTTCCCCCAGGGTTGTGATCCAGTGTCAGTATTGAGTCAATGGCTAGAATATACAGACTCCCTGTATATCTCATGGCTGTCCTCTAGGGCTTTTATTAGCCACCATGGATAGATGGCTTTAATTAGCACTCTTTAAATGCCATCGACAAGAAGCCTCATCTCGTACTGCACGAAATGGCACTTCTAAGATCCCTATTACATAATGCTGATGTTTTACCCACACAACTGCATAGTTGTAATAACATGGAGTCGAAACCCTACTGTGCACACGCTTCAACAGCGAGCGTGTCAGTAGAGTGCTGTAGATGATGTACTGAAATACCATAATCAGGGTTTTACATGTCTTGATATCAAAATGAGGTTGTCTGTTTTTTGTGTATTTTTGTTTTTTAATGCTTGTTGCTTGTTAACACTAGAACTACAGAGGCAGACATTTTGTCTTTTTTTATTAGTAATTGATATATATGTATTTTTTTTTTTTAAACATTTTGTATTTATAGGGTAATGACTTTAAAAAAAATGATGACAAAAAATCAAAAATTAATTCTAAAATCACGATAGAAGCTTCAAATGTAAATATGATTCAGTTCGAAATTAAATTCAGTATTGTCAGAATGACTGCTATGGCTATTCTATTAGTTACCAGTCCATGGATCAATTGGTACCGGGCTGCACAAGAAATCATTAATTATTTTGAATCTTTTATTTAGAAAAATCTTTAATTTTGAAAAAAAAAAATGACTGTATTCTCTTGTTTACATCTCGGTCACTTGAGCACCCAAATTTAACCCCTAAGCAGCAAAATAAGTAAGAAACAGACGTCTTTGGAAAGTTTGCTAATGAGAAAAGGCCCAAGGAAGCACCCGCGAACTGCCAAGGAATAGATCTGCAACCCGTTTGTCAACAAATCAGTTGAATCCACCATGTCTTTGCAAGAAGATCAACTGCTGGACATTGCAAGTGATGGTGGCCTTAGGGGCGGTTCGCGTATTACGTCTTTTCTAGAATTCGAGGAAGTTCGTTATTTCCAATGGATGTGCGCAGCTTGTGCACGCAACCAGTGTGATGCGCTCCCACCTTCCAGATGCATTCAGTTAAATGAATGCCGGGAGTGCACCATGAGTCACGTGACAAGAACTGACCGATCAGCTTCATACTTTATATGGAATAAACACATTTCGGTAGACTAATTATCTCAGACAAACACAGAACATCCTAACACTGCAGTGCTTTGTAATTTTCTCCATAAATAAAACTTTTATCAGAGTGACAGCAATATTTTGTCAGCTTGTCATCCACTGAGAAAACGGTAGCATACGAACCACCGTCCCCACTCAGTCTGCGGTAAAATTGTCATGTCGACTGGTCCGTGGTGATAAAAAGGTTGGGGACCACTGAGTTACAAAATTCTGAAAATACTTAATTTTGTAATGAAAAGTGAGTCATTAACAAAGTATGAAAACACAGTTCTTAAGCACATTATAAATGTGCTTATACGTCAAGAATAGAGCATTTGTATCTGCAGTTATAAACTACTTACTAACGTCTATTAATGTAGAGTTAATGCTTAACAGGTAATGAATTCACTATTTGCTAATGCATAGTGTGTAGTTATTATAAAGTATTACTGAATTTTTGAACCCAGGCTCATTCTGAAAACGTAGTCTCTTGGACGTTTCTGGAGACCGCGAAATACGTCCCGGGAGGTACGTATTTTTGCAGTTTTTGTTTTTGCGAGTCCGTGAGAGGCCACTGTGTGCACTTTTTCATATCTCAAATGTCTCTCGTGAATGCCGTTTGCACCCGTGCTGTTCTCGCTTAAACACACCAGAGGCCGCTGTCGACCAACCGTCTGTCTGTCTGTCTGTCTAACTGAATGACTGAATGATTGACTGGGCGACCGGCCAATCGACTGACCCACCCTCCTCCTTCCCTAAACCCAACCAATTTTACAGATTGACCCGCCCACCCACATACTTCCCTAAACCCAACCAACGGTTTACAAAAGCCGTCCAGAAAAAGAAAAGCCCTCGTCTGATTTTACCACGTTTTCAGATTTTACCACATTCTCAGCCTGTTGTTCACTCTTTCATTTTATTTTTTTGGATTCTGTTTTGTCTTACCTGATTTCTGGATCCGCTCTTCCCCGGACTCGAACTCGGTTGCCGTCGTCATGGTCAACTTCTCTCTGCGTCTCAAGTCTGCCGACATACACGACGAGCTAATGGGACAAACTGGTTGTGGTGGGAAAGGCCTCCACACGGAGGTAAGCGGTCAGCCGGTAAGCACCAAAAGGAACGGCGTCATACCGCCCCGTAGCGTTCGCTTAAAAAATAAAACACAGCCATACGTACCTCCGGCTACATAATTCGTGGTCTCCAGAAACATCCACGGGACTACGTTTTCAGAATGAGCCTGTGTTGGAATTTTTACATGCACATCAATACACTGATAACAAACAAATATCTGTTTACTAAGCATCATAAACAGTCCTTTTTTGTGTTCTCTACTAAAAATCTTATCAAGATTTATACATTAAAAAAAATCAACCTGGCGTCGCTTTCCATACAGTCACATACCCTTTGCCTTACCTTAACACGGACCCTGACATGCACATCTTTTAAAAAGGTAACTACACATTACGACAATACAGAGTGCAAAATTTGTAATTGGTCCGATTATGATATGATATCTGTGAAGAATATTGGCAGGTCCAAGATCAGTGGGAGCTTTAGTGGGAGAGTTTAGACAAAGGTGTGTCCAAACTCAGCACTGAAGGGTCGGTGTCCCTCAGATTTTAGCTACAACTCAACACACCTGCAAGGATGTTTCTAGAAAGCCTAGTAAGAGCTTGATTAGCTAGCCCAGGTGTGTCTGATTGGTTGGTACTAAATATTGCAGGGGACCGACCCTCAGTCAGTTCCAGAATAGTTCACCAATCAGAAGAATGCCACAGTGGGACTAGTGTTGTGAGCTTTTGTTTACAGTAGCAGCTGGCTTGACTACGATAATATGGCGAAACCACTCCTGACCGCTGCATCTCACGTTTTCAGATGCAAAGACTCCTCATGACAAATGACCACTGTTATAATTACACACACAGACACGCACACTGAACTGAACAATTTAAGTATAATCTACCAAACCGGCAAGTTAAATAAACTAAAATATGCAAGTTTTGGGAGACTTATTAGGGTTTTCAGTGCAGGACCGAATTTGGACACCCATGGTTTAGATGGATAATTTGGTTTGTGATACTTTATGATTAAAGTTGTTGAATGTTCACTGGTTCTCACATCTGTCTTCCTTGAATGAGTAGAGTAGCATTGCACACATTTCAGGTCTAAATCCAAAACAACAGTAAGAAACTTCACACAGTGGAACACAGAAATCTTACTGCCCTAGCTCCAGCTTTTCGGAAATGTTATTCAAACAACACGGACAGAATGCAGAAATATAAATGCTGTCAGCTAAAGTACATTCAAGGTATCCATCATGGGGTTAGGCAATCACTCGATGCAGAAATATAATCATAACCTTAATAAGTAATAAGATATTTTCTGTCCAGTTTTGACTCTCCTCATTTGAAAAGACGATGAAAAGTCATGGCTGATTGTAGACTCAGACTAAATGGGCAGTAGTATGATTGGCTAACAGTTTTAAACATTTTAACATTTTGGATAGCTTAGCTTGGTTGATGTAAACTTTGATGTATGTATGTAACTGCATGTATGTTTGTCAGCATACATCCTTTATTGATGGACGCAGCTGTCATAAGCAATAAAACTAATCAAGCAGTGATGTAGAGGCAGATATTGACCTTTAAGCAGAGTTTAGTCACACTATTACATAATAAAAAAGGACTGATTCCACAATGGCAGTATGGAGGCTCAGTGGTTCCCCTTCGGAAGGGGAACTTCAATGCTATGTGGAAACTTCCACTATGGGGATTTCGTTCAGAAAGCCAATCATCTGAAAGAGTATGTAAACGGGCCAATGAAATGCCAATGAGTTGGCAGCTTCAGCTTGCGCACCTGATGCTCGTTGCAATTAATCTTGCTATATGAGCACAGAGCTAGCAAGCCAAAGCATCCTTTTCACTTCAGACGACTTCACAGCCTTCTGAGAGAGTCGATGAGGGTTCCTCCAGCCGATTTCCTGATAAATCTGCGAGAGAGAGTGAACGAGAGCGGTCTCCCGGTCCAGAGTGTGGTACACGCGGTGGCAGACGGTCGAGCTGGGTTTCTCCCTTGCCTGGCGTCCTTTGGGTCCGGTCCTCCCCGAGTGGTTTGTATTGCACTACACCTAAAAGAGCAATACGGTCGTGCAGCGCGTCTTTTTCAAGATGTCGCTCCGACCGTGCGTTTCTGGATGCGGTGGTTTCCTGTCCCCGGATGATGGGCACGAGCACTGCGTGGCATGTCTGGGGGTCCAGCATGTTAATGCGGTGCTCGCGGGCAGCTCATGCCGTCACTGCGATGGCATGACTGTTGCGCAGTTAAGATCGCGGTTAGCTCTTGCAAAAGGGCTAACCACCCCAGCTGTCCCCTGCACTGCAGTGGGCACTCGGGCAGGTCTGAGGGTTCCAGTGGGAGATTATCCGCCGCCCCCGGGCTCGCGGACCTCCCGCTCCTCCAAGCGCTCCATCCAAGCTTCGAGCGGAGGGAAGCGATCCGTCTAACCAGATGGTAGCCCTCTCGCTCGATGACACCGGGGACCAGACGTCCACTGCTGCATCGGAGGGTGGGCTGTCAATGTCCGATGAAGATCCAGGCCCGCTCCCTCCCTCCGGGCAGGGGAGCGCTGTCAAAGATCTTGAGTCGGATATGATGGCCGTGCTTTCCCGGGCTGCTTCGGCCGTGGGGTTGGAGATGGTTTATCCCCCAGCTCCGCGGCCGGACCGACTAGATGGGTGCTACGTTGAGGATAAGAAGGCCAGTCCTTCGAAGCCTCTCGTCCCCTTCTTCCCGGAGGTGCACAGTAGGCTCACGCAGTCTTGGAGGGCACCTTTTTCTGCCCGATCTGCGTGCGTCTCCGCCCTCACCACTCTCGATGGTGGAGCAGCCAAGGGTTATGAGACAATCCCGAAGGTTGAGCGCGCTATCGCGGTCAATCTTTGTCCGCGTGGCGTCTCCTCCTGGAGGGGTCTGCCTTGTCTCCCGTCCAAAGCCTGTAGGTTATCTGCCTCCCTCGGAGCCAGAGCCTACAAAGCTGCGGGCCAGGCTGCCTCCGCCTTGCACGCTATGGCCACCTACCAGCGCTACCAAGCGCAGGCGCTGGCCCAGCTGCACGAGGGTGGTTCCGACCCAGGCTTGTTGCACGAGCTCCGCACCGCAACCGACTATGCTCTTCGGACCACTAAGTCCGCTGCGTGTGCGCTGGGAAGGACGATGGCCACATTAGTGGTCCAGGAGCGCCACCTCTGGCTAAACCTGGCAGATATGCACGAGGTCGACAAAGTTCGCTTTCTTGACTTCCCCATATCCCAGGCTGGCCTGTTCGGCGACACCGTCGGTGAATTCACCCAGGAATTCAAGGCGGTGAAAGAGCAGTCTGATGTGATGGGTAATGTCATCTATCGGCGGGATCGTAACACCGCTCCGTCCGCCGAGCCATCCACATCTGCTGCTCCTCGCCGAGGGCGTCCGCCTGCGAGAGCTGCCCCGCCCCCGCCTGCGCCTCCGGCGAAGCGGCCGCGTCGAGCACCTCGTAAGCCGGCCGCCCCCCCTGCCCAGGGCGCCGCTAAGTCCGGTAAACGGACCGTGAAGCGTCCCTGAGACAGGCCATCCGGAGAAGAGGGAATGTGTTTTTTCCCCGGTGAAGGGCCGGGCTCCATTTCCAACGGCACTTTTCAGTGCCACGAAAATCTCAATGAAAGAGCACTTTTCCAATTCTCCGGATGTGACAGCCCGAACTCTGCCAGTCCGGGACGCTATGCCTTCTGGCTCGCAGGTTCGGTGCATTTCGCCAATGGCTCACAGGACCTGGGAGGACGGTCTCCTTTCTCCCACTCCTCAAGCCCCCTCTCCGGAGTTCGGGAGCGAGGTGAGTGTGACTCTCTTATCTCCAGCTCATCCGCGGGACCCCAGCGCTTCCCGGATCAGCCCTCCCACTCCGCGCTGCCCCACTGCAGGTACGTCATCGATTGTAGCGATGAGTGCATTAGCGAGGGCTCTGCCTGCCTGGTTAGCGCGGGCCAGCCCCTCGCGGTGGCTCATACGCACAATCAGACTCGGCTACACAATTTAGTTTGCGAAACGGCCCCCGAAGTTCACAGGCGTGTACTTTACCAGGGTCAGCCCCAGGTCCGCCCCTGTCTTGCGAGAGGAGATTGCTGTCCTCCTGGCGAAGGATGCAATCGAGCCGGTCCCTCTAGCCGAGATGAGGAGCGGGTTTTACAGCCCGTACTTCATCGTACCCAAAAAGAGCGGTGGGTTACGACCAATCCTAGATCTGCGCGTTTTGAACCGCTGTCTGCACAGGCTCCCGTTCAGAATGCTCACGCAGAAGCGCATCCTCCAGTGCATTCGTCCTCAGGATTGGTTTGCAGCGAAAGACCTGAAGGACGCATACTTTCATGTCTCCATCCTTCCCCGCCACCGTCAGTTTCTGAGGTTTGCGTTCGAAGGCCAAGCTTGGCAGTACAAAGTCCTCCCCTTCGGGCTCTCTCTGTCTCCGCGGGTCTTCACCAAGCTCGCGGAGGGTGCCCTAGCGCCCCTTCGGCTCGCGGGCATCCGCATACTCAACTATCTCGACGACTGGCTGATTTTAGCTCACTCTCAGGAACAGTTGACTGTGCACAGAGACAAGGTGCTCCAGCACCTCCATCTGTTGGGGTTTCAGGTCAACCGAGAAAAGAGCAAACTCGCCCCCGCGCAGAGGATCTCTTTTCTCGGGTTGGAGCTGGACTCGGTCACCATGACAGCGCGCCTCTCCGGAGAGCGCGCTCAGCTATTGCTGAACTGTCTGAGAGAGTTCGACAGAAAAAAAGTGGTCCCACTGAAATTCTTTCAGAGGCTCCTGGGGCATATGGCATCCGCGGCCGCTGTCACGCCGCTCGGGTTACTCCATATGAGACCACTACAGCACTGGCTTCACGATCGAGTCCCCAGACGCGCATGGCACGCGGGCACACACCGGGTCTCTGTTACTGCGCTGTGTCGCCGCGCCCTCATCCCCTGGAACGACCCCTCGTTCCTACAGGCCGGAGTGCCTCTAGGACAGGCGTCCAGTCATGTTGTTGTCTCAACAGATGCTTCCAGCACGGGCTGGGGGGCCGTATGCTGCGGGCATGCAGCCGCGGGCCTGTGGAAGGATACCCAGCTGCATTGGCATATCAATCGCCTAGAGCTGTTGGCAGTGTTCCTCGCTCTCCGCCGTTTTTTACCGGTGCTGGAGCGACAACACGTGCTGGTCAGGACGGACAGCATGACGACGGTGGCATATATCAACCGTATGGGGGGTATCCGCTCTCGCCGTATGTCTCAGCTCGCCCGCCGTCTGCTCCTCTGGAGTCATACGCGGCTGAAATCGCTGCGCGCCATTCACATTCCAGGCGAGCGCAACCGTGCAGCCGACGCGCTCTCACGGCAGCTCTTACGTCCAGGAGAATGGAGACTCCACCCCGAGTCGATTCAGCTGATATGGGCGCGATTCGGGGAAGCCCAGGTCGATCTGTTTGCTTCCCCCGAGAACGCTCATTGCCAGTGGTTTTTTTCCCTGACCGAGGGCTCTCTCGGCACGGATGCACTGGCTCACAGCTGGCCTCGGGGCATGCGCAAATATGCGTTTCCCCCAGTGAGCCTGCTCGCGCAGCTCTTGTGCAAGGTCAGGGAGGATGAGGAACAGGTCTTGCTAGTTGCGCCTCTCTGGCCCAACCGGACTTGGATGTCAGAACTCTCACTCCTCGCGACGGCCCCCCCCCTGGCAGATCCCTTTGAGAGAGGACCTACTCTCTCAGGGACAGGGCACCACCTGGCACCCTCGCCCGGATCTTTGGAACCTCCACGTGTGGTCCTTAGACGCGAGGAAGACTTAGGTAACCTACCTATGGCGGTGGTTGATACCATCACTCAGGCGAGAGCCCCCTCAACGAGGCGCGCGTACGCCCTGAAGTGGAGTCTATTCACTGAATGGTGCGTCTCTCGCAGAGAAGACCCCCGAACTTGCCAGATCAGCGTTGTGCTTTCTTTTCTCCAAGAGAAGCTGGAGAGCAGGCTGTCGCCCTCCACACTCAAGGTTTACGTGGCTGCCATCTCCGCTCGCCATGACGCGGTGGCTGGCAGCACCGTGGGAAGGCATAACCTCATCATCCGGTTCCTCAGAGGCGCTAGGCGAATTAATCCACCCCGCCCCCCTCTCATGCCCTCTTGGGATCTCGCCCTCGTTCTCACGAGCTTGGGCACAGATCCATTCGAACCACTCGACTCAGTATCTTTAAGATTTCTGTCCCTGAAGACAGCTCTGCTGGTCGCGTTGGCTTCTATCAAGAGGGTTGGGGACCTGGAGGCATTTTCGGTCAGTGACTCGTGCCTAGAATTCGGGCCGGCTAACTCTCACGTTGTCCTGAGACCCCGGCCTGGATATGTGCCCAAGGTTCCTACCACACCATTTAAAGACCAGGTAGTGAGCCTGCAAGCGCTGCCCCCGGAGGAGGCAGACCCAGCCCTTTCATTACTTTGTCCAGTTCGCGCTTTGCGAATCTATCTGGACCGCACTCAGAGCGTCAGATCATCTGAGCAGCTCTTCGTCTGTTACGGTGGTCGGCAGAAGGGAAGTGCCGTATCTAAACAGAGGTTGGCCCACTGGATAGTGGATGCCATCTCCCTCGCTTACCAGAGCCAGGGCGAGCCGTGTCCCCCAGGGGTTCGAGCACACTCCACTCGGAGCATAGCATCCTCTTGGGCGCGTGCACGCGGCGCCTCTCTAACAGACATCTGCAGAGCTGCGGGCTGGGCGACACCTAACACATTTGCAAGATTTTACAATCTGCGAGTGGAGCCGGTTTCCTCAAGGGTATTAGGTAACCCTTGGTGATTGAGGAAACAACTCGGTGAAGGTGTTTAAATACGCTTGCTGCGCCATTCTTTCTAACACGGAGATACGTGCGCTTATTCACTCTGTCAGTAAAGTTCCCCGCTGGCGAACCCTGCAGAGATTCCTCCGCGGCCCCCAGCATCTGGCTCAACGGAGGAGTCAGACGCTGGCCCATTATGTTGTAGGTCTGCCCGCTGGTCAGCCCGCGTTCTGGGTATAGGTGCCTGCTATGCGCGATCCCCACTAGGCGATCCCATACGCTTATACTGCCACGGTGCAGTCCCCCCTCACAGGCGGACCCGTGTCTTCCCTAACCGCTAACCATCTTATTTTCATATGCTTACTCCCCCTTCTCAGGGTTAGTTCATGTGCTATTTGCCCCAGCCTCCCCACTTGGGTAGCAGGTGGCCTCCGCAGCGTCCTCCCTATCGGGACTGCACGCTTCCCAACGTACTGTCGTATTAATTCCTAGATATTCTAGACGCATTTGCGGCTCCCGAAAAATATATCTAAATCTGTAAATCTTCTGTTGAAGTGGGATAAGTAAGGGCCAGGGAACACGTTGGAAGACCGCGCCTCTGGTGATGACGGTGCGCTCACGCTCTCTTTGCCTGGCAAACCTCTCATCGGGGGCGAAGGTAAGGTTCAATCATTATGGCGTTTTCCATACATTTCCCCATAGTGGAAGTTTCCACATAGCATTGAAGTTCCCCTTCCGAAGGGGAACGCTCTGGTTACTAAGGTAACCCTCGTTCCCCGAGGGGGGGAACGGAAATGCTATGTCCCTTCGCCATAATGATTGCCCCTTGGCTGTTGAGACGAAGTCGCTTCAGCTACAAAAAGGATGCTTTGGCTTGCTAGCTCTGTGCTCATATAGCAAGATTAATTGCAACGAGCATCAGGTGCGCAAGCTGAAGCTGCCAACTCATTGGCATTTCATTGGCCCGTTTACATACTCTTTCAGATGATTGGCTTTCTGAACGAAATCCCCATAGTGGAAGTTTCCACATAGCATTTCCGTTCCCCCCCTCGGGGAACGAGGGTTACCTTAGTAACCAGAGCGTTAGCATTGTTGCCTCACAGCAAGAAAGTCGCTGGTTCGAGTCCTGGCTAGGTCAGTTGGCATTTTTGTGTGGAGTTTGCATATTCTTCCCGAGTTCATGTGGGTTTCCTCCTGGTGTTTCGGTTTCCCCCACAGTCCAAAGACATGCGCCATAGGTGAATTAAATAAATTAATCTGGCTGTAGTGTATGTGTGTGAATGAGTGTATGGGTGTTTCCCAGTACTGGGTTGCAGCTAGAAGGGCATCCGCTGTGTAAAACATATGCTGGATAAGTTAGCGGTTCATTTTCACTGTAGTGACCCTGATGAATAAACAGACTAAGCTGAAGGAAAATGAATGAATGAATGATTCCACAACCTGTCGATTTAGCAAATTCAGTATAATATTAGCTTCAATATAATCTGTTACCAACACTAAACTAACAAAAAAGTTTTGAGTTCTAAAACTTACAAGATGTTTTCATAGTAGAATGACCTCTTACATATCAAGGGTTTTCATTTCTCAGTTTATGAGCCCTTTAAAATGACTTACTGGTTTATAAACAAACAACCATAATGTTGTTTTAAAAAATCAGGTTATTCCCTTGCGGTGACATCAAAACTCAAGCATCCATACATTTCCCGCACAGCACTCTATTTATTATGTGAGTTGAGGTGTTAAATAAAACATTAAAAACCACTGAGTGTTTCAAAATGTCAGCAGGAAACTTGCACTCATTCTGCTCTCATGTTGGAAATTTCTACAACCTTTCCTTTGGCTGCATGAGATGGGATGAGAATACAATTCTAATATGTCTTGGGTCAAGAAAAAGTCGGAAAATGTGATTTATAGTTTCTTAAACCTTCTTGGAAACATTTGATGTGGCTGGATGTGCCTATAGCTACACTGTAAAAAAAAAAACATTGTTAAAAAAAAAGTCAAATGACTGGCAGCTACGGCTGCAAAACAACGAAAATATCTGTAGATTTATTATTTTTGCACTTTATTTCCACAAAACAAATTTTACCGTATTTTTATGGGTTTTTTACGATTTTTTTTTTTACAATTACAATTTATTACTTTAATTTTACGTAATTTTAAATGTACTTAAAAAAAAACAGGAAAAAACAGTGTGTAAATAATACAGCAATTTTGTTGTACAAAACAAACAAATTGCTGTAATTTGTCATTAATTGTATAGTACATAAAATAACAGTCAAGCTGTTAATTTACAGATATTGTTTGTAATTTTTACAGACTTTTGAATATAATTTAAAATTACAGAAAAAATACTGTATAAATAATAGTGTCATTTCCCTGTATAAAAAACTAAAACGTCAGTAATTTGTCTTTAATGGTAAAGTACCTAAAATGAAAGTCAAACTGTTAATTTAGAGAGATTGTTTGTCATTTTACTAAGTTTTGAATATAATTTGAAATGACAAAAATTACTGTGTAAAATTTAGAGATATTTTCTGTAAAATTAGTTTTTTTTTTTACAGTGTACAGTTAGGATGCTTTCCTTTTCACATATCACATATGCAGACTCATAAAAATCATATACATGCATTAATCAATTTATTTCAAGCTGTTTACAACCTTACATTGATATAATAAAATGGTCAAATTAGTTTACATGACCACACAAGTTGGTGGCTTATTTTGCACATTAGGTTTAAGAATAAACCATTAAAACTTAAAATGGAAGCTCACAAGGATCCATAGCTTAGCCATACAGTATACTGTCAAATGTTTACCAATTCATCAAGGTTCAAAAATAGCATTTAGGTAAAACTTGGGAACAAATTTTTTGAGATGTTGACAGTCATATATGCCCCACATTGCTAAAACACTATTAGGACACATATATTTGACAAAAAAACAGCAAACTTAATTAAAACAACACTCTTCCAGCAGTTCCTTGCATCCAATATCTTGTTTGTCATGGGGCCATGCATCATGTTCCTGAATGAAAGTGAAAGTGCCAAACTACAGTTAAAGTCAACAAATTAAGAATCAAACACCCGAAATTACATGAAGCTCTGGAGAAAATGTGGATAGTGTGGTGACGCAATGACTTAAAACGATGATGTAAAACGGGATCATGAAAGGAACATACAAAAAGCAACTTAAGTAAACACCTAAATCATATTACTGTCTTATTCCGATTAAGGCAAATAATTTGATTACTGAAGTCCATGTAAACGTAGTCACTGTCTATCTCCCCTGCGTCTGTATTTGTGTTGCCTCTGTGAAAATCAGCGTGTGCACGTATCCTTTTCATGCAAACCCTTGCGTCTTTTGCCACTTGACACTCCCACCTAGACAAAGCTGGTCTCACCCTCTTTCCTGACCTATTTCAAACTAGAGGTGTCAAAACACCCTGCTGAGACAAGGAGGGTTTTCATGGCCCTTTAAACAAATAGGTCACTGGAATTAATACCGTTTTGTGTCAGGCGACTGATAAGCATAGATAGATAGACAGACAGACAGACAGACAGACAGACAGATAGATAGATTGTTTTTCAAAGTAGTTTTACAACAGTGTAAGACTTGTCAACAACTTTTGCAAGGAGCAAACATCCATTCGTCTTACCAGAAGGCAGCAAGACAGGAGGGGAATTAGAGTAAAAAGACCAATTAATGGGTGAGAGTTGTAGAAACGGAAGCAAACAAGCCGAGCGAGAGGCCGACACAATGAGATCTTGGTGCATTGCAGACAGCATTACCATGGAAACGGGGTGGGGGAGAGAGAGAAGAGAGAGAGTGTGTGAGAGAAGAGCATCAGAGGATTAGAAAAGAAGGGATGGGGTCACTGCAGAACTCAGCCTTCCTGTGTACTCAGTGGTGGGTGTGGATGGACTGAAGGTGTTGGCTTGAAGAGGACGACAGTGAAGACACTGGGGTTAATAAGGAGACTGGAGGAGTTTCCTGCTGGAGATTTGTACAGTTGCATCTTCACAGCACTGAGAAAATAAAGCTGCTAAACATGAATCTGTTTGCCAAACTGCAAGAAACTGATCTCCTGATTGAGACTGGCTGGTTTGTTGGCTGAATTGAGAGGGTTTTTTCTTGGCACACTGTATCTACACTATGTAGGCTAACCAGCTAAATGTTTGCATGACCAGACTGCAGACCAGTATGATCATTTCAACCTACTTTGCTGGCCTTTTCAGCAGGGTCAGACTAAACAGTAGTCCGAGTAGGCAGTTAAAAATCAGCTCTAATGTACTCTGCCAAAACTATGCATGATGCGTCCAGTGAAGGTAAATGGCTAGTACTCTCTGGCCTTTGTATATTCGATGTTTGTGTCAGAAGACAAACAGAACAAGTAAGAGTGTAAATCAGTGCGTAAACTGGCTGCTGCGTGTATATGTTAGCAGTGAGTCTTAGCAAAGATGTTTACTTCATCAAATCAATGGTATGTAGCTTTTTTACTTGCTAAGGCTGAAAGGAATGGGTTTGCTAAGCAAAATTATACTTTTTGGCACAATTACACTTTCCACCAATCCTTTTGGTCATTCCCATTATGCATCCCTTCTAACGGTTTGCATGTATTTGTAAAATAAGAATCATTTTATGAACATGCATGCTTTCAGAAATGTTTTGGAGCACCTAATGCTGAGTTGAGGTGAGCAAAATAAGTACACTTTTTACCACACTAAGGGCTTCTTTCTCAATATGTAGTTAATAACAAAACATATACTACGTGATCTCTCGTTGTTTTCATGTCACTTCTTGCGTGTGTTTGGTTGTAAGAGACAAAGTTTTCGGACAAAGTTGTCAGCGATTCTTCCTACTGTAAAGTCATGCAGTGTGAAAACCCCTGTCGCTGATCCATCCTACAGTGTAAACAAAGCAGCGACGAAACGCTACCCCAGATAAAACAGAAAACACCTGACACGACTTTGAAATCGTGCAGTCTGAACTTGGCATAAACCTAACCCCACACTTACCCTAAACCTATAGTACATACATCTTAACAACAAAAATAGGCAGCAAGCCAATAAAATAGGAGTCACATGTATTTATTAAAAAAATAAACCATATAAAAGCGGTACAAACAAGTCGTGTTGTATTCGAAGTCCTGTGTTTTATATTGACAAATGGTTAGATTTAGTGCTAGGAGCTGGGTTACATGCTCATTCATAGTGTAATGTAAATAAAATAGTTTTGAGTGTTTTCTGTAAAACACCTGAATAACTGCAAAAATATTACCCAAAATGTAATTGAATCATAACGGTCAATCGGTGCTTTTGAAAACACTACTGGTTGACTTTAGGGAAGAAGGAGAGTGGGTCAGTCGATCGGTCAGTCAGTCAGTCATTCAGTCAGTCGACAGTCAATCAACAGCAGCCTCTGGTGGATTTACACAAGAGGAGCAGGCACTTGCGAGAGAAATTTGAGATCTGAAAAAGCATACACAGTGGCCTCTGGTGGATTCACGAAAACAAAAACTATAAAAAAAAACGTAGCTCCTGGGACGTATTTGGCACTCTCCAGAAAAGTATATAGAGGTACGTTTTCAAAATGAGCATGGGTTGGGTTTCTTAATTAAAGCAATGGAGGACCTTGCGCATCATAAAATGATGTTGGAGGGGTATCTCGGGCATCAAAAAAATTACGAGAAGCGGTCCTAGTTGAGCGTCAATGTGACGCATCGGGAGTGAAAATGTGTTGCACTGGGTACTTACTAGGCTTATGTACATTTAGGTACTGATAAGTACACGTGTGTGTACCAAACAATACTTTGGCTATTATGTGTACCCTGGGGTATGTTCACAAAGTGTAATGTGAGAGAGCATATGCAACAACTAGAGCAACAAACTATAGAAGAGGACAAAGACTAAAGATAATTGCATTGTTGGGTTATTGTGAGAACCTATTAAAACATATCTGCAACTCTTTTTTAAGTATAAAAATTTTATTGTTTTAAAATTTTATTAACTTTAGAAGAGAAAAAGTGCAGACTTAAAATGTACCAATATGCACCTTTTAGGCTTAGGTAAGGTGCCCCTTTAATGTACTGCTTGAGTAAAATGTTTTTGCTACTCTTAACGGTATTGTTTTTGCATAAAACTTTACTGCCTCAGAATTCCACTCTTCTTGCAAAGCTCTATTAACTGGTAACACTGAGTTCCCAAAAGATATATTGTCCATTCTGCATTGTACAGGCCATGATCAGCTGAAGAGGTGAGATGTGACCTGTCTTTTGCAGTACATTGACCAGCTGGCCATGAGCCCCTTGACCCTTTGGCCATCTGCATAGCCTGCCCTTCACTTCAAACCACACAATGATAATACAGCAACCTTTCTTTTTATACCTCCACCTCAATAGACTTATCTCGTTTCATATATTTTATGACAAAACATGTTGCTACTGTCCTTCTTTTATGATTGGCTGACCTCATTGATGCTTCATCGCATGTTGATGATTATTACATATGTTGAAATTTTAACCTTTTAATGGTTTGCAGCTTGGAGGCGACCTCTGTGAATCCAGAAACCAGCGTCTATATGGATTTTTTCAGAATATACATTTACAGAATACTGTACACTGCTAAGCAAGGTAGCAACATTTATAATCATACACTGCAAAAAGTGAAAGTTAAATTACTTTCACTTGTTACAATTAAATGAATTAGGTTTGGCAAACTTAATTTATGACAGTTTTCAGTAATTAATTTAGTACTTTTAGGTGTAACAATTTTTAGTAATTTATTTATGCCAAGTACAAATATTGTCACAAAGCATAAAATTATTATTATTATTATTATTATTATTATTATTATTATTATTATTATTATTATTATTATTATTTTTATTATTATTATTTTATTAACATGGGATGGAAATTATTTGTACTGTAATAAAATTATTATTATTATTATTATTATTATTATTATTATTATTATATTAACATGGAATGGAAATTATTTGTACTGTACTGTACAGTATGTACTGTTCCATTCTTGTTATCCTAAATAAATGGCTAAAACACCTAAAAGAACTAACTTAATTTATTACTGAAAATTGTCATAAATTAAGTTTGTCAAACTTAATTCATTTAATTGTAACAAGTTGAAGTAATTTGTGCTTTAAAAAAAAAAATTGTACTTAATTTGTAATTAAAGTTTTTCACTAAGACTTATTAAATTTAAATATTTTGGCAGCCATACTTTAACAGAGAAATTAATTTCATAGTTCTTGGATGTTCAAATTGGTGCTATTAAATCATAGAATCTGTTTATGTTTCTTGACTTTGAAGACAGGATGGAGATTTTACTTTTTTGAATTTTAAAGCAATAACATCTGTAAAAATTATATTTAAAATGTTCAAGTTTAACATTGTCAGACATAATTTAGATCATGATAATAATAGCTAAAGTCAAGCATATAGCACTTCAAGATTGTTTAATGAAAATCACTAGCCTGAATGTTATAGCTTAATAATAACAGCTGTAATTAAATTCCATCATTTTTTTAATACATTTCTAACACAAAAATCTAAACATTGGACAAATTAAGGGGTCTGTTTTTTGTACGTGGATTACTGAATTAGCTGGATTAGCTTATTGATGTTTTGACACGATCCAGGACCATTTTGTTCTTCAAAACTCATTCAAGAGTTGTTGTCATAGCAACAGGTCTGGTAGCTCAGATCTGGCTTATTTCAATAAGAAAAAAAAAAATTATATATATATATTAATAAGACTTATGCAATCTGCACTATAATAATATTTATAATATATTTATAATATAACTTTAATAAAGAAAATCCATTCTTAATGTAAAACTAAATAAATTGCTAAAAACTCTTGACACATGAAAGTGCAAAGCCTGCAACTAGAGCCCTGCACGGGCCTTAAATCTAAGCCCTAGTCCAACACTGGCCAGAGACGCACAGGCTGTAGCCCTGCCCTTGTCCAACAGCTTATCAAAATTTTTGGCCCGAAGCCCTCTTTTTTCCACCAAACAGCTTATATTGTTACAGTAATTAAATAGACCTGTAGATTTGTATTTAATAGAAAGTTGATGTTTTTTGTTTGTTTTTTTTAAATGCAAGTTTGAGTTTACAAGTAGTGCGTTTTGCATAACTAGTTGGCTCATCATTTTAAGTTGTCACTATTTGAAAAATTAATGTTAAATAAAATCAGAAGTTTGTCTTTCCTCTAGCATTTTTTACAGTTTCAAGTTCGCCATTGTCAATTTTTCTCTTTATGTTCTCCATTGGACATCGCTGGAAATCTCTATGCGCAAGGCATCACTTGCGCTTCTGCAATGCATGCATTAGATCTCATAAAATTTTTCTAATGCAGGCCCAGGCGATGCAGCGGCACAGTAGGTAGTTATATCACCTCACAGCAAGAAGGTCGCTGGTTCGAGCCTCGGGTGGGTCAGTTGGCATTTCAGTGTGGAGTTTGCATGTTCTCTCCGCGTTCGTGTGGGTTTCCTCCAGGTGCTCCGGTTTCCCCCACAAGTTCAAAGACATGCGCTATAGGTGAATTAAGTAAGCTAAATTGGCCGTATTGTGTGTTTGTGTGAATGAGAATGAGAGTGTATGAAAGTTTCCCGGTGATGGGTTGCAGCTGGAAGAACATCCGCTGTGTAAAAAAACATGTGCTGGATAAGTTGGCGGTTCATTCCGCTGTGGCGACCCCAGATTAATAAAGGGACTAAGTTGAAAATAAAATAAATGAATGCAGGCCCGAAGCCAGATATGCGTGCTAGCTATGACATGAAAATTGGCTCGAAGTCTAGCCCTAGAGAAGTGGTGGGCAAACTTTTTAGACCCGAGGGCCACATCAAGTTTTGCAAACCAAGTGAAGGGCCACATGTCAAATCCTTCAAAAAATAACTTTTATTTATAGTGGCAGTATGCATGGAACATGTAATATCGGACAGAAACGTGTCACATTAACACACATTTTTTTTTATAGTTATTATTGAGTTATATTTACAAGTCAAATTAATTTGCACTGCTATTTATAGTTACTTATCAATCATCATAAAACAATAAAATAACCTCTTATAAAATATAATAATAATAATGTAATAATTTTTTACAGTGAACAATAGAAAAGATATTGTCTGATAGAAAAAAATCTTATATTAACACATTAAAAATTATTTGAATGTTTGCGTGAAAAATGCTGACTTAGGTTGTAGTCTTTAAAAACAGCAATACTTTCTTGGCATATTAGACATACCGCCTTCTGTTCGATATTGGTTTTGTTGTCCATTCTTCCTTAAACACACGACATTCAGAGTCAATTTTTCTTTTTTTTGCCTGACTCATTTTCAGTCATTAACGGTCGAGTGCATTTTAATATCCGAGAGTGTGTTCTAATTTTACTGGTTGCACCAACTGTTCAATACTGCCATCAAATGGCGTTCACTTGTATTGCATCATTAAATTACTAATTCTGAAACCAAACCATTACTCAGAAGCAGCATTTTAAAAACTCCCTCGCGGGCCGGATGAAAGAGTTTAGCGGGCCACATTTGGCCCACGGGCCGTAGTTTGCCCACCTTTGCCCTAGGGGCATAAAAAAAATCAGGCCCTGACGGGCTCGGGCTCAAATGCAGGGCTCTACATGCAACCCACAACAAAGGTGGAAAGTTATTGCGCATCATATTTAACAAACCGTTTACTATGAATTTTATGTAATTTTGCTAACATTATAATTGAATATCAATCAGATGATGTCATTACACTGCTGTGCCGTCTGCCAATTGTTGCATTGCTGATCATGATTTTGAGGATCGATAGATCAGTCCTTTAAAATACACTCTCAGATCAGTTCATCCAGACGTTTTGATCTGATTCACAAACTTTTTGAAGAACCAAATTAGCCAGAGATCAGTTATCAAGATCAAAAGATCCAGGATCTGTCAAATCATCTTAGATGATTTAAGCGAGGTATGAAGAATGGATCCCAGGTTAAAAGATCTTGATGAAATTTTCAGAGAAATTCTATTCAATTCAATTCACCTTTATTTCTATAGCGCTTTTACAATGTAGATTGTGTCAAAGCAGCTTCACATAGAAGATTGTAGTAAATTGAAACAGTGTCAGTCCAGTTTTTTAGTGTTTAAGTTCAGTTTAGCTCAGTTCAGTGTGGGTTAATAATCACTACTGAGAGTCCAAACACTGAAGAGCAAATCCATCGATGCGCAGCTCTACAGATCAAATCAAATCAAATCACTTTTATTGTCACATCATTAGCAGCACATGTGCTATGATGAGTGAAAAGCTTAGGTACTGGCTCCAGACAGTGCAAAATACAGATAGTGCAAATACAACGACAGTGCAAAATACAGACAGTGCAAAATACAACGACAGTGCAAAATACAGACAGTGCAATATACAACAACATACTCACAAAAAAAAACAAAAAAAACGAGACAATGTAAAATTGCCAATGTTGACAGCGATACGTACGATGGATAGGTGTACACATAGTTGTAGGCAGTATTGTTTTAAGTATGGATTTGTTAAAGTGCAGCGCATGCTACATCTTGATGGTGTGCAGTGCGGGGTATAGAAGAGTTTGTGTGGGGTGTGTTAAGTGTTCATCAGCCTGATAGTCTGAGGGAAGAAACTTTCCTTCAGTCAGCTGGTGCGTGACGAATGCTGCTGAACCGTCTGCCTGAGGGTAGCAGAGAGAAAAGTCTATGGCTTGGGTGGCTGGAGTCGCTGATGATTCTCTTGGCTTTCCTCATGCCATCCCGAATCCCGAATCATGCAAGCCAGTGGCGACAAAGGCGAGGAAAAAACTTCACCAATTGGCGAAAGTGAAGAATTTAAAAAGCCTCGAGAGAAACCAGGCTCAGTTGGGCACGACCATTTCTTCTATGGCCAAACGTCTTGTGCAGAGCTGCAGTCTAGGCACCGGAATAGGCGCCGGAAATTAGAGTCAAGGTTTTTTTTTTATTTGAAACTCCTTGATTGGGCAGCACGGTGGCACAGTGGGTAGCGTTGTCGCCTCACATCAAGAAGGTTGCTGGTTCGAGCCTCGACTGGGTCAGTTGGCATTTCTGCATGGAGTTTGCATGTTCTCCCTGTGTTGGCATGGGGTTGCTCCGGTGCTCTGGTTTCACCCAAAGACATGCGGTACAGGAGAATTGGGTAAGTTGAAATTGTCTGTAGTGAATGTGTGTGAATGGAAAGGTATGGATTTTTCCCAGTGATGGGTTACAGCTGGAAGGGCAGGACCCCAGATTAATAAAGGCACTAAGCCGAAAAGAAAATGAATGAATGAATGAATGAATGAATGAATTAAACTCCATAATCAAGAAAATACTGTGAAGTGCGAACAGCCAGATTTATTTATTTGATTTTTTTCTTCTGAATAATTACAAGCAAATAAACATTCAAAAGTGTATTTGATGAAAAGATGTTTTCTTTTCAACTTAAAAAACTAAAAGCCCCAAATCTCAAAAGTGACAGCTGCCTGACAAATTCAACAGTGTCTCGACTTATCACTATTTGAATGATCTCTGTGATCAGATTGAAGATGATGAAGTAAGTCTTTAGGTTTGTAGGAGGCAGTGGTGGGTTATTGTCTGAGCTTGTTGTCTGCTACTTCACAGTTCCCCTTCCCTCGGCAGTGAGATATTCCTGACTACAGGCTTAAAAATAGAAACCCCACCCTTCCACTCCTCCTCTGCACCCCATCTCTGTTTCTCTGGCTCCCCGTCCCTCACTGTCATCCACTCCACATCAGTCGCACTCTCTCATCCGCCATGCTCATGGAGGAACAGTATATAATGTGTTACGGGTGTCTCCTGCTGAGATGAGAGCACTAATGAGTCTCTCAAGCAGGCGTCAAAACAGCCGACGCGGCACGAAGCCAGTCCACAAACATATGCATCCAGCGCCTGATGGAAAATGTGACTTATTCTTGGTACAGTCTAATTAAATGGACAAATGACCAGGAGTGTGCTTGAAAGGGAATATTACCGTAATGTTTACTGATTTGCTGTTTCATAATATGCAAAACATAGAGTGGAGTATCAGATGGCCATGCAAAAGAGTTGAGGTTATTTTCTTGAACAGCAACTGATGCTCGTTAACCGATCATTACTAAAATAAATAGATTAATCAGTCTGATTTAATGACCTTAAAATACTATATATACAATATAATAGTATATCCGTTAATTCTCACTTAAAAATAAATAACACATTACAAAACAACATTTAAAATAACTGCATTACAGACTGCGCCTCAAAGCTCATATTATTTGTTCTCTTTCTTTCTCTCTTATAATAAAGGCAGACTGTTTTGCTAAATAAAAGTGAAATATTCAGAGATTCAAATAATCTCTTGCCCTTATCTGTGTTACAATCACCAACGATCTAATCCTGGCAGATCGCTAAAGGACTACAAATCTGCTGGTATATGGACTACAAGTTCCAATCATCCACCACACACACACACACACACACCTGTTCCAGTTCACGACTGATTACACTCATACAGCTGGGAGCTGCTCAAAGATTCATTAGATGGACTTTAAATACAGAGTGCACACACACACACACCTCTTTGCTGAGTCTTGTTTATCTGTCTTTGTGAACACTGCGATGCTGTTTCCTGATCTTGTCCTTCTGTGTTTGATCTCTGCTTTGTTTTTTTTTTGTTTTGATACCTTGCCGCCTGTACTGATCATTTGCCTGTTTATTGACCACCACTTTGGATTTGCCTGCATACATCTGTTTGCTCTTGATACTTCCTTTGTCAGCGTCCGCTTAACATTACAATCTGCATGACCAAATATAAAAGAATAAACTGTTTTTACTGTTAATAACATTCATTAATTGTGCGAGTAGGTTTCAGTTTCACTTTGATTCATTTAATCACTGTAAGCTGTATGACCACAAGCTTTTTATGTGTAGTTTAAATGTCAAAAGGGTATGATTTCATTGTATTCTCAATGGTAAAGAACACTTCAAATTTTTGTCTTTGTTTCTAGTCCTAATATCAACATTTTAAATTGACAAACTTACCCCACTGGCTGCAATTTTGCTTGTTTTAAGAAAATCAATCTTAATTTTATTTCGTCTGAATTTTAAAACAAAACAATATTATTACATCTAAGAATTTCTTTTAGATATTTTACTAGAAATGAAACAAAGCAAGGTAAGTAAGGCATTTTTCCTTTGCGATTATTCAATTTCTGTACCCACATACTGTTAGACTCCCCAGAAACTATCAACTACCTTGTGATACTGTATTTACATCACAATATTTATCACAGGAAAATCAAATATCGCAACATTAGATTTTTCTAATATTGTGCAGCCCTGATTTGTGGAATGTTTGTAGTTAAATGCAAATGCTGCTTACTGATCGATATTAAAAAATATGTTACTATGTCCACGCCAATACAAAATTGCTATTTTACCAATTATTATTGCTGTTACAATCATCATCATCAACAAAGTTTTTAACATTTAAAAACAATTATTTGATTCAGATTTGTAGTCAACTCCAAAACAAACAAAAAGAACCAAAAATATTTTGGCAATATGGAATTAACTTTAAACGAGTTCCACTTTGACCTCAATAGCAAACACAATTCATGAATATGTAAAAATGTGTATTTGGACTAACAGGCAAATCAAATAAATCTTCTCAAGGCATTGGCTGTTATATTAAAATATTAGTTTTGGTTTATGTTATCCAAATAATTATTATGATTATGATTAAAATAACATCACTATGCTCTGTATCAGTCAAATTCTTGACTGCAAATCATAGTCATGTGTCTGTCACCATATAAGTTTGTCCTGTTTGCCACATAATATATAGTTTTCCTTCTATTTAAATAAGATAAAATAGTCCATTCCTTGACTCTGTTGTAACTACCACTGTCGGTCTCTACCTGTTGACACATTACAACCATAACACAGCATAAACTTCACCTGACCCTACTCTTTACTGAATACAGTCAAGTCCATAAATATTGGGACATCAACACAATTCTCAAATCAAATCAATTTTGGCTCTATACACCAACAAAATGGCTTTGAAATGAAACAAACACAATTTAACTTCAGACTGTCAGCTTTAATTTGAGGGTATTTACATCCACATCAGGTGAACAGTGTATGAATTACAACAGTTTGCATATGTGCCTCCCACTTGTTAAGGGTCCAAAAAACTTTCACTTTTTAATACTTGGTTGCAAATCCTTTGTCTTGAAGTCTGGAGTGCATAGACATCACCAGACGCTGGTTTCTATTGATATTTATGGACCTGACTATACAGTATACTGCAAACCTAACATGCAATCCTGAGCACACTCCGGATGAAAGTCTTCCAACAACTCTCTCAGCAGTCTACCCTTATGAAACAGCTCCTGTCATATATTTCCAAAAACACGTTTAGTCATCCGTGAATAAACAGTTTATTTTGTGGGAGCCCCCTAATTAGATTCTCCTTCACATCAACCCGAGAACCCACGCACAGATCTCCCTGAAATATCAGCCATTGATTAGTTGTGTCCTGTTGGGCGATAAGGCAGTATTTTTAGCTCCAGTTAATCTAAAATGTCTGTACCCCATGATATCTGTCTGGGGAGAGCAGGCTGTTGCCACAGATACCAGACAGAAGGATGTGTCTCCTTCCCCCCTTTTTTTTTTTTTTTGGAGACGCAGTCGGTGGTGTGCATGACAACTTTGATGCACTGTTCAGCATAGCCGCAGGTGGAAACAGCTTTTGTGTGAAGGTGAAAATGGCGGGTTTGTGTGCATCGACTCACGTGTGCTGTCATTTAACAGGTGCATCTCTGCCGTTCCTCGGGATGGTCTCACGTGGGCTTGGATGAATCGTTTTAGCACCTCTTGCCTTTAGACCCGGTTAACCAAGCTCATCCCCTGCTCTCTTTCTCTTTAATATTTCATCAAAGTGTCCCAAAGGACAGACTCTCCCGCTGTTCTGGTATTTACTGTGGATCAGTGGCGAGAGGCTTCCGGGTGAAACAGGCAGAGTAGGCGTTTGGCTACAAGGGAATAGCTGTCAAATGACAAGGACCGAGAGGAAAGAAATAGACAGGCCATAGAGACATATTTAGAAGGGTATACATGTGTTTTATTAGTATATTGGAGAATGTTTTTACTTATATTCAATAAATGTTGCTTTCGATACAAAAAAAAAAAATGGTTTTATTTGAAATTAAAATTTAACAACTTTTTTTTTTTTAGAAACAACAAGTTTTCAGTGTGGTGGCACGGTGGCGCAGTGGGTAGCACTGTTGCCTCACAGCAAGAAGGTTGCTAGTTTGAGCCTCAGTTGGGTCAGTTGGCATTTCTGTGTGGAGTTTGCATGTTCTCCCCGTGTTCGCGTGGGTTTCTCTGGGTGCTCCAGTTTCCTCCACAAGTCCAAAGACATGCTGTATAGGTGAATTGGGTAAGCCAAAGTGGGGTATGTGTGTGAATAAGAGTGTATGAGTGTTTCTTAGTGATGGGTTGCAGCTGGAAGGGCATCCACTGCCTAAAACATACAGTATGCTGGATAAGTTGGCAGTTAATTCCGCTGTGGCAGCGCCTGATTAATAAAGAGACTAAGCTGAAGGAAAATTAATGATTAATTTGTCAGCCAATGGATGAGTATTTATGAAACCGGTTTCAAAAGTCATCAACATCAGCTTGTCACAAATATACACAGGAGACCCAAATGCAAGTGAATGCAAGATGATTTATTTATAGAGATAAGAGTCACAAC
Source organism: Danio kyathit (assembly GCA_903798195.1). Lineage (NCBI taxonomy): Eukaryota > Metazoa > Chordata > Actinopteri > Cypriniformes > Danionidae > Danio > Danio kyathit. The sequence continues at coordinate 31,012,838 of LR812537.1, read as the reverse complement.
TGGTATTGATCTTACCAGATATAGAGGAATTGTGTAGAGCAAGGGTGCTCCTCACAAGGAATCCAACACGCTAAACAGCGGTAATAGTTCATCCGAGAAACAGATCCGAAGTGAAGTCTCTCACAAATATCTTACCAGATATCAAGGGAAGGGAATGTTAGTGCTATGGAGCAACTCTCAAGGAAGTCGACACGCTTACCAGCTGTAATAGTTCATCAGAGCAGCAGATCCGGGGTGAAGTTTCTCACTGATATGGTTGTCATTAGTGCAGGCAGTTGCAACAACATCAATGAAACGGAGACGTGCATAAGGTCCAAATATAACAGACTTATGGCGATTCACCACCAGCGGATTTAGCGAGAGTGCCTAACAGGAAGCAGACACAGAGGTGAACAAACAACGGACTGACCAACGCTATCTACAAACACTGAACATATAAATGCGCGTGGTAATGCGTAACAGCTGTGGTTGAATGAAAACAGCTGAGTGAGATGAGTGGTAACAAGACACGTGATAACCCAGCTGATGAATGTAAACACACACACACCACGCGGTGAAGATATACCCAAACAAACACACCCACTTCCCCCACACACACACACACACACACATACAAGAAGAACAGATAGATCCAATACCGTGACACAGCTATTTTTATAATATTTTTTTATGACACACTCATTAGGTTTCTGTGAATAGCAAGGACTTCTATTGTTTTTTATAGTGACCAAACTATATTTCCTATCCCTGAATCCCACCCCTTCTAAAAACACATCTGTTTGCACGTTTACACTTTCAGATAAACTTCATTTAAAATATTTAAGGGGACCCACAATGTCAAAAATAAGATTTTGCTCTCTTTGGGGGAGATACCTGTTTCTCACAAAGTAGCAAAAGCATGCTCTGTAAAAAAAAAAAATCTGTATTTTTGTGTTTTGCATTTTTTAACAGTTTTAAATTGCATTATGGGATGTTGATCTCTGCTCTGTCGACTTTCAGTGTTGAAAATTTATCTCTACAGTTCAACAAAGTGACTTTTATTTACATTTTTGTAGTTTGAAATAATGTAATGTATAAGAAATAATATATAGAGCAATAAGTCTGTAAATAACAGAAATGTACTGGCAGTTTATTACAAGGTTTTTGTAGCATAATATACAACATCAACACAGGCAATCTATCACTTTAAACTATTACAAATTTTCATAAAAGTCACTTTTTGTAATTGTTCAAGGTTAAATGTGTTGGAAGAAAGATCAAGGTCCCATAATGCAGTTTAAAAGCATAAAATAAAAAGCAAAAACATGAATCACAAAATACGGAAAACTACTAATTTACAGATATATTTTTTTTACAGTGTACACTTACACCTCAACATGTTGGGTTTTCATGTTTACAATTTTTATACAAAACAGACTATAACTTGTCCTCTTAACCAAAGTCTTGTAAATCTTTGAAACGCCTCTCGGGTAGTATGGCAGTAAATGGGGAAACATCAAATTCTCCAAAACTGTTTGCCAAGCTTATGATTACATCCCATAGTTGGAAGCACCGATAAAATTAAACAACAACTGTCTCATAAGTTTCATTTCTAAACATCCAAATCAAACAAAATCATCATATTTTCAGGTTGCTAGTGTGCATGCACACGACACCAACCTCATTTATGGCCGTTACACATTATCATCCTCTGGATAATGATCATCTGATCGCATTGGTCTTCTGAAGTAATTCACAACCTTGTCTTGATGGCAAATCTCCTGCAAAAATGAAAGGGACTCTTTGTTTACAAGTTTGTGGGTGTTTGAGTAGCTGCTGTCATGAGATGTGCATTTGTCAGGACGGACTGTGCCTCGCGTTTATTTCATACAGATTACAAAACCAAAAAACTTTTGTTTTCAAGTGCACTTGGTTCATTTAAAAGCACAGATTTCAAGCTTTATTTGAATATATTTCTTATGCCTGTGAAGCAAGTATTCGCTGAGATTCCAGTGCGTTTGTTGACCACCAAACTGTCGTAAAAGCACACTTCTGATCTGAGTTTCTCCCCCAGAGAAATGTCAGTCTATAGCGACCAATGATTGGCTCCTGTACTAGTAGGCGGGGCTTCATTCGCCATATTGACTGATACACTTTTTCCCATTCAAAACTATACAAGTGACATGTCTTGTGTATTCTATAGTCTTTGTCTTAACCCAACCCTAGCCCTAAAGCCAACCCTCATAGGAATTATTCTGTAGTTTCAAATTTTCTAAATACTTCATTCATAAGCCGTTTTATCATAAATGTCTCCAAAAGTTACAAATGATTGTTATTGCTTTACTTGTGGGTAGATTTGGATCCCACAACAGGATGAATTTAAGGACACACATAAAGAGTGTCGCTGTTCCCTATAGAATAGACAAACACAGATTCAGCACTGTCACATATACAGTCCTGCCCGAGGGCTCAACATGCCTGAGTCGCATTAGAAACACTGAACACAGTGTCAAATAAATGCACAAATCCATTTCACTGCCTCACAGCCAGCCATAAATAAAACCAGCTTACATAAATCGACAACGTCTAGCTGTTCCATCCGCAAAGTATCTGTTCTGAAATGTCACATATTATGTTTCCTAAGCATTTGCTTGCCATCTCTTCTGTGGTAGTTCAACGTCGGCTGTCTTTCCACATCACACGCAGTTCATTTTTAATTGAACACCTCTGTGAATACCGTGCATCAACTGCAGTCTTCTTGCTTTGTGTTCCTATGGACCACACTGTGCATGTTCTCTCTGTATTTTTAGAAAGCTGTTCTCGTTCTCTCTGTGTCTCACACTCGCTCTTGCAGTTATTTTATTCTAAAGACTGTGAGCTCCATGACAGTAAGCAAGCGTCTGCGGGGAATGCAATACTTGCAGCTCTGCAGTCTGTACATATTCTTCTGCAGAAACGACAATATTCTGATTCAGAACGCTCAGTCAGTTAGAACAAAATGTCACTGCTGCTTTTATTTATTTTATGAAACAGTATGTAGACATATCTAACATGGTGCTCGGTCTGTTTTTTAAGTGGTATGCGTTTGCAACTAAAATAAATAACATTTTATGCATTTTGGGCATTTATATACATGACAACAGTGCTTTGGGGTCGAGGGTTGGGTTGAGAATGACACATTTTTGAAAATGACAGTTGTTGTTGGTTGAAATTCAAAATGCAATTTAATGAAATTTTGCTTTTACAAAGACACCTTTATCTTCTGAATATTTTGATCTCTTGAAGATTTGATTGCTCATTCTTTGAAATGCTTTGTTCTGATTGGTTCATACTTTACAATTTGTCATCTTTCGAAAGTAACTAAAATATTATAATATAGGTGCTACCATGGGCGTTGCTAGGCCTATTTTATATTTCTACTCAGCCCCCCTAAAACTTTTGCTATTAGCTCATAAACTGTACACTAAATTATTATTCGGCTCCTCCCCGCCCCTTGTTTTTCACTTGATCAGTAGACCACAGCCGTAGACAGCGAGAAAACAAGGTGTGTGTTTATTCATAAATTGTTATAATATCTGCTTTTTTTGCAGTTATTTGTTATAGATAATCTTGTATCACCTGTATCCCAATGTCACGGAGGAGCAGTCGGGTTTTCTCAGCGTTCACCTCATCAGCACAGCTGTTTCCTCCAGCGAAAAATGTAACTCATAACAAACATTTTGCTATTTTTATTTCAAAATGAACTACCAATATTAAACACTTTACCGTTCGTGTGGCATTAACTATACCATACAGTCTTGCACAGAAAGGATTAAACACAGTGACAGAACCACTTAGAGAATGTACTCATTATAACTGTCATTGTAACTGTGACAGAGATAAAAATATCAAGTGTTGTCTAGTATTAAAAAAAATACTTTTTATTTATTATTATCATTTAGATCGTGAAATATGTGAATTAGCCTGTAAGTTTAAAAATAGATGTTTATATGTATGTCAATTAAATTACTACTTATAAATGTAATATTAGGCTTTCTATATATATATATTACCTTATAAGAAGCTGAGCCCCCCTAAAATGAAAATCCTAAAATCGCCCCTGGGTGCTACTGCAATCTTTTATATGACTAAAGTACACAAAGGTTTAAAGTCTGTATTTGGGGAACCTGTTTGAAAGAAGCCACATACAGTATGCATTACGAGTAGACATTAATTAACACAGTTTTACATATCAAGAACACATATTTGTTTTTCTAAGTGAAGTTTTATAAACTAATTTTGGGAGGTACATACTCAGATCAATGACAAATCTAATTCATCATTGACAATCATATAATTATCCAATCAGCCTTAGAACAAACCCATATAAATTATGTAATGTGTAGTTATATAGCTCATTTATTGTGTATGGCCATACACCCAAAGCGCTTTACAATTATGAAAGGGGGGTCTCTCCACACCACTACCAGGGTGCAGCATCCACTTGAAAGATGCGACAGCAGCCACAGGACAACGGCACCAGTGCGCTCACCACACACCAGCTATTGGTGGAGTGGAGAGACAGTGATAGAGCCAATTCGGTGGATGGGGATGATTGGGAGGGCATGATGGGTAAGGGCAGATGGAGCGAATTTGGCCAGGATTTACACCCCTACTCTTTACCATGGGATGACATTTATGGCAAATTACAGTAAAAAATAACATTAAACAAAACAATTATATTTTAAAAAGTATAGATAGTATCAACTTAAGCGCATACAATGAGAAAAAAAACATACCAACAAATAAAAAGGTAAATAATATTGTGGCTTAACAAAAACTACAAATGTACAATCACACTATACAATCTACTTTGCACTTAGGTCCCCAAATTTTCTTAAACTGGTTAGATGAGCCTCTAGACAGTTTAATTTTTTCCAACTTTAAGAAAAAGAGGACATCACGGATCTACTCCGTTGGGGTTGGAGGTTTCTGATCCTTCCACCTAAGCAATATTACTTGTTTGGCTATAGAGCACAATAAAAGCTATGCAATCTGATAGATTTTTTTTTTTTGTAAGATTATATGATGTGGGCAAAATTCCAAAAATGGCAATCAGTGAGCAAGGGAAGATAGATATACCCAAAAAAACATATACAGTTGAAGTCAGAATTATTAGCCTGCCTGTTTATTTTTCCCCCCAATTTCTGTTTTAGGGAGAGAAGATTTTTTTCAACACATTTCTACACATAATAGTTTTAATAACTCATTTCTAGCAACTGATTTATTTTATCTTTGCCATAATGACAGTAAATAATATTTTACTATGTTTTTCAAGACACTTCTATACAGCTTAAAGTGACATTTAAAGGCTTAACTATGTTAATTATGTTAAGTAGGCAGGTTAGGGTAATTAGGCAAGTCATTGTATATTGATGGTTTGTTCTCTAGACTATCGAAAAGAAATTAGCTTAAAAGGGGCTAATAATTTTGACCTTAAAATGGCTTTAAAAATATTTAAACTGCTTTTATTCTAGCCGAAATAAAACAAAAAAGACTTTCTCCAGAAGAAAAAATATTATCTGACATACTGTGAAAATTTCCTTGTTCTGTTAAACGTCATTTGGGAAATATTTAAAAAAGAAAAAAAAATCAAAGGGGGGCGAATAATTCCAACTTCAACCGTATACTTTTAAAAAAAAGTGTCTCAAATGCAGTTAAGCTTTATACGAGACCAAAACATATGTGCATGAGTGGCTGGGGTGGAATTACAGCGATACAAGCAGGATCTATATGCTGAAAGTGCTTTGAGAGCTTTAGGTTTGTCTAGTGTAGATGATGCACATCTTTGCACTGCAGAAGTCGATGTCTTGCACAGACAGAGTCATGGGATTTTTAACGACCACAGAGAGTCAGGACCTCGGTTTAACATCTCATCTGAAAGATGGTGCTCACTGACAGTAGTGTCTCCTTTACTATATATATATTTAGTAATTCTATATACTTTATATATATATATATATATATATATATATATATATATATATATATATATATATATATATATATATATATATATATATATTATATATATATATATATATATATATATATATATAGTATACTGGGGCATTGGGACTCACACAGACCACAGGTTGAGCGCCCCCTGCTGGCCTCTTTAACACCATGTGGTCTCCCATCCAGGTACTGACCGGGCTCAGCCCTGCTTAAGTTCAGTGAGTAACCGGTCTGGGGCTGCAGGGTGATATGGCTGTGTCCAATAATCAAGTATGTCCTATCCTTTGTCTCTCTCGATCTTCAGCATTTCTTTACCACCCCATTTCCACACTTTCAAATTTATTTACTTAAGGGGAGCATTCTGTGGCCAGGCTATACACTGCACTTGGATCCCTCTCACTCTCTCTCTCTCTTCTGACAAGGGGAATAACTAGGGATGCACCGATACCGATACCAGTATCGGGTATCGGGTCGATACTTGGTTAAAATACTCGTACTCGTATAGGACATGAAAGGCCGATACCACGCACCGATACCGCTGAACAGTAATTCACTATGGATGTGATTTGTTGCCCTACCTGACTTCAGTGTCTTAATGTATTAATTAGCCTAATGTATTATATATTAATAGCTTAGTCCTTTTAAACAATCTGTTTATAAAATACATTATTAACGAATCTATAGCTTAGGCTACTGAAGAATAAACCGAATATGAAATATGATCCTTGCATAATGATCACAGCTAAGCACTCAAACAAGTTATCACTCATTTTATATATAAACTAAAAATAAAAAAATGAAATAAATTTTAAGAAATGGAACATTATGTAAAAAAAAATCTAAAGACTACAGGCTAAATAAAAGCGCCTGAGTTTAAACATCACTGCGGTCACCGCGCGCGTGTCAGTTTACAGCTTCTGTAAAGATCAGACAGCTTTTACAGACCACACAATCTCAAACACTATGTAAATGTATAAATATTTCGATAAGTATCGTTAATGTAATATTTATAACGATATGATCTTGCTTGTGGTTAAATCGATACCGGCTTTGAGCTGTCACGCGCGCTTTTTCAGCAGCTGTTGACGCGCACTGCAGCGCTATACACACAAGACAGACAGCAGCATACACTGGCAAGACAAGTGCTGAACTTCACGGGCCGTATATTTTATTTAGGGGGGATTGTGTTGATGTTGCAGATGAAAGTCAGTACGTTGGGGGCGCGTTTGCCGCCCTCACTATTATATATTATAGGTCGCCTCTATATGGACGCGCCGGCACTGGGTGCGCAGTATGAATATACCCGTACATTTACACACTGCATACACAGGCCTACAGCTCTGGGTGTTATGAATTGCATGTTTTAAATGACAGCGAGGCATGCTACATTTTAGTTTTTATTGTAAAATATACCTTATAACTCAGTACACAGTAAAATAATATTTTTGAATGGCTTGTCTATTGGCAGCGTATGTAACCGCTAAGCTTAAACAGGCTAAGCATATTTTTATTCATATTAAAACAAATTAATATAAACTAGTCACCCTTTGATTTTTTTCGTTTCCGTATATTTTTTATCAAACGAAAAATGCAATGAATTGTTGATTTTGGTTTTCATTTTATTAGAATTAATATAATTATTAGGCTACACAAATTGTACATACCATCGGCTCTGATTGCGTCAGATATCCTACAGATAGCCTAGACTTTTTGGCTCAAAGACATTTATGCCTATAAATTTCAGTGCTGTATTTGACAGATTTCGCAAAGGCTTCAGCTATTCTGTAAACTGGTACCAGCCTCCGTTTTGCGGCTTGACTTGTGCTGCGTCTCCGTATCATTGTCTGGATGACAGCGAGAGAGAGATTAGATCAGACCTCAGTTTCGATGTGTGACCGCACGACACAGTTACTTTACTGCAGTTTTTAAATATTGGCTTATTTAAATTAACTTTCATTCGATTAAAAGCCGAAATATTGCCTGACATAAACAACTTTCGGTTTTAGAAGAGCGAGGCTTCAGTGAAGACGCACACACACACACACACACAGGATACACTTTTGAGGTCTATTCATTATTGATTTTTTAACATTAAACGCATAATAATGAAGTGCAAAAAAGAACAGCTGAACTTCGGGAAAAGAGATCACTGCGGTTGCCACGATGGTTGCTTTGTTTTTCTGCAGTTGGCTTTGTCAGTGGCTCGACATTGCGAAATCACTTTTATTTTAATAAAACAAGATTATTTATTAATAAACATTGTGAGATGATGGTCGCGTGATTTTTAAAATGAGCTATTAACCGCAACCTACCCATAAACATCTAGTACTTTTTGATTAATTGACCGCGGATCAAAGGCAGGACTCATGAATATGAAAGAATGGTGCAAAACAGGGTTTTATGCGTCCCCAATATGCAATGACAGTGACTCTATAAGGTAACGTACACTGCACACACCTTGTGTAATGTGTGAAGTCGTGCACACATGTAAGTCGCAAGGATATCTCATCCTTTAAATGTCCATGCTTAATCGTTAATAGACAAGGTCTGGGTTAGCAGGGTTTTCAACAATGTGTATATTTTTGGCTTGGAACAGCCTCCTGTTAAAGATTTTGGTGTTCATCCTTGCTACAGGCAAAAAACAAAAAACAAAGCAAAAAAACGAACAAATAAACTTAGTTGAAACCAAATCTATGAAGTATCGGTATCGGTATCGGCGAGTACACAAATCAAAATACTCGTACTCGTATCGGTTTGTAAAAAAGTGGTATCGGTGCATCCCTAGGAATAACACAAATTAGATTGTCCTCTCCTCAGACAGCATGCCAAATATGCCTTAACCTATTGTGTCAATTATCTGTAAGTGCGATCCCTCGACATTCTATATACTTTTATTGATTTTATGTCCCCTTCACTATACTGGGGCATCAGGATTCACACAGACCACAGGTTGAGCGCCCCCTGCTGGCCTCTCTAACACAACTTCCAACAGCAACCTAGCTTTCCCATGTGGTCTCCCTTCCAGGTACTGACAAGGCGCAGCCCTACTTAGCTTCAGTGAGTAACCGGTCTTGGGCTGCAGGGTGATATTTATGTTAATTTAACATATCAAACCACAGACCCACTTTTCACAAATGTAAAAGTTTGTGCACATCTGGAACATTTGACTTATCAAATAAACCCTTATTAAGCATATTTTCCATATATTCCATGATGACAGAGTTTTGGGTGAACTGTCTCTTTAAATACTGAGAAAAACAGCATAAATTAGAGCATTTGGCTCATGGTCTTATCAGCTCCTATTTGATCCAGGAGGTTATTATGCATTTGATATTGATCTTTTGTTCTACACCTTAAATTACCTTTGAGATGTGTCTATTGGCACAGAATGGAGCAGCATGTTTTCCTCTTTATCTCTTTCTTATCATCAGCTGAGCTCAGTCTGTCTCTGTATACGTTGAGGTCAGCAGTTTGGCCATCATCGCCGGGCTTTAACAGATTGCTGGTTCATTCATCTTGTGCGTCTTCCAGGTTTGTGAGGCGCCTGCCATCATTTTACAAACTCATGGACATCTGAAAGAATTAAAAGCACTGTCAATAGAAAAAAAAAAACCCCAGAGCCAGACCTCTGACTTATGGTACAAGAGGGATAAAGGAAAACAGTAAAACTGTGCTTTTCACTGCTCGCATATGGTATAAATGCATACAGTTGAAGCCAGAAGTTTACATACACTTTATAAAAAGGCACATAACCATTTAAAAAAGTCAGATGTTAATGTGACTAAACTTTTTCTCTTTTAGGTAAGTTAGGATTATCAAATTAGGATTGTTTCTGTTATGCTTAATAGCAGAATAATGAGAGAGATATTTTTTGAGAAATTATTATAACTTTTCTTGAAAGTCAAGTTAACATACAATAATATTATTATGCCTCTGAAAAAGCTCAGATGATGGTGTCAAGGTTTTGGAAGTTTCTGATTGGCTAATTGACAACATTTGAGTTAATTGGAGGCACAACTGTAGAATAGTATTTAAGGAAAACCTCAAACACACTGCTTCCTTGTGTGACAACATGGGAAAATCAACAAGCCAGAATCAACAAAAAAGCCAGATTACAATTTGCTAAATTACACTGGAAAAAAAAAATAATTTTTGGATCTGTGGTCTGATGGAACTAAGATTGAAGTGTTTGGCCATAATGACCAGTGTTACATTTGGAGGACAAAAGGGAAAGCTTACAAGCCTAGGAATACCATCCCAACTGTAAAGTATGGGGCAGCAGCATCATGTTGTGGGGCTGTTTTGCTGCAGGAGGGACTGGTCTACTTCACAGCATAGATAGCATCATGAAGAAAGAACATTATATAGAAATACTAAAGCAACATCTCAAGACATCAGCCAGGAATTTAAAACTTGGCCACAAATGGGTCTTCCAAACAAACCATGACCATGACCCTAAGCATACTGCAAAAATAGTTAAAATGTGCTTTAAGGACAACAGAGTGAATGTTTTAAAGTGGCCATCACAAAGCCCTTATCTCAATCCTATAGAAAATTTAGAAAAAGCTTGTGCGAGCAAGACAGCCTTCAAATCGGACTCAGTTACACCAGTTTTGTCAGGAGGAATGGGCCAAAATTCCTGCAAACTATTGTGAGAAGCTTGTGGAAGGATACCCAAAACATTTGACTAAAGTTATACAGTTTAAAAGCAAAGCTAAAAAAAAATACCAAGGAAATGTATGTAAACTTTTGACTGTCTAGAAATTAATAACAAATTCTCAAAAAAAATTCTCTCATTATTCTGGCATTTAGCAAATGTAAATGATTTAGGTAATCCTAACAGACCTAAAATAGTAAACGTTTAGTATGATTTACCAACAGAATTTTTTTTTAAAGTGTTGTTCCTTTTTTTAGAGTGTATGTAAACTTCTAGTTTCAACTGTATATGTAAGACACTGATGTTTTGTTTCTAAATAATAAACAGGTATAAATGTGTGTATTTTAAAGGGGACAATTTGGTGTCAGTTGACAAGCATTATTATGCTATTGTCAATTGAATTGCATCGAACATTTGTTTTTGTTTTGTTGTTTTTTTTTTTGGATTTATACAGAGGTTCTTTTACAGTAAATTATTATTTAGAAACATAACATCAGTGTGTACTACTACTACTACTACTATCACTACTACTACTACTACTAATAATAATAATAATAATTATTATTATTATTATTATTATTATTATTATTAATATTATTATTATTATAACTGTAACTTAGACATTTCAAAATTAGAACTTTCCTTATAATGAATAATGTTGTTGTTTGAAATGTTTTAATTGATGTTGCAGTATTAGAAGCTTTAACACAGAACTTATGAATGACACCTTATACATACTTTCCAACAACTGATATTCCAACAGCTTTCATTTATTCCATTCTTTTTTGCTGCTGAATATTATTAAAAACAAACATAATATTGTATTATCATGTATACAACATACAGTTAATATAAATATTTTCTCCAGTAAATATTATAACAAATAAATAGCAAGTCTAGTATATAACAATGTTTATATGTTATACTATATGTCTTAACTGCCTCTGAGCTAACTTACCTGAACTGTCTGCATCACTGCTCTTATCAAATATCCAATCTGCATCAATCTCATGGTCACTAAAACCCATCTCATCCTCACTTTCATCTGCAGGAAGAGCCAGTTCTGTCCTTTTCTTCTTTCTCTTACCGTAGAACATGGTGGTCCTCACTAATACTGTACACTGTTCCCTGTATTTATTTCTAATCAAAAGTAGTAGATTTTATCCATAATGCAAATGCCATTAACATATGACTAATCCACATTATATTAGTAGCATTTATGTTGTTGTTGTTACAACCTAAAGGATCACAGCTGACCTTGCTAGCTAGCTAACCCAATTGCAATATTTTAGATTCCGTTATTCCTCAATTTACAAAAAACTAATTTGATAAAAACTTTTTTGGGGGTTGTGAATATGCCATCATAACTCACTGGAGGTGATGTTTCAGTTTTTTTTCTGGATCTGACATGAGTTGATCGTTTGTTTTTATTAACATTTACACTTGCATTCAGCAACTACTCACAATAAACACTGCACGTCATGTGACTTATCCTAAGTACATCATTGGCTAAACTAAGGTCTTCTCTTTCCTAAAAAATCTCTTCTCTTCCATAATCTAATAAATTAGAACGTTGGTCTTAAAGAAACAGTGGCAGGGAAATGAACATAAATATCATGTTGCCATATGCCATATGCCATAATTATTTCAATTCATAAAAAACTAACAAATAATACATTACTGTCATCAAATATTGCCTTTTAGATATAGGCTACCCAAAATGAATTGTTCATTGCAGCCTGTTATTTTCACAAGTGCTTCATTTATTTCATACATTCTTTTTTTTTTTTGCATCAAATGGTCGATACTTTGCTTTTTATTTGTTTTTGAAGTTCACCGGCATGTGGATGAATCCAGTGTGTATTTGATAATGGATGTAGCACTTTTTAACTCCCTGAAGATGTGGTAGCAAATGAAAGATGAAAGATTTTAGTTTGAAGGTTAAATTTAGCATTGTCTACGCTATTATCTACACTATTTTCATGTTGTTTATCTCTTCAGATTTCCATATGTGGTGTTTGAGGATAAAAGCCAAAAAAAAAAAAACTTTTTACAAATAGTAATCATCAGGCTCTGCTATGTCTGCATTGATTGTTTGGCAGGAAAGTATGTCAGCTGAATGCAGCAGCTGTAAACAGCTGGAAGTCATGTGGAGCAGGGGTACAGATGAGTTTACATTAGTACCCAAGTAAATGACTGCCGGTGTGAAATATGACCAGGCTTTATAAGCTTGGTGTTCTTTTTTATAAACACTTGAGCAGGTCATCCAGTCTGCTTTTACATGGCATTAAATTCTGGGAGTTTATGTCAGTGCCACTTTCCATTATACATCAATATGACTTTGTCCTGTGATTTTTTTTTCAGAAAGGTCTTGACATAAATCTGGGATATTTGTGTCCCACATTCAACATGCAAACCAGATACACCAGCCTTAATTTCTTTCAAAAATGTAACCTTGATCATTTTGCACCATTGTTTAACCTCATTTAGACATTATTTAGATATTCTTAAAATGTGTGTGTGTCTGTGTGTATACATTGTATTTCTTATTGCTAAATTACCAAAATGTCCCCACAAGTATAGCAATACATTCATTCATTTTCCTTAAGCTTAGTTTCTATTTCAGAGGTCACCACAGCGGATTGAACCACCAAATATTTCAGCATATGTTTTACACAGCGGATGCCCTTCCACCCGCAACCCAGTATTGGGAAACATCCCCCCACCCCTCCCCACACACACACATACACTTTTGCAAAAATTTAGCTTATTCAACTTACCTATACCGCATGTCTTCGGACTATGGGGGAAACCGGAGCACCCGGAGGAAACCCACGCGAACATGGGGAGAACATGCAAATTCCACACAGAAATGGCAGCTGGGACTCGAACCAGCAACCTTTTTGCTGTTAGGTGTCAGTGGTAACCACAGCAATACAATACAAGTAAATATTGATCTTGTGGTGAAATTTTGTTTTGGTCCCCATGAGGAAAATGGCTCATAATTCACACAGAATTAGGTATTTTAAAAATTTGGTTGGGTTTTAGGATAGGGTTGGGGTAGAGGGATAGAAAATAAAGTCTGTGCAAATGTGGGTGTGTGTCTCTTAAAAATTCAAGTAGAATCAATTAATATATTTTATATTTTTATGTTTATTTAATGTGTTTAATGTGTATTGCTAATAAATAGCAATATTACAGTAAATTTAATTTAGGCATGTTGGTAAAAGCATTGGAAAACAGCTAACCACTTAAATGAATACAAATAAAAAAGAAAATTAAATGAACATTTACTACGACTTCCTATAATATTTTAGTTTCATCTACTGTTTGATAAAAAGATACAAATATATACTATAATATTGCCATCTGGTAAATACCCAGCAAACAATTTTGTGTTTAATAGATGTCTAATAGACATCTGAAAATATACAGCTTGGCTAAAACAAGGCAAAACTTGAGCTGTCAGTGAAAATCTAATAGACATTTAAGAATAGTCCAAAACTAGTCATCAAATAGACAGATTAAACAGACTTTATATGTGTAGCCATTATTTGATGACTAGTCTAGTTTTGGCCTTTTCTTAGACGTCTATTAGATTTTCACTGACGGCCCAAATTTAGCCTTGTTTTAGCCAAGACATCTACAGTTGAAGTCAGAATTATTAGCCCCCTTTTGAATTTTTTTTTCTTTTTTAAATATTTCCCAAATTATGTTTAACAGAGCAGGAAAATGTTCACAGTATGTCTGATAATGTTTTTTCTTCTGAAGAAAGTCTTATTTGTTTTATTTCGGCTAGAATAGAAGAAGTTTAAAAATTTTTAAAAGCCATTTTATGGACAAAATTATAAGCCCCTTTAAGCTAAATTTAACAAACTTTAAGCTAAGAACAAACCATCGTTATACAATAACTTGCCTAATTACCCTAACCTGCCTAGTTAACCTATTTAACCTAGTTAAGCCTTTAAATGTCACTTTAAGCTGTATAGAAGTGTCTTGAAAAATATCTAGTCAAATATTATTTACTGATATCATGGCAAAGATAAAATAAATAAGTTAATAAAACTAATATGATTAGAAATGTGTTGAGAAAATCTTCTCTCTGTTAAACAGAAATTGGGTAAAAAAAATAAACAGGGGTGCTAATAATTCAGGGGGGCTAATAATTCTGACTTCTACTGTATGTTTAGATGTCTATTAGACATCTTTTAAAAATAAATAATGCTTGCAGAGTTTGAGCAAAGAAGGTTGATGGAAAAACCATTTGCTCTATATATTAACAAAAGGACTAAAAACACTTGAGTTTGTTTTCGGATGAGAGCAGATACTTTTTCTAACCATCTCAAGCATTTTGTTTTGATGTTGGTGACATTGGATTGTAGTTCTGAAAACTTTCTGACCTCCAGATCCTACTATATGTGCAATACCCCAGCTGGGATTACTGGAGATTGTGTGGCCACTCAGCCTTCGTTGCTTATATTACCCAAGTGTGACAATATTAATGAAGGGCACTGTGTATCTTTTTAAAACAGTTTCACGCATTATTGAGTGTCTTTTTTGTAGATAGTGACCGGTGCTACATATGTATGTTTTTGTGTAGACGGTGGAACCAAGAAGCTGCGCAGTACCATCCGGCGGAGCACAGAGACGGGTATCGCAGTGGAGATGAGGAACCGCGTCACACGGCAGGGCAGTAAGGATTCAACAGACGGAAGCACCAACAGCAACAGCTCTGATGGAACGTGAGTGTGATAATAAGACACAATCATCAACAGATAAATTCATTATCAAATTAACTATTAATTGTAGCCCTAATTACGATCATATCTTGAAAAGTTTCATGCAATTCACTGATATGTTTGTAATGTCAGATGTGTAGCTGTTTCCATTCAAAGATGCGAAAAAAAGTTATGCACAAACTGAAATATCAGTTGTGTGTGTATGTTTGTTTTTTTTTGTTTTGCGCATCTTGCCATTTTCATTGAGCTTTTTTTATGCACTGTTTCAAAATTCACAAAAATATAGATGGATGGAATGATGAAGTAGGTTTCACAACACTATACATTCCATCATTTGGAAACAAATTTGCTTTGTATTTAAGGGGACTTATTATGCCCCTTTTTGCAAGATGTAAAATTAGTCTCGGATGTCCCTAGACTGTGTTTGTGAAGTTTTATCTCGAAATACCCCACAAATAGTGTTTTAAAACTCTTTGAAACTGCCCCTTTTATGCTTTGATCCTCATTGTTATTTTTTGGTGACTGTCGCTTTAAATTCAAATGAGATTTTGCTCACAGCTCACCTTTCAAAATAGGGCGGGGCTACAAATGCCTATGTGACAGCATAGCGGCAGATTTAAAAACAAGACACATCCAATGCTAATGAGGGAGAGATCGTCGCTAATGAGCCGGCAGCTAGCTCTCTGCAACTCTCAAATGGTCACCCACTGAAGCTAAGCAGGGCTGCGCCCGGTCAGTACCTGGATGGGAGACCACATGGGAAAGCTAGGTTGCTGCTGGAAGTGGTGTTAGTGAGGCCGGCAGGGGGTGCTCAACCTGTGGTCTGTGACGGTCCTAATGCCCCAGTATAGTGATGGGGACTCCATACTGCTCAGTGAGCGCTGTCTTTCGGATGAGACGTTAAACCGAGGTCCTGACTCTCTGTGGTCATTAAAAATCCCATGATGTCCTTCGAAAAAGATCCTGGCCAAATTTGCCCACTGGCCTCTGTCCATCATGGCCTCCTAACCATCCCCATATCATAATTGGCTTCATCAAACTGTCACCAATCAGCTTTTGTGCGGTCTGGCGCAATATGGCTGCTGTCGCATCATCCAGGTGGATGCTGCACACTGGTGGTGGATGAGGAGATTCCCCTCCTAAAAATGTGTAAGCAATTTAAGTGTACAGAAAAGTGCTATATAAATGTAAGGAATTATTATTATTATTATTATTATTATTATTATTATTATTATTATTATTATTATTATTATTATTATTATTATTATTAATGGGCTGGGGCTTTCTCCCTCTAATGACATGTACAAAGGGAAAATGTCGATCAAAGTGTTTCTGCAGACTGTTTTTATGAAGTGTGATTATAAAAAATAAAATTAATACATTTTTTACCATTAGAAGCTGGTTATATTCAGTGTCGCTGCACAACTGAGTATAAACTTTCCCCTTATAAAACTGATTTTGCATAATAGGTCCTCCTTAATGTGTTTGAATGTTGACTTATTTCACACATCTCAATGGGTCTGTTTTAGGTTTATCTTCCCCACCACTCGCCTGGGCCCTGAGAGCCAGTTCAGTGACTTTCTGGACGGCCTTGGTCCTGCTCAGATAGTGGGGCGTCAGACGTTAGCCACACCACCAATGGGTAAGAGGCATGTACTGTATATATACAGTTGAAGTCAGAATTATTAGCCCTGCTAAATCATTAGCCCCCCTGTTTATTTCTGTTTAACAGAAAGAAGATTTTTTTCAACACATTTCTAAACATAATATTTTTGATAAATAATTTTTAGTAACTGATTTCTTTCTAGCCGAATAAGACTAATAAGACAAAATAAGACTTTCTCCAGAAGGAAAAATATTATAGGAAATACTGTGACAAATTCCTTGCTCTGTTAAACATAATTTGGGAAATATTTGAAAAAATATATATACACACTACTGCAGTATATAATTATACAGTCCAATTAAAAAGGAGAAATGTAAAACTGTTTCTGTAGACTTGTAATTTATAGGTATGTGTTTGAGTAAAACATATGTTTTGTTTTAATCTGTAAACAGTTTCTGTAAAGAAAAGTTCGGAATTTAAAAATTAGAATTAGAAAGAATTTAACAAAAAGGTGCCACAGTTTCATGGTTGTTTAATTTCGATTTTTGACAAAACATTATCAATGTTTTAACTTAAATTAATATCAGATGGAATAACCCTGCATTTCAGTCACAACAAAGAAATCTTTTTCTTATTTCCTGCTTCTATTTTTAATTTTTTTTTATTTTCGGAGATTATCAGACCTTGGTAGAGTAAAAACAAAACAGATTTTACTCAAACCCTTACCTGTGAAATAAAGAGAAACTGAATAATTTATACTATTTATTATTATTAATATATAATTAATGTAATGAGGATGAAGTCCATGCATTGGCATAAATGTAAACATAAGGATTTTAAAATTCAATGTGAAACTTTCCATGTAAAAATCTGATGCATGGAAATATTATGCACGTTACATGTATGACATACATGTTCATATTTGGATTAAGTGTATGAAACATATTTTAAAATATTATACAAAATATGTATTCAGATATATTAGATATATAAATTATATATGACCATTTAAATTATATATGGCCATTTATTAACATATCTAAAATGTCAGCTAATATATTTGAACATATGTACATATTTGTAATTCCAATGGTTGGAAAAAATATAAGCAGCAATTTTTGACAAATTTTATATATGTAAAATCCAAATTTAAACTTGAATGTCTTATATCTAATTTGCATATATTGCTATATATCAGATTTCTATATACTGTAGGCTGACTGAAAGCTGGTGTTAAGATTTTTATAGATGTGCTCATTTGTCATAAGTCAGAATCTTGGATTTTGCATGTATTGTAATTTGGGAATTGTGATTATTTGTGGGATCCCAGCAAGAAGTAATTGCAATGGTCAATGCAAGAAAAAGTCAATCACAAGAAAGGATAACACAGAGTGATTTCCGATGAAAAAATTATTTCTTAACAGCATTAATATGTATCTATTCTGTCCCCCTTTTTAAATACAAAATCAAGGCAGAAAGGTGCAGAAATGGAGGTTATATCTTGTTCTTTGTCTCCACCTGCTGTTGACTTCTCCCAGTGCACAATATCGGCCCTGAAGTCTACAGTAGATATTCATAAGCTGTCTGTTTTTTTCAGGTGATGTTTACATCGGTGTGGTGGACAGAGGAGGTCAGTTAGAGGTTGAGATCACACAGGCCCGAAGTCTGACCCCTAAACCAGGCTCCAAGAACATTCCAGGTAAACCATTATTAAACAATATTGTTAAAGCATTTTATCCACATTACCTGTTCGGCAAGGCCATTAAACACTGGATGTTTTCTTCTCTGTCAGCAACATATATAAAGGTTTATGTCCTGGAGAACGGGATGTGTCTCGCTAAGAAGAAAACCAAAGTGGTGAAGAAAACCCTGGATCCAACCTTCCAGCAGTCCCTGATGTTTGATGAGAGCCCGCAGGGAAAAGTGCTACAGGTATCACAAATCCGAGCACTCTGAGATCCTTTACAAACACATTACTCACAAGAAGCATATCTGAGGCTCTTATACTGTAAATGAAAGTAAAGATCAAACTGGTGTGGTGTCATTTACCATTTAAATTTGGCAAAAATGTTTGTTTGGGATTAATTTCAGGAGTTCAAAGGTGCTAAAGAGCTGTTTTTACTTTTGAAATAAGATTAATTTGCTTAGCCCATTGGCAGATTATTTTGCTTGTTTTAAGGAAAAACTCACTTAATTTATTATTTCTGAAAACAAGACAATATGTTTTGCTTGTCTAGAAAATTCTTCTTGATTTAAGAATTTTTAGATATTTGGACTAAGACAAAAATCTAAGTTAGAAATTCATTTTTTGTAGTGTAGTAAAAGTCTTCAAATATTTTCAGTTTGGACATTTATTTTAAAGACATGCATTACTGTTTAAAGGTTTAGGGACAGAAAGATTAATACTTTTTTATTAAGATTTAATGTTCTAGAAAACTTTTTATGCTCACCAAGGCTTTATTTATTGGTCTAATGAACAAAAATACCAACAATTTATTCAAAAGTTATTTATTTTTTATTTTATTTTATTTTATTATTTTACAATTTTAACAATTCAATTTGTTCAGTTTTAATATATTTAAAATTTTATTCCTATTGGTTTATTCCCTCAGTGTTACATGATCATTCAGAAATAATTCTAATATGCCAATTTGATGTTCAAGAAACAGGAATCTTAATTAAAAAAATGTTTTTCTAATCTTTGATAAATACATTTTAAATAATAATATACGCTAACCGGCCACTTTATTAAGTTCACCTTACTAGTACTGGGTTGGACCCCTTTTGCCTTCAGAACTACCTTAATTCTTCATGGCATAGATTCAACAAGGTACTGGAAATATTCCTCAGAGATTTTGGTCCATATTGACATGATAGCATCAGGCAGTCCCTGCAGATTTGTCAGCTCCACATCCATGAAGCGAATCTCCAGTTTCACCACATCCCAAAGGTGCTCTATTGGGTTGAGTCTGGTGACTGTAAAGGCCATTTGAGTACAGTGAACTCATTGTCATGTTCAAGAAACCAGTCTGAGATGATTGCCGCTTTATGACGTTATCCTGCTGGAAGTAGCTATCAGAAGATGGGTACACTGTGGTTATAAAGGCATGGACATGGTCAGCAACAATACTCAGGTAGGCTGTGGCGTTGACACATGGGCCCAAAGTGTGCCAAGAAAATATCCCCCACTCCATTATATCACCACCACCTGCCTGAACTGTTGATACAAGGCAGGATGGATCCATGCTTTCATGTTGTTGACACCAAAATCTGACCCTACCATCTGAATGTCGCAGCAGAAATCGAGACTCATCAGACCAGACAACGTTTTCTAATCTTCTATTGTCCCATTTTGGTAAGGCTGTGTGAATTGTAGCCTCAGTTTCCTGTTCTTAGCTGACAGGAGTGGCACCAGGAGTGGTCTTCTGCTGCTGTAGCCCATCCGCCTCAAGATTGGACATGTTGTGCATTCACAGATGCTCTTCTGCAGACCTCGGTTGTAACGAGTGGTTATTTGAGTCACTGTTGCCTTTCTATCAGCTTGAACCAGTCTGGCCATTGTCCTCTGACCTCTGACATCAACAAGGCATTTGCACCCACAGAACTGCCACTCACTGGATATGTTCTCTTTTTCTAACCATTCTCTGTAAACCCTAGAGATGGTTGTGCGTGAAAATCCCAGTAGATCAGCAGTTTTTGAAAAACTCAGACCAGCCCATCTGGCACCAACAACCATGCCACATTTAAAGTAATTTAAATCACCTTTCTTCCTCATTCTGATGCTCGGTTTGAACTGCAGCAGATCGTCTTGATCATATCTACATGCCTAAATGCATTGAGTTGCTGCCATGTGATTGGCTGATTAGAGATTTGCGTTAACAATCAGTTGGATAAGTGTACCTAATAAAGTGGCCAGTGAGTGTAAATCTTTTGTAATATGTACACATTAGTTTAATGATGTATTGTTATGTTTGATTTCACTTTTGACAAATCGAATACATTCTCACTTAATTAATTTCCTAAAAATTATCCGTCATGATGCTGATCCTTCATGCATAACTTTCCCAGGTGATCGTGTGGGGTGATTACGGCCGCATGGACAGCAAGTGTTTCATGGGAATGGCTCAGATCCTCCTGGATGATCTGGATCTGTCATCGATGGTGGGGGGTTGGTACAAGCTCTTCCCCACCTCGTCTCTGGCAGACCCCAGCATCGGCCCCCTGACCCGCCGCCTGTCCCAGTCCTCCCTCGAGAGTGCCACCAGCCCTTCATGCACCTAGACACATACCATCTAAATACGCCTGTGTCGTCTATCTCTACGTGTGTATCTTTGTTCAATATACCCCGCCACCAACCCCAAAAGCATGAATACACACTCTGATAGATACAGCCAACTCGCCCCGGAGCCGAAATGCTCCTCTTTACCGATACAGATTTTAAGAGTTGGATACAAAATCAGGCATGATACATTTAATACACACAAGCATAGATGGATATGGCTGTAACCAACAACATGAGGTTGTTGGGACGTCCTGAATTAGTTAGGGCTAGTTACATACAGATCCATTGTCCGCCGGTCAATAAATGGGGCATTTAATAAATCTGCTCAGATACATAACTGACGATGTAGCATTTGTGTTGGCGTCACGTCACACTAGAAGCAGAACACGTTTGACTAGACTAGCAGATCCAGACCCCTCGAGGGGGTCAATCATTTCTCTATGCCAAACCCGATCAAAGTTTTATTTTTTAAAAACCAAAGCAATTCTTATTATCTGTAGTGTTATATTATAGAGTATGGATATGTAGCAGAGTCAATGACTTAGATGAGATGCAAAAAACAGTCGTGTTTAAAAAACAAAAAACGAAGGCGGTCACATTAGCAAAATGTAGGTGAAATTTCGAGGGCGTCCAATTTCCAATGCCAATAGTGTAGCGATATATGAAGCACAGCTCTCACACAAATCAAACGAAGCAATTTTTGTTGTGAAAATATTGGAGTGAACGCATAGATTCCCATCGAAATTGGGATTTGCCTAGGAAATTTCGCAGAGCAACAGTAAATGTGACCGCACATGTAGACCACATACACAATTCAACTTTTAAAGGGCAGGGCTTTCCTCCACATGTCAGGTTATTTATTAGAAATGCACACGATTCCTGTCGCATAAAGTAGCGTATTCTTTAATTCTTCTTTTGGAGAGCTGAATAAATAAATATATAGATCGATATTTGTGTTCATGTATTTATCGACTGCATTCTGCACGTTAACTCGCAACCCTTGTTGAGCAAAATATGTAAAGTGCTATTTTAAGCTTGCCTTTCCAATTACGTAGACTTATAGATGGTAGGTTATTTATTTTGCTAATGTTTTAATCTCACTTTTTGTCTGAACAAGCGCAATCTGCACCGAGCTGCAGACTTATAGAACCCTCCGAAAGGAGAACCAACTGTCCTGTTAAACCAGCAACCCTCATACATAGCTGCAATGTGGGATACGCCGAACGCAGTTCGATGGCAAGCAAGAAAACTGTTCTTGTTGCAAAGTAGCAACTATTTCTGAGAAGTTGGAGCCACATTAGACTTAACCGCCTCAAGTAGTTTTGGGTTTCTTTGTACCAGCATTTGGATCCAAACTGTTAAAGGCCTTTCCCGTTTCCTGCTACACTCAGGAGGTCAACCTGGACAGAAACCACACACACGACACACACAAAAAAATGAGGACTGGTGATGGCGTAGCTCTCTCAACGGGATCTGGAGAACTAAAGGTATTCAGCAAACTCCTGGACACTTTTGTTTTTGTCTTTGAACTTTGCCATTGTGACTTTTCCTGTCCAATCAGCAGTCTTCTTTAGCTTTGTCACTGAAGCTGAGTGCTTCTAGAAGGCTTCTTTAGTCAATCTTTGGGGTCACGAAGACATGTGGAATGAAAGTAGCACTGTAGGTAAATTGAAACTAAGTATTTATATCGCATCTAGATCTTCTGAATATTCCAGTGGAAGAAGGTGTCTATATATCACAGTTCATCTTGTCAAATCATATCAGATTTATCAACCACAGAATAATTGTAGCACATACTCCATATGAGTATCAGTAGAAAACATGATCATTTGCCAAGATGTTTGTATAATTCAACCTATTCAAACTTTGAACAGAAACGCACAAACTCTAAATAATACTTGATTCCATGGCTGATCTTTTGGATCTGCTTTTAAAAGCAGAATATGAGACCATCGGTAAATTATTTCATCTGATTTATCATTTTCACATCAACGTTTGAAGTATTTTTTTTTGTCATGTTTTGCACATGCTGTCTCTACAGCTGTCTTTTCCATCTGCAAAAGTCACCGTAACCCAGATCAAGATGTACAGCACACAATACTGTATTTCCTCAGTGTTTAAGAAAGTGTGCCTCATTTCATACTTTCAATATTTTACTTATATACTGTATATTTCTTTCTGTTTTTGAATAGTCGTTACATACCCGCACTTTACACACACACATTTCAGTGCATTTAGGAAGATGTACATACTATAAAACACTTTTTTTTTGCATAGAGAGATAAATCTTTGAAGCTTAAGAAACAGATTATTGTGTGTTCATACTTGGCATCAGTGTTGGGGAAACTTTCTTTTGAAAGTAATGCATTACAATATTGAGTTACTCCTCAAAAAAAGGAACTAGTTGCGTTACTTAGTTACTTTTTATGGAAAGTAATGCGTTACGTTACTTTTGAGTTACTTTTAAGTTACTTTTTACATACCTGCCTGAGGCTTGATCTCTTTCAGAACGTGCAGGTAGGGTCTGGGTGACTTAGCCTAAAATTAAAATCTCAATTAATTGAAAATTTTAGGCAACCCAGTGGTGCAGTAGGTAGTGCTGTTGCCTCACAGCAAGAACGTCGCTGGGTCGCAGGTTCGAACCTCGGCTGGGCTGGGTCAGTTGGCGTTTCTGTGTGGAGTTTGCATGTTCTCCCTGGGTTCACGTGGGTTTCCTCCGGGTGCTCCGGTTTCCCCCACAGTCCAAAGACATGCAGTACAGGTGAATTGGGTAAGCTAAATTGTCCATAGTGTATGAGTGTGAATGTGTGTGTGGAAGTTCCCAGAGATGGGTTGCGGCTGGAAGGGCATCCGCTGCGTAAAATCGTGCTGGATAAGTTGGCGGTTCATTCCGCTGTGGCGACCCCGCAAGGGACAAAGCCGACAAGAAAATGAATGAATGAATGAATTGAAAATTTTAACTCTTTAAATTACAATTAATGAACAATTATTTCATATATTTATTAAATTTTTTTGCTCTCACAGTTCACTGACAAGTTTTATATGCCATCTAAAGGCATCTCTGGCACAGCTTCCAATTATTGTCAATGTGGTGCAAAGTAAGGCTCAAGAATGAGTCCATCGTCCTGCTTGACCAGAGATCAGGTGTGGCTGCAAAGTGGCCACAGAAGTAGAAATCAGCTACAGCCTCTAACATAGCGGGGTCACTTGACACATAGGGAAAGTAATTGAAAAAATCATTCTGGAAAAATATGATCGATTATAGGTTCTGAATGTCGATTTCGATTACTTTTCGATCAATCGCCCAGTCCTACTTGCAGGGTATTTTTCTTTTTTTAAATAAAGGAGCTCTGCATTTAACAACACATTCGATAACCTACACCTTCATTTACCTTAAACTAATAAAAAAAAAAAATTAGAACAATGTTACCTCCTGAGAACTTGAAAATAATGAAAGTTGAAAGCACTGTATTTGCTACTTTTGTATTTTTGTGTTATTCAGTAAAACCACTGTCCATTGAGGCTGTCCCCTTTTCTTCCATGTGTTCAAAATAATTAGACTACTTCTCAGAAATGTAAGGCTCTACCGTCTTGGTTTTCTGCAAAAGATAATATAATTATTCTAAAAAGTAACTCTAAAAGTAATAAAATATTACTTAATTTTTTGGAGAATTACATTACTTTACTCGTTACTAAGAAAAGTAATATTATTACTTAACTTGTGTTACTTGTAATGCGCTACCCCCAACACTGCTTGGCATGTTTGGTTCAATAAAAACAGTTGGTCTGTTAGTCCAGATTTATTTGAATTAGTGTGAACGCTTCCATCTAAATTTTAGTGCACACCAAGTGGATAAAGACATCTGAGAATGAGAATTTAGCCCCTAAAAGTGCAACACAGGCATCAATACAGAAATTTTTGAAGCTGTAAAGAGTAAAAACATTTGATAACATCCTCACAACTTTATAAAATGAACATAAAATGAGCATGTTTCAGCACAGTTTTATGTGTTTAATAGACATCTAATAGACGTCTAAACAAAGACTAACACTGGGACTTGTGGAGCTGCGCATCGATGGATTTGCTCTTCAGTGTTTGGACTTTCAGTAGTAAAACTTAAACCACACTGAACTGAACTAAACCGAACTTCAACTCTGAACTGAACTGACACTGAACTGACAGTTTTAATTTAATAGAACTTCTATGTTAAGCTGCTTTGACACAATCTACTTTGTAAAAGCACTATAGAAATAAAGATTAATTAAATTGAACAAGGCCAAAATAAGACGGTCAGTGAAAATCTAATAGACATCTAACAATAGATCAAAATAGTCATCAAATACGCATGAATAAATGACTACACATGAAGTCTGTCCAGTCTGTTTATTTACTGACTATTCTGTATTTGATTATTGTTAGCAATAGTCAAAAAATAACATTAGATGGTTTTGCTATGTTGCTCATTGGGAACATTGTTTTGGATGCTCGGTAAGTTAATTCTGCCATTTAAAAAATAACAACATGAATGCTAAGTGAATCAGAACCAAATATTAATTCTCTTTTTAGCCTGGATTAAATGGGCCAAGGGAACCGAACTACAAGTATAAACACACTCTAAATCCTTAAACACAAGACAAATGTAATGCACACTAAATATGTTTGCTTTATAGTTATTTCTGTGGTTCACTGTAAAAAAACACAACAAAAATAAATTGTTAACTCAATCGATTTTACAAATGTAAGTGGATTGAACATAAAGCTATTAAGTTATCCCCCCCCAAAAAAAACGTAAGGATTGTGTTGTTTCAACTCATTTTAAATAAAATAGTTTAAATAAGCAGCAAAAGTTGGACCACCACTGTAAAAAGTGATTAGTTACTTAAAGTAAGTAAACCAATTGCCTTCAAAGAAACAAGTTAACCACAAAAATAATGTAAGTAAACCCATTGTAACTTGGAACTGTTATGCTCAGTTAATTTGTATTATTATGCAAATTGTACTCACTTTTTTTTTAAAATAAAAGTAAACTAATTACTTTTTCCAATACACATTTATTATATTTGTTTTTTTCAACATTTCTGTATCTAGAAAATGACCATAACTAAAATAAATCTGCTCTTCCAGACTCCAGTGTGTCTTTTAATTTCAATACAAGCTATAATTGTAGATTTATAGATTTAATAAAGCACCTAATATGTAATATTGTAATAGTTGCACTAATTATTTGAAAACAGAAATGCTAAAATAGTCTGACACTGTAAAAAGGGATTAGTTGACTTTAAAAAAGTGAGTACAATTAGCATAATTATAACAATTCAACTTAACAAGTTACAGTGGGTTTACATTATTACATGACATTATTTTTGTAAAGTCAATTTGTTGCTTTTAAGGCAATTGGTTTACTGGCTTTAAGTAACGAATCAATTTTTACAGTGTAATTGGATTCTGGCCATATAATGTGCAACACATATTTTCAGCACTTTCTTATTTTCATCTGAAACTACCGATGTTACTACAGATGTTATATATTAAACATATATTTTTAATTGTAACATTTAGAATAGACTATTTTACTTTACAGCCTATAGTTGATGTGTTTTAATCTCAGAGGTTTTGCCTT
The DNA here is from genome assembly GCA_903798195.1 of Danio kyathit. Classification (NCBI taxonomy): domain Eukaryota; kingdom Metazoa; phylum Chordata; class Actinopteri; order Cypriniformes; family Danionidae; genus Danio; species Danio kyathit. The sequence continues at coordinate 30,985,957 of LR812537.1, read as the reverse complement.
TAAACACCTAAAACGAGTCTGCTAGTTCTCACATACATTGCTTGCTTGATTTATATTTGCACAAGTCTGACTGCATTGCAACTTTCTCTTTTTCACTAAATTAGGAACAAAAAAGGACTCTAACTATTCCTGTACTGAAAACAAATTGTATTTGCAGCTGAATGTTTGTCCTTAGTAAACACTATGAAATACTAAATATTGATATTTTTTCTATGTGATTTTACGTACTTGGGATTAAACGTGTCCCTTTACCGTAGTTATGAACTCTTAGCAGTCGTGCAATTTTTGCGCAAAGTAAAAGCATGAATATTTGTACTGCACTGCTTTATTTCATTTTATTTTTCAGGTGTAGTGAATGGATGTTGTTTGTTGCATTCCATAGCTAAACCAAATGCAACATTGACAACAAAAAAAATAATAATAAAAACTACATTTTCTGCTTTCAAAATTTTAGCGGCTTGTATACGATTTGATATTTTAACATGGAATGAAAACGATCGGATCAAATACAGTCATCAAATGCTTCTGTGGTGTGTTGATGATCTGAAATCTTTGAGTGTGATGTTGTAACCGAGTGTGATGTAAGATACCCGAGGAGTCTCTGGCATCATGTTTCTTTAAATGCTTGGTATTGAATCAAAGTATTCATGCTTTTAAATGCGAGATCATTGCTTTTTAGTTAATACATGATGAAGACTTGGCAGTTTTATGGCGTGCACAGTTTAGTGTGAGTAGGTGACACCAGCCTGACTGGGGAATGATCTTAACGCACTGAATGCAGATCAATATCATTGTGTTATGAATGAGCCTGACAGAACGTTTCTGTGTGGGCCAACAATCATAGCTCTTAGATGTGATCAGCCCTGGTCTTTATGCTTACCTTTTTTTATTTGCATTCAAAAATGGACTGCAGATTGTAAAACTGAGAATGACGTGAGACTTTGAGCATTGCTTTTATGATATTTTGCTGTAAATAAATGTTGAGATATTGCTTTAATTTCAAATAGGAATGTAACCTTCCTTACTACTGTATCTGGGCCATTTAAAATATTAAGTCTTTTTATGAACCCTTAATACTGATTTTGTCATGTTCATGAACAAATATAAGTATTATTGAGGCAATGTTAAGCTTATTTTTGTAAAGAAGAAAATATATATATTTTAGAGAGTGCTCTGTTGGATAAGAGGTGGTGGCTTTATTGCCTTATTGTGAGAATATTATAAGGCTGGAGTGTTTTGCTTCAATATCATCAGTGATACTAAAGTATCTCTAACTTGAATGTACGTATTTCTATTTTATTGTATTATTTGTCTTATTTGTTTCATCTAAATGACAGAGAATAATCTTTTTCTTAAATGCATTTAAAGAGATAGTAATAAAAATGTGCTACTTTTCTCAGTCCCAGGCCATCTAGTAGTAGAACATTAAAAAAATGTAGTTCATAAAATGCATGTGAATCATCCCAGCAGGCACACAACATCATAAGACATTAATATTAGGTTCACAAGTTCACACTCAGCTGATGATTTATAATTAGCTTGTTTGGCATACTGTCCCGGAAGAGAGCTCTGAGCTCAAGGGATCCCCGAGCCCAGGGGTCCCTCCCTTTCGCAGGGAGAGGGGAGATTGAGCTCAGGTTGATCTCAAAACTCCCACGCTGCTGAGGCTAAGGTGAACTTCCTGGGAGTAAAACATTTAGGAAAAGAGACTTAGGCTTATTTTGTCTATAATATAGAGCATATTTGGACGGTGGGACCCACGCAGACACGGGGAGAACTTGCAAACTCTGCACAGAAATACCAGATGGCCCGGCGAGGACCAGGAGCTAGTGGTATTCTTGCTGTGAGGCAACAGTGCTAGCCACTATGATATACAGTTGAATTCAGAATTATTGGCCCCCCTTTGAACTTTTTTTCCTTTTTTTTATATTTCCCATATTATGTCTAACAGAGCAAGGAAATTTTCACAGCATGTCTGATAATATTTTTTCTTCTGGAGAAAATCTTATTTGTTTTATTTCCACTAGAATAAAAGCAGTTTAAACTTTTTTATGAACCATTTTAAGGTCAATATTATTAGCCCCTTTAAGCACATTTTTTTTTCGACTGTCTACAGAACAAACCATCGTTATACAATAACTTGCCTAATTACCCTAACATAAGCCTAGTTAAACGTACCCTAGGTAAGCCTTTAAATGTCACTTTAAGCTGTATAGAAGTGTCTTGAAAAATATCTAGTAAAATATAATTTACTGTCATCATGGCAAAGATAAAATAAATTAGTTATTAGAAATGAGTTGCTAAAATTATCATGTTTAGAAATGTGTTGAAAAAAATTTATCTTCGTTAAGCAGAAATTGGGAGAATAAAAATAAACAGGGGGGCTAATAATTCAGGGGGGCTAATAATTCTGACTTCAACTGTATATAGTGACTTGGGATCCTTCGATTGGAGGATTGTGATTAGCTAATGTGGGCCGGCTGGGTCAATCATGAGCACGTGCTCCTCTCGAAATTAGTTTAATATTAAACTTCACTTAGATTTAGGTCATGACATCTTGTGACCAACATTTAATGTCTAGCCAGCGTCTAAGGACAACGTTATTTTGACATCTAACAAACAACATCAAATGACGTTGATATTTGGTTGATTTAGGTTGTGTTGGAAAGTGACCAAAACCCAACGTCGAGCCAACATCTTAAACCAACATCATATTGACGTCAAATACTGACATTTATTTGTCAGGTATGGCAAGCAAAATCCAACGTCTGATAGACGTCATAGTGGTAACGTCCAAACAACGTCAAGCTGTTAACATCATTAGACATTGATATTTGGTTGATTTTAGGTTGACTTTAGGTTGGAAGTTTGACATCGACGTTGGGTTGTGGCGTCAACCCGATTTTCATTTCCAAACAAAATGCAACACCCTCACAACGTTGGATTACAATGTCAATCCCTGTCTGCTGGGATATTGATAAGAGCCACAAAAAAACCCAGCAAAATTAAGACCTGGGATCCTTATGATATTTTAAAGTCTGTGTAATGTATAGTTGTTTCTAGTAGATTAGCTTCATGGGACCTCAATGCATCATTCCATTGACTTGCACTTTTATTCATTCCTCCATTATCCCAGTTTTAAATAAAACTCTATACTAATGTTCTACTGAAGAAACAAAAAGTCACCTACATCTTGGGTGGTCTGAGATTTGAATAATTTTTTGCTAAAATACCTATTATATTGCTTGCATGAGCACAAGGACATTGGTATCATCATTCAATTTATTTTATATCAAAATTGAGTTAGTTTACATAACATAAATATTGCTTTTATTTGTGCTTAAATTGAAATATTCAGCGCATGCCTGCTTGATCATTTTACTTCATACTGCATTGTAATTTACTGCAGCATGTTTGTGTATATATTCTCTTCGCCATGCAGTGTCTTTAAGTAGCTTTTTATTTGTGATCACTTAAAACATTGGATTTAAAATGTATATTTATCACATGATTACAACCTTGAATTTATTGTACTTTTGGGTCAGACTTAAAAGACTGTAAATGGCAATTTATTTATTTTGCAAATGCAAAGACAGTCATTTATAGTCTGTTTTCTCATCCACGTAGCAAACCCATTAGCAGTTCTTTTGTTGTTGCCGTAAATCAGCCATTCATATAATTCATGACATTGTGAACAGCACAATACACTGTTGGGACATGTTCACCTTTGCAGAGAGAGGTTTTCAACTTTAACTAGAAATGTAGCTACTTGGCCATGGCCATTATATTTTAACCCACTCCAGTTACCCTTTTTAGAGAGTTCGGTCAAAGAAGGGGAGTCCCTGAAACTTTTAGAAAATGGTTTGAGCTGACAGTCTGCTGCTGTTTGGGAATGACAGAATGGTAAAGAGTTGTATGGGGAAGCTGTAATTTTATACTTGTGCTTTGTAAATGTTTTCTATGTGCAGTATTTGATAATGTAAAACTGGTATTTTTGTGGTTTGTACGCTGCAGAACTGATTATTTAAAGTGCACGCAGTTTTGTAAGAAAAGGATGGGGAAACTTTGAGAAAAACAAATATTTTGACTGAAGCCTGTATTTGCATGTGTATTGACTGCTGGAAGCTGGAGGTCAATAAATTTTATTTGAATCATCTCTTATTGTGTACATGTTTGTCTGAATTGGAGCATTTACAATGAGTTTTAACAAGACATCTCTTAAAAATACATTTTCTTTATTCGCATCAGTGGTCCGTGGAAACATTCAGTTCCGCAAGAAAGTGTGGGATAATCTAAATGTTCTTTAAATTATTGATATCTTTGAACTTTTGACTAAATGATCCTTTGTGGTACAAAAAAAAAGTTACTCTACCACTGTCAGTTACAGGCCAATATTTTGGCCAAAAACTTAAGATTTCCTAAACCAGATATGACCATTTCAAAGCCTACATCACTTATTTGGCAAATGAGAAGTTGTCAGAGTGGGGTAATTCAAAAAGATTGATAAACGAACGCTTAAAAAGTTAAGTAAATTAAGTGCAGTTTTGCATGTAAGCCCAGGTCACAGCATGTGCTGTATTACTACAGGACAGTTCGGAAACACATCCTTTTAGGTCCACTGCAAGAGCTGTATCCATAATTCATTTGGCCCAAATTGTAAACAGGAAAAGAATAGTGCGAATAAATTTGACTGTATGCATTTTGAAAGTCACATGTCTTCCTCTTACGGTCTCCATTTGAGCTCGGAGATTCATTTTCGGCATTCCTGTTTGCACGATGTGGCCACACGGTGGCGCTGCTTTCCCGCTTCAAAAGTGACTCGATGGAAAACGAGCTGGAAAACTTCTGTTGTGTCTCCGGACGTTGGCAGGTTGCGCTGTTTTTCGTTGCATTTTTCGCAGTTTGTTTTGCCATGTTTTCATAAAATGCAGGGGAAACATCTCGCAAACCACTAAAGTGTCGTTGCAGTATCTTTGGGGTGATTTCTTTATTATCCATTTTCCAGAAGTTGCGTTTTGCATTTGGGCACTTTGGATTTGTAGGCACCTGTAATAAAACGGGAAACATTAGGCCTATAATAATAATAATAATAATAATAATAATAATAATAATAATAATAATAATAATCAATCAAAATAATAATTAGAAGAATTAAGTACCTTTACAAAACAGTTGTTAGATGATAAACAGACTCGAATATTATTCTCAATGCCTTTTTTATCCCCATTCACGAACATCGCCACCGCCTTCATTATCTGAGAAAAAAACAAGTTAGTCAAAACTTTGCTGGCAAATAATTCATTTCATACCAATTCAATTCACTTCATTTAATACCTCAGTGCAGATTTTTTTAAGAAATACGAAAAATAAAATACCATTTATAAAATGTGGTCATGATGAAAAATATTTCTCCAAGTACTAGGCTATAAAACCTCTTAAAAGTTCACATGTGGCCAAGCAAAGCAGCAATTGTGCGCATTCAAATGAAATCATTCAAGCCTATTACAAGTGTTTCTTTTATTCAGTCATTCATTCATTTTCTTTTCGGCTTAGTCCCTTTATTAATTCGGGGTCGCCACAGCGGAATGAACCGCCAACTTATCCAGCACATGTTTTACGCAGCGGATGCCCTTCCAGCCGCAACCCATCACTGGGAAAACAAGTGTTTCTGTAAATGAATATGAACTTACCTCACAAAACATTAATTTCTTCTCAGGTGAGTTTTGAATGACGTAAGCGATCATACCCAGGTAAGTCATCCTCTGTTTGGAATATTTCTTGTATTTTCTTCTTCTGACCAGCAACACATCTGCGCGCTCTCGCTGCATCTCTGACAGTCTGAAATGAGCTCAGCTGAGAATGAGTGTCTGCCGTGTAGTTTGTCAGTCTATTTATGAAGCAATTTTGCTTTAGTAGGTTTCTCATCAATGTCTCATTTACATAATTGACAGAGGTGTTAACATGTAAGTGGGCATGCCTGGACCTCTGTCTGTGTGCTATTAATACAACACTCACACTCATGAAATAAAAAGTTTGAATATGTGGAACAAATATGTTTCATTTAACTTGTTTCCAAACTATTTAAGAAACAAACATAACTGCAGTTAATTGAACAACATGTGTTGCTCCTAAATGTTTCAATTTAACATTTAGATAAATAAAACTAATATTAGGCAATAACATTATTCTCCAACTAAATTTAATACCACAAATATTTTAATACATGATGAGTGTTTTCGATTTTAATGTTATGTGGTCATTTTAAATAATGTTATGTGATCATTTTTAAATAAATAAATAAACCAGCAGTTTCATAACCACAATATGTGGTTTCAAAAAGCATGATTAAGTATGTTTTCTTGTCTAAGGTTTTATAAATGTATGCTTTCACATATTCCTGGTTCACTGTTTCAGTATTTATACACAAAACGTCTTTCTGAAACTCAAGGTTTTAACAAGAATAATGTTGACTTTGTAAAGTGCAGAGTAAGATATTCTGTAGCTAACAAAAAAGAAAATCAACTGATTAAATCTGTGAATTATCAACATTCAACATCTTTATAGTCATGAATTAACACGTTGTGTTAATGTGCAAAAAAAAAAAACTTAAAAAAAAATAAAAATTCAGAGCATAAAATACTTTTAACTTCAACTGTATTTAATGCAATCTGTCCTTGATTTATAGTTCAAGTGCACAAAACATAAGCAGCAAACAACTTGCACATACATACACTGACAGCATATTTAAATATTTACCATATCCTTCTGAAGAGTACTATAAAAGGTTAACACCTGTGCAGGAACAGGACAACATACTGGACGATATTGTTAATGGAATGTTCATTTAAAGGCAAAATTATTGGCCTTTCTGTGAAATTTTTATTCTTTTTCAAATATATCTGAAAGTGATGTTTAACAGAACAAGGAAATTTTCACAGAGTTCTCATTTTTTTCTTCTGGAGAAACTTATTTTTATTCTGGCTGGAATATATATATCCTGCAGATGGATAAAGAACAAATCACTTTTGTCCAATGACTTGTCTTAACTGAACTTAACCCAGTTAAGTCTTTAAATTTCACTTAAAGTTGAATACTACAATCTTACATCATATTCAAATATTACAGTATGCGCTCTCATCATGGCAAAGACAAATTTTTTCTTTAGTTTTTCATTTTTAGACATTTAAAATATTATATTAACAGATATAAGTAAAACTTCTCTCCATTAAACACTTAAGAAACGTGTTCATAATTAATTAAAAGTCCCTCCTCCTAGAATATACCATATATCTATATCTATCTGTCTATATCTATCTATATATATATATATATATATATATATATTTCAGTGGAAACATCTTGAAGACTGTGTGACCAGGTGTGAATATTTCCCAAAAGACATTTAAAACAAAAAAGGTTAAAAAACAAAACAAAAAAAAACACTCTAGCCTTTTATTTGGCAAAGAGAATCTGGCAAACACTTGACATTACAACAATGTACATGTGTATTAAGAAACATGTATACTCGTGTATACAAAGGTTAAAAGTATTTAAAAAAAAATGTAAGTGCAGATTTACATGAAGGTCCAAGAGGACATAGCATTTGAAGTGAATTGCTGACCACTCTCAGGTGATGCACAATAGGACAGTTAAGACACTGGGTGCATTTTCAAGGCTAAACTGCATCCATTTATTTGGTACCAGTTAGAAGAAGCTGGGAAACAAAATGGTCAACTAAATTTAGTGTAACCTCCTGTTTGCATGGGCAGGTCCCATGTTTTCATCGTGCTCCCCAAATCAAGGTCTCGATGGTCTATCCCCAGAAACTCAAGGATGACTCTTTGACCAAGTACCAGTTTGAGCCTCACGGGGGCGCTGCTTTCCCGCTGCAACAGAGACCAGATGGAAAACGAGCTGCTAAACTTTTCTCCCGTATAGGACATTTGCTGGTTCTTCTCTTCTTTCTCTTCGCAGTGTGATTGTCCATGTTTTCGTTCAAATGAGGGAAGACATAACGAAAACACTCGAAGTGTCGCCGCAGCATCTTTGGTGTGACTTTGGTTTCATCCACCGTCCAAAAGTTGCTGTTTGCAGTTGGGAACTCGAACTGCGGTTTTATTGGGACCAGTAAAATATGAAGGGATGATCCATAATACTTTTTAAAATGACAATTAATAACCTAAAGCTTGTGACAGTTATTAAACAGCCTACCTTTACAAAACAGTCGTTTAATGATAAACAGACTCGAGCAATATTCTCAAGGCCTTTTCTATCTCCATCCACAAATGTCATCAACGCATCCATCAACTTTAAGAATAAAACGTAACACATTCAATAGACCCAGACCACCTTTTATTAAAGATGTGAGATCGGTATTATTAAACCAACTTACATCGGAAACCATTAATCTTTTCTCAAGTGAGTTTTGAATGACATAAACAATCAGACCCAGGTAAGTCATCTTCTGTTTGTTGTATTTCCTGTGTGTTCTTTTGACCAGCACATCTGCGCGCTTTTGCTGCATCTCTGACATAACTTGAAATGATCTTAAGTGAGAATTGGTGTCTGTAGTTTGTTGGCTTATGCTAAAGCACGTATTTAGCTATACAGTAGATGTAGGCTAATGAGCAGTCTCGTTTAGGCTAGCCTACTATAGGCCTAACTGGTGATGACACCTGGAGCTGCATTGGCTACATGTTTAGTAGCCTATATTGTGTTTAAAGAAGAAAATGTAAGAATTAACTCGAAATGTATATGATTTCAGTAGTTTTTAAATATTATTAATGTTTTATGTTATTGAACAAAATACACATAAAATAACATTTAGGCATTGTAGGCTACAAAAATAGGCTAGGGGTCCACAATTGGTTAAAACAAGCTTTTCAAAATGAAGTATAGAGATTCACGATTTAGAGTGCAAATTCATTACATAAGTCCTGAAGTTTATTTTGGATTAGGCGATCCATACCCAGTGGATCCATTGGTCTGGTTTTTAATTTAAAATTTTAATTTTATCTGGTTTCTAATTTAAAACTTTAACAGATAAATTTTTTATGATATATGATGTGATAAATTTGTATTTTGAAAATGATAAGTATAAATAAGTATTTGTTTATTTATACATTTATTTATTCTTTTATGCTTAATTATAAAATACTAATGTCTCTATACTTATTATTTTTTCTAAATAATTAGGAAACGTTTTGGTAGGCCTACATTAAAATTTGTGGTTATGATAACCACCCGACAAGCTAATCCAGAAAAGATTGTGCTTAAAATGTCATTAAAAATCCCGTATTTAAACTTCAAATGAAAAGAAATTGAGGCGAATAGTCCACTTTTTGAGAAAAAAGAACCACTCTTTTCACCAGACTGGCTACAGGCCTGTAGGCACTTATGGCTAATAATAACAGCATCTTGGCAACTTAAACAGCACCAAAAGAAAGCTTTACTCCAATTACATTCTATACCCCACGCATGTTAATTATCTTTAGTTTTCTTTTTTTGTTTGCATGTTTAATTTAATAGTTATAATTAGATATAAAGTGTGGCGGCGTTATTTCTACGTTTTTAAAGACATGTTCAGCAAGTAGTATGATTTATTAAACGTTAATATTTAAAAATACCAAAACATGCTGACAAAAGTTTAAAATCCCGCTTTAATTTTAACCTAGCCCTGTTTGAGGCTGTCGTCATATGGCGGGTCATGACGCAGAATGAGATTGTGGGAGGACCAAATATCGAGAACGTGCTATCTAGTTCAATCCAGTTTACTGAATCGATTCCTTTGAACAGTTCATTTTAAAAGCCCACGCGTGCACACTTAGAACGTGTGATAAGTATAGGTGAAGAATTCCAGTAAGTGCGTTTGTGTATTACTTAAATGTAGTTTATTAGTCATTATTTATTAGTATTTTTGCACTAAATTCGAACAATGTCACACACTGCCTATTGATTATAAAACACGTTTGATTAAACATTGTTCATATGGCAGTCGATTTAATTGAGGTAAAAAATGTAGACCTCAGGGAAAATTAAAGTTAATCAATAAAAATTGCAGGAAAGACAAACTAGCATCTCATTTGGTACATCCAAGCATACAAACGGCTGAACTTTGCATTAAAAGTTATATTTGTTTTGGACCATTTTAGGTGTTCGTACATTATTATCATTTCACCAAGTTTAGTTAATTAATTCTCCTTACAAGTGTCAATCTTTTAGTCACGTCGATTCACTCTTTCTTTTGATTAATAAAACGCTTTCAGAGTTCGGGCAATTTGTTCTGGCTAAATCATTTGAAGTACCGAATCGGTTCCTTTGATTCATAGAAATGAACAAGTTGAATAGAACGATTCGCTCGCGTCTCGGACATCACTACGATCGCATGGCGAGGCTTGAGTCGCTCAGACATTGTAGATTATTTGCGGGAACCTTTCGGTAAGTACAATGAAGACATTATTTTTCACAGATCTTAAATACGTGTTATGTTGGCAAAACTGATGAAAAAATGACTCGAGAGGCGCGTATGGTGTGCATTTAAGCGGACGTGTGTCTGAGGGTGTTGCCCAAACCGGCTTTCTGTCGGAAATCATGGATGGTGCTTTTATCAGACTAGTTTTCATTTTTATCCTTGAAGTAGATTAACTGTGAAGCGAATGGGTGGCATAGACAGTTGTTTGTAGTGGGAATGTGCTTAATGTGGCATTTTGTGTGATATGTCGAGGCATGTCTGGGCGGACCAGCACCAAGTATATTTTACAGGATTTTAGTTACCGTTAGGCTGAATAGGAAAAAGCAATACACGATTTTGTTTTCAAAAGAGGTTAAAGTGTGTTCTATTGTCAGTTTGTAGACCATCTTCCACTTGGGGCGACATCTTGTCATATTTCTGTCCACGTCAAAGCTCCAGATGGGAAGCTCTTTATGTATTAGAGGATAATGTCAGAAGATTTATTTTTACTATAATAAACCAAAAACTATTATTGTCACAGAATAACCTTGGCCATTAAAGCGAATTTATATTCATATAGCAGCATCTGGATAAAAAAAAACGTGTCTAATTCAGCCAGGTCACACACATCATATTCACATTTCAGTTAGTGTTTGTGCAAGTTACGCAAGTCTTTCGCTTAAAAGAATTGTTGAACAAGCTATTACTTTTTCTTAATGATTGACATATTTTTTAATTCCTACATATACAAACAATTTATTTCAGTTTTATTTTATTAATCTTTTTTGTGCCATTATTCTTGTTCTTTAGATGGGTGATTGGTGAAACTAAGACGTCCACTCAAGTCATTCACAATACACTGCTAGACTAGTGCTTACTATGTCTTCACTTTTAAATGTTTACAATATTTGTAAAGGTGGGTTGTGTATCACTTTATGTTGATGGTCTGTTTGTTGAATTTAAGTTACATTGCATCTACATGCCAACTAATTCTCAGTAGATTATAAGTAGACTGTTAGGGTTAGTGTAAGTTGACATGTTCTTGCAAAGTCTACATAAACATAACATCAACATAAAGTGTTACCATGTATCTTCACACTATTAGTTTCCTGCAGCCTCATACTTGTGGAAATTGAAAATACAGTTTGTATTGCAGTTTTCAAGTGATACACGAAGATGGATCATTTTCAGCCCTTGCATCTTATTTAAAATATCATCCGCATGCCTACACTGTTATTTGCTACCAACTGTTTGCTGGTGTTTAAAATCTCAAATATTTTTTCTAGTGATCTTTTTCATTCACGCCGCCCCCTCTCACATGTTTTATTTGATGTCTCCTCAAAGACTGGAGGCATAGTGGTTTGCTACACAAGAAAATGTTTTAGCAGACCAAATCAGTTGTTTTCATCAGAAGTACATCACATTTATGTTCCAAGCCCATGAGCGGTGCATGTGGTATTTTTGTCTGCTTTGCACATTGTGTTTTTCATCCTCTGCAGTGAATCTCCTATGTGGTGGTAAGAGAAAGACCAGTAAATTCTCAGGACCAAGAATTCTGCAGAGCTTTCCCCAAGAGGGTCCCGAGCCTCAAATAAATACTTCCACATGACCTTCAGTCCGTGTGCCAGAAAGAGCTGTTTCTGCACTCTTAGTGACGTACAGAATTCCTTGAGATGTCAGCCGACTGTTCTTTTTGCAGTGTGGTTTCGACTATATGGGGCTCCCCTTTTGTTCAGTTCCTTGGGATTTTTACTTGCTCCGGGCTGCGGTCTATAAAACCTGACCACAAGGTTGTGGGGTGCCAGGGAAATTTTGATCACATTTGCCAAGCTAAATGACTTTTACCAAGTGCTGAATTCTTGCATAAAAGAAAAGTCACAAGGATCTTTTCCTAAAATGCCAAAGGTGGTGCTGCACGATAACAGGGGTCACAGAGCTCTTTAAGCCTAATCAAAGCCCAAAAATCTTTGTGTATTCTCTCTAGGTTTAGGACTTTGATATTTACCATCCCCTGCAGAATGAAAATAAATAAACATGCTCCTATCTCCAGCTTTGAAGTGCGTGCCAACGTTGATGAGCATCAGTCAGCACTTGACCCAAAATGGATTCGGGTCATGCAATTATCTGTTTGATAAACAGTTGTTAGCCACACACGGTGTGCCAGGCTGAATGACGACTTACTCTTAGCCGCAGGTGATTTAAGCTCATTTATATTCCAGATGTTTATATTTATACTAATTAGATGTGACTTGTAAATCTTGGTGGTGCAATCCATGTACAACAGTTAAAATGGCATTGAAATACCATGCGTTTATTAGCTTGTATTACCTTGAAATATTTTATTAATTATCTTAATCTTAATTGGTAATGCGGCATCGCGGTGGCGCAGTGGGTAGCACGATCGCCTCACAGCAAGAAGGTCACTGGTTTGAGCCCCGGCTGGGTCAGTTGGCATTTCTGTGTGGAGTTTGCATGTTCTCGTGGGTTTCCTCTGAGTGCTCCGGTTTCCCTACAGTCCAAAGTTCCTGTTTGTCGATTGTTTCATAACTGTAACGAGACAATTCAATTCAATATATGGACCTTTTGGGAATCTCGGGAGCTATGAAAATAAAAAATGTAAAACAGGAAATACGTTAGGGTTATAGTTATTAGGGTTGGGCGATGTTGACAAATTTGGCATCGTACGATGTCTAATGTGAACATCGGCGATGGACGATGGTATCGTCGTCGTAGGCGGGGTGGAGGTCTTTGTTGTTAAATATCAATTAATTCATAACAAATTTAATAATTGTAGCCTATCGTTTTCACTACCTGACCCACATGGTCTTTGCTTTACCCATGACCAAACCGTAAATAAATAAATAAATAAAGTTACTCACAAATTACCACCTGTCAATCACTTTTTTTCCGCGGGACTCTGGCATGATCAGGCGGAGTGATCTGTGTCCTTATAATGGCTTTTCCCCACAGCTGGTGGCGAAGATGAGACGAGAGTTCGTTTGGAGTTCACTGTAATTTGTATTGTGATTGTGATGATAACTTCCTTATTTTATTACTATTATTATGAGGAAATAATAACAAGTAATGATGCTAGAGCTCGACCGTTTTGGTCACACTTGCACCTGATATTTTATGCGACCTAAAATATGTATTTGAAAGCATTTGTGCTAGTGCATACATTTTTACCGTGCGACCTGTTTTCACTGCAAAATCATCACCGCGTGCGCTGATTTACGAGACATTTATGCAAAATGTATCTTTGCACCTAAAACACCAAACGCAGAGCTCAGGAACAGATTAAAACCGTTGTCGTGTGAACTTGCTGAAGTGAAAAAGCCCGTAATGCTTGCCCCGCCTTTGTGCTCTTCCTATTAGCCCACTTCGCTAGAACTGAACGCGAATGGATTGGTTAATATCAGCTGTCAATCACTTAGTCAACGCCTTCTGCCTTCACATGACAGGAGCAACAGCCGCCGAAATGTGACGCGCTGAAGATGAGAGATTAAATATAACACTGACAGATTTAGTTTTAGAAACCACCTAAAGTTAAATAATGGGACATCTGATCAGTGATCATGTGCTGAATGTTAATCCACCATTTACACTTTTCCAAGAGTGGATAAAAGACTTCCAGTGGCTTCAAGTCCGCTATGAAAATAACTAAAGCCATTCACTGTACAGTCTGTGGGACGGGGTTTGCAGGTAACAGCGTTTGCCACTGAATCTACACATTTTAAGCGCAAAAGGTGCTGTATAATCCTCACGATGTATTTAATCCTCACGATGTTGTCAGCCGTGCAAACAGCAGCTATAAGTATGATATAACACAGCTCATGAAAAGACCGTTATTGCTATTAAGATGACATGCAAATAATAAGTTATATATCAATATACATGTGGGGCGGGGCGATGGATCACGATGCTGAGTTTATCATGAAGTTTATCAGCCATCGGCGATGGACGATGACATCGTCTATCGGCCCAACCCTAATAGTTATATACATCTCTCAAATGGTCGGTCGGGGAGTTAAATTAGCTAAATTGGCCGTAGTGTATGAACATATGTGTAAATGCAAGAGTGTATGGGTGTTTCCCAGTGTTAGGTTGTGCCTGGAAGGGCATCCGCTGCATAAAAAATATGCTGGATAAGTTGGCGGTTCAATCCACTGTGGCGACCCCTGATTAATAAAGGGACTAAGCCGAAAAAAAAATGAATAAATTGGTAATGCACACATGGATTCTTGTGCACTAAATGTATGTACATAGGCAAATGACTATTTTTTTTTTTTTTTTTTGTTCCAGGGTCAATTGCTGACTCAAAGCTGAACTGGGTTTAGTGGTCCAGGTGGTTTGTCTGGTGTTCAGTCGTTTGTAAGAACTTCCTCAGCTCACTGATGCAAGTACTCTTGCAGGTGCACTTGAGCTATTTGCATACGATTGTATCAAACATCCGCTTTGTGCACTTAATTATTGGTCAACTGCCCTTTCAGAAAGAATCAATTTGGAAAATGTGTCATGAAAATGGAAGTGGATTTTATTCTGCTAATCCTTAAACAATTTCCAAGAACATTTAATGGAAAATATATGAGCAAACTAGATGGTTTTAACATGATACATCACCAGATATTAAGGCTTCAGCGTTGCTGTTCCAGGACTTTAAGTAAGTCAGAAATATGAGTTATTAAATTAATGATATCTTGTTAAATAAGGCCATATTACAGTATCATTTTGACCTACAGCCCTGTTTTATTCTGTCACTTTTTATCATTTTCTGTTTGAAGATGTCCATGCTTCCTGTCAAATCACAATGCGCATTAACCAAATTTGGTTTCTTCTGAGATAACCGCAAGAACATCCCGCATCATTTTTGTAACAAACATGTTAAACTATAAACTCTCAAACATGCAGCTGCCAGCAACATTTCAGCTGTTGCCAAGTAAACATAACTCGGGTTTCGCTTTTCATGGCAGGGAGTTATTAAGCCGTGTGCTCCAGAGTTCCTACTGATGTGCTCTTGCTTGTGTTAGAAGTATTTAGCGTTGCTCTGACAACTTGTTGCCTACCTTAGTTGTTGTGTTCTTTCCTCACAGAGAACTAGAACTCTCTGTGACTTGTAATTGGTTAGTTTGTTCCTAAATTGAGCTTCATGATAATCAAAATGATCAAAGTCTCATAAATGTAAATATTGCAGATAATTTGTAAGTAATTAAAATCTTCTTTTGTGTCCACTTAAAAATTTTGATTGAAGGTAATTGAAAGTGGACACTCTGTTCACGCATGTATTTTACATCACTTAATGACAAAAACTTATCAAATAGCAGAAGTAGATTGTGGAATGTTGTCACAATAGTGATACAGGGCTTAAAATTAACCTTTTTGCTTGGTAGCACTGGTGCTTCTAACTTTAAAAATGTAGTCGCACCCGCCAAAATTTAATCGCACTCACCAAGAATTATGTGCAACGTTACAGATTTATTTTAGTAACAGATTTATTGCATTTGAAACATCCTGACGATTAAATGAAGAATTAAGTAGAACATCGATCTCGTGCTTAAAATGTGTAGATTCAGTGGCAAACACTGTTACCTGAAAACTCTGTCACACAGACTTGTGTATGTCTATAGAGTGGAGGAACTATGACGTCAATTTGTATGCAAAAACCTGGAAGCGAGTTAGCATTTTAGCACTTCCGGTTCCCTCGTCCCAAAGTCAATGGGTTTTTTGAATGGGATTTCAGTTAAATCGCTTAAATAAGGTTCATGGCTAACACAAACTCAAAATACTTTCACGTTTTATTCTACGACATAAAGCACATCAGTTACATCACACTCTTAATTTTTTAAATCTGTTATACTTCTTTAAAAAGACGGTTGCTATCAAGTTGCTAATCGGGACTACAGCCGGTGTCGGAGACATTGTACGTCATCGAGCTGAACTTGTCTGGAGCGCAGCTCGCTTGTGTTGGGCATCTGGATTTGTCTGTTATTTAAGTATTTTCATGAATAGTATTTTATTGTCTGTAATATTTTTCTAAGCGGGATATTGTGTAGATAAGGCCTTTACTTGTAAAGACTGTTAAGACAGATTCATTTGTTGATCATTTATTTTAATTAAACGATATTATGGGGATACTGCTTATCAGTGCAGCCTGTCTCTTTCCTGCTCTCAGTAATGCAAACGTGTGAATAAATGTGTAAAAATATACATACATAATAACTGTCATTTGATCAAAGGATTTTTCGTCGAGTTTTTATTTCATCTAAACAAGTTTAACTCTGTCATAACGGCAATATTTACACTCCTTAAAATGTAAACTTGATACACCTGATATTAACCAAACCATTTGCATTCGGTTCTAGAGCAGTGCTCCAATCAGAAGAGCTTGAAGGCGGAGCAAGCATTGCGGGATTTGTTTACTGTAGAAAGATGTGACGGCTGTTTTAAACTATTCCCGAGCGATGCGTTTCACGTTGTTTGGTGCAAAGATGCATTCTGCGTGAACGTCTCCTAAATCTGCACATCCGGTAAACATTTTGCAGTGAAAACCTGCCGCACGGCAACAATTTTATGCACTCACACAAACGCTCCCCAATATATTTTAAGGTTGCATAGATAAAAATTTCTGGTGCATATGCGACCAAAACGGATGCAATTTCGAATCCTGTGATGTTACTTAAAGCACTGCCGTTCACTTTTAGAAGTTTGCTTTATTATGCTTTATTTGATTTTTTTACTCTTAAATAAAGTCACTTTTTTTGTTAGCTTATGCAATTGATAATATAATTATTAACGCTATGGTGCTGCAGATTCAAGCACAATGGCTTTAAATGCCAATAATTCTGGAATCAGGAAACTCTTGTGGTTTTCAACTTCACTTCACAGGCCTTTAAATGTGTTGAAATATGCATTTTTATTTACTATTTGACGTAATCTCAACCGAAAAACGACGGTGTAGATAGTGTGTTTCCTTCAATTATTTTAAAATCGAGTAATGCACCCTTCATTCAAAAAGTTCTTACTTGTAATATGTGAGCATATTTACTGTACAAAACCTGTCAGTGAACTATGAGGGCAAAAAAAAAAAAATTTCATTAATCGTAATCGAGTAAAATGTTCAATTAGTCAAGATTTTGATTTTAGGCCAAATCACCCAGCCCTAATTTGTGTCCACTTAACATTTTTAATTGAAAGTGGACATTCTCAAAACATTTTACACTTTTACACATGTATTTAACATCACCCACTTGTGATTGGTATGACAAAAACACATTAGAAAAGCAGAAGTAGAGTGTGACGTTGTCAGATATGTGATAATACCTAATACCATAAAGCACTTCCGTTTACTTTCAGAAGTTTTTTTGTTAGTTTACCCAATTGATAATATAATTAACACTATGATGCTGCAGATTTAAGCACAATGGCTTTCCATACCAGTAATTCTGGAATCAGGAAGCACTGGTGGTTTTCAACTTCTCTATTTGCATTTAAAGGTCCTGCGAAGTGCTTTGAAATATGCATTTTTATTCGATGTTTGACGTAATCTCAACCGAAACACAATGAGAGGCTAGGACATTGAGTAACTCCTCTCCTTTTTTATAAACGGCCAATAGTGTTTTGTTTTAACACCACTCTGCTAGTGAGAATGGTTGAGCTTAAGCACATCAAATGAAAAGTATTGAAGGGGGTGGGGCATGTCAGATACTAGAGAGCATTTAATTGGTTATGATGTGATGACAAACTAGTGTGAGATGACGTGAATAAAACCGTTGATCCATTTGGGCGAAAGGGAAAAACTACAAGCTTTACGTGTTTATATCAGTTTTATATTTTCTGAATGCGAATTTTGTCACTGTTTGGGGGCAAACTAGCTTCTAGATATCCTAGAAAAGGAATAATACTGATTAGGGCTGCACAATATATCGCTTCAGCATCAATAGCGCAATGTATGTGTCCGCAATAGTCACATCGCAAGATATGCAGTGTTGAGTTGGGATTATAGATGACCAGGAACTGCAGGTCAAAACACATGAGATTTGTGGAGACTCTGCAGAATTTAAGCATAATAGAAAGTAAATGTAACGGACTATGTAAGCATTTTATGAGAGTTCTAAGCATTTTAATAAGTATAATAAAGTTTAATAAAGATTAATTTTATTGAACAATTTATATGATAGACTATGCATTGTTAATTTACATTTGATTATTGAATTTCTGTAACCAAATACAGCAAGACTCTCCCCAGAAACCCATAAATCACTGTTTATTTCTCTTTAATATTTGCTCCTCTGTGTTTATGACTGTATTTTGTTTATTATGTTTATATAATAAATTGCATACAAATATATTTATATTTCACTTCCCTATAAAGTCATCCCAATCAATTTAAAGTCTTTACAAAAAGAGTTATGTCATCAGGTGAAATTATATCACAATATATTACATAATATGTATTGCAATATATATCGAAGAGAAAAAAATATCATGTCATCAATGTCAATATTTTTCAATATTGTGAAGGCCTAATATTGATACTAACATCTAAAAAAAACTTTTATTTTAATTTCATGGGACCTTTAATTATGTATACTCAACAATACAATCAACATATCAGATAAGAAACAAATTTGAGTTTAAAAATTGTTTAAAAGTTGCCTTAGGCTATTCACATTTTTAAATTATTCAACTGATATATTCTACTCAAATTTGTTTCATAATTGTTCATCAACATTTTTGAACTAGCTCTCATATTTGATTAGTCATGTGCATTAATTCTACATTTTCCAGTTTATTACTTGTGGAGTTGCTTTGACGCAATCAGCTCTGTTTGATGCGCTATACAAAACTGTCTTGATGTCTTAAAGGCATTGTTCCATACATTTGCTTCAGTCACCAAGATAATAGTTCTCATGACAGCCTCTTACTCTCACATCAAACACGTCACTGTACAGATGTCTCGAGAGGTTCTTCTGGTTTAGACTTGTTAGGGTGATGAAATAAGGAGAGTTAATTAATAGTTCGTGTAAACATGAATCCGTTTGGAATCCGATGCATTAGTGGTCAAGACATCCAGGAGATCAATGCATTCACACTCTCCTCTGACCTCTAATCATTAATATTTCATTTTCAGTGTTAATACAAGAAGTAAATTTGGAGATGTGAAAGGGGATGTAGAGTGGTTTTTAAGACATCAGTCAGTTGTTGAGCAGGATCACACAACAAATCAAATGCCAAAATGTTCTGTTCTAGGTTTTAGATGATACTTTGTTCATGGTTTGCCTGAAATATGTTATAAAGTGTCTTATGATAATTGTCAAATCCGTTCAAACATTGTCAGAAATGTCTCTGACTTTTTAAAATGATAACTTTACTCAAAATGATAAAAAGAAGAACTGTGGTTTGTCAAAGACGCATTTAAACAAGTATCAAACAGTGTAATATAATGTGCCACCTAAAATCAATTTTAATTGGTGATATATAATCACACATTAATTAAAAAGCCTTTGATCTCAATAGGAAGTTACGCAACAGTAAACGTTACCAGGGGTTTTGATGGTCTTCTATTAACTTGAAACATCGGTGAAAGCAATCACTCTACACGGATAGATCTGCCTCCCAATGTTGTGTTGCTCTTTTACAGTGGCTTATTGTTCTCATCCCATGAAGTGGTTATAATAGAAATGCTTTTAATTAATCCAGTGGAGGGCCATGGGTGGCTGCCCGAGCCTGCTGCGACGCAACTCTGGGATTTAATCAGGAGGAGATGGGGTGGGAAAACAGGGAATCCTCATCCTCACCATGTTAGGCTGTAAATAGTGGCCTGTTAGGAAACAAATCATGAATGTTAAAAGGTTGAAAGTTTAAAATACTGTAACTTAAAATGTGATTTCATGTTTTAGGTTTGTACTATTTTAGTTTTGGGAAACCTGTTTGAAAACTATGTTGCTGAACCAATTGTGCAGACATGAATGATATCTCAAAATGCCTTGTTGGTGTTCAACCGTTCTGTAGGTTGAGGATAGTATTAGATCATTTAGTTTATTTGAGAGAAGTCTCCTTTGTTCACCAGTATTGTATTTATTTGATTAAAAAAGTGGCAAATTTAAAGATTTCACATTAGGGCTGGGCGATATCGCAAAAATGCAATCTCAATGATTATTTTCCATATTGGATAACGATATATATTTTGGTATAAGTTGTTAATGCTTCCAGATTTAAAAGAGAATCCCAACAATGACTGAAGCCACAAAAATTAGAGAGTCCATTTAATGGCATATTTTTGGTCAATACATTTTCGGTGACCAAAAATTCAGTAACGTTACATCTCTAATATCAACACACTTTTAGATTCGCGTTGTTGCACATATCTGCTGTGTGAGTGGCTCTAAGGTCATTATAGAGTAAAAAGTATAGATCCTGTCATTGTTATTGACATTTTATCGCGATTCGATATAATATTGTTTATTGGCCCAGCCCTATTTCAGATGGACTTTAGGCAGCTTTTAACACCATACAGTGACACAAAACATTAGGCTCGTTTAAAGGTAAAGTGTGTAATAATATATTGGATGTGAAAATACTTCCTCCTATCAAAGTTTGATATGTGATGTGTTTTAGAAACCTGTTTGGAAACAATTTTAATACAGATATGAATGTGTCCTATTTAGGAATGCACCAAAATGAAAATTGTCAGGAACAAGTATGCTACGTATAAATGTCCCATTTGTGCATTATTTGAGTGGATGTTGCTTTTTTTGGCGAGCTAAACAAACTGTTAATTAGGCCCATTTTAAAGTGTGATGTTAATGTCATGTTTTCTGTGATGTGTTGCAGCAGTCTCAGGGAGAGTTATTATTTGTGGTATGACCAACTAAATGGACTTACCAGACTGCCTTCACCAAGAATTCTGGATCACTGTAACTGATTGCAGGAGTTATCATGATGGAGAATCCAGACACCCCACATTGCTTTTATTGGTATAAAAAATAAGATGTTTTAGGATATGATTGCATGTTAGGATTATATAAAAGTTTAAGTCACTAAAAATTATTAAAAGTACATATCACATTATTAATACAATTTGTTAATATTTATAATATTTTATTAATATTTATAATATTATATAGCATTTTGAGTATTTTTGTCTTGTTGACAGAAACCGATTAGAGTTTGCCTCACTGTCTTTGTATTTCCTTTTATTTTGTTTGGTTTTTTTTTTTTTTTCACAACTGACAGTCCAGCTGCAGTTCTCAGACAGGAAACCCTCTGACATCAGCATACGGTTTGTGTTTTGTTTGAAAGCTCACAGCTGCAAGCACTGGGAATGTCCCATGAAAAAAAACAACAACATAATGTGATTTGCATTTCTTTCTCATTTTTAAACTGCTAGACAGTGTTAATCAGACTATGATAACAGGTAAATTAGTGTTAATTTACTGATATTAGGTCATGCTGTCTTTTTGTTGACTGGTGTTTGTTGCACACTGAATTTTGTATGTTTCATTGATACTTGTATGGCAGGATGAGGGATTTCCTGTGTTGTGATCCCCTTCCTTGCTCAGCCAAATTTGGGCAGTCCTGACCTTTCAGAGTTCTGTGAGAATCCAGATTCCTGCATTCAGACAGCTCCAGACCAAACCGCTGGTTGTCCCCTAGGGGTTTGCAGGAAGGCCAAATTGTCCAACTTCTTGTGAAAGAACATCCCCAGAAAATTGTTGTTTTTTTAAAGCACCCTATTTTAGGACCCTATCGTGTTTTTCAGTTTATTTATTATTTTATTTGTTATTGAGATTATTAAAAAATGGACACAGTGGCCAGAGGGATTTTGAGCCATTCTTCTTGTAGAATTAGTGGCCAGGTCGCTGCATGATGCTGGTGGAGGTAAACATTTCATGACTCCTATAAAACACCCCAAAGTGGCTCAATAATATTTAGCTCTGGTGACTATGCAGGCCATGGGAGATTTCACTTTCATGTTCATCAAACCACTCTGTCACCAGTCTTGCTGTGTGTATTGGTGCATTACCACTTTTAGGATAAAATGTTTGAACTATTGGCCCCAATTGGTCCTCCAGAATGGTTTGGTAGTCCTTGGCAGTGTCGCGCCCATCTAGCACAGGGATTCTCAACCGGTGGGCCGCGGCCCACTAGTGGGCCTAAGCAATCCTGCAGGTGGACCGCAAGATAGCTTAAATTTAACTTTATTATTGTACTATAATTATTTGATTTCATAATTAAATATGTTTTATATAAAAATTATTGGTGTAATGGCATTTCCCATTTACTGTTATTGATTACTCCGGACTCGGCAAAAAGAGCCTCACTGAAAAATACAAACTTAACCGTGGCTGCACTTCCAACTGCTGCACATCAACTAGGACTACATGCTCAGCTGTATTAAACAAACCGTTACGCAAATGTAAAGGTAACAGTGATTAAAGTTATAACCTCATGTCTGCGACTTGTATTTAGAATCGCACATCTCCGTTGATTCACAAACTATGCATGCTCTCTTTGTGTGAACTTTTTAGAATTTCAGCATAGTTGTCCAAATTATTGTTTTATAACATGAGTGTTTTAGAATGGACGCGCACCCATACAGGAGGATCTAGCAAGACTTGGTGGTCAGATCGATGTGTTTCAACATACTTAGTGTTTTTACTGTATTTAACATTTTTTTGTTTATTTTATTGGATAGGAACAATAGATGAATAGTAGTCAGTCCAATTCAAAGCAGCAGCTTTTTTTGTAATCTTTGTGTGTAAAGGATCATTTATTAAAGAAAAGGCCTAAATACTATATATAATATATATAAACTAGTTTAGTTTTTTTTTTTTTTATAAAATGCTGTAGAAAAATAAGATAATAATAGTATGAGCAAAATAAATGTTTTGCTAATAAATAAAGGTTTAAAATAAGCATTTTCTCTAAACAATCGGTTAAAAAATAAAAGTCAGACGTGCGCCTTCAAAAAATTTTCAAAGAAGGAGGTGGGCCCTGAAATGAAAAAGGTTGAGAACCCCTGGTCTAATATATAGACTCTCAATATGTAGATGCTCAAATACAGCTGTACATTGTCTCTTACACATACTTTTTTTTAACCGTTTTTTTTTTTTGTAATAAAAATGATGCTTTTATAATAGGGCTGTCCTAGGAGGGTAAAATCAAATTGTGATTTTGATTCCATTTGTGATTTTAATTTAGTAAACAGCTCAATATTCTCAATGTTGTGTAACATATACTTTAAACGAAGAGATAGTATAGAGATAAGTAGATGTGAAAATGAAATAAAAAATAAAAATACATTATAAATATATATATATATATGTTTCATTTTTTTATAAAATGCTGTAGAAAAATAAGATAATAATAGCATAAGCAAAAGAAATGTTTTGCTAATAAATAAAGGTTTAAAATAAACATTTTCTTTAGACAGTTTAAGAAAAAATGTCAGACGTGGGCCTTCAAAAAATATTCGAAGGAGGTGGGCCCCGAAGTGAAAAAGGTTGAGAATCCCTCATCTAGCACAATTACTGTGCCTAGGGAATGCCTTGAAATTACATTCCAAACCATCACTGTAGTAATGGGCGATATAAACGATACAAAATTGGCCTACGATAGAGATTCTAATTCTATTGCACTATCGCGATAATGCATGTTTGATGACGCAATCTACCCGCGAAATTAAGAGCAACGAGCTGCAGCCGGCTGCAACGCATCATCTTGAATAAACAGTGCGACCATTTCGCTCGCATTTGCGACAAAAAATAATAAACTCGATTGATAACTTAATTCACTCGGCCACGGTAAAACAACATGCTCTTCACACTAACCTATGGTGTATTACGTTGGAAATCTATTGTGACTGTAGCACATGCTGAGCTCTCAACAACAGCACTAAGCAATTAGACAAAATGTTAAATAAAATGTTTAAAATCAAATGCGTTACCTTAGGCTGCAGGTTAGAAATATGTTTTTATTTAAAGTATCTGCAATACACAATTTTATTTGACTAATTTAATACTGGAAGTATTTTCAGTACAGTGTAAGTTCCTTAACTAAAAAGACACCAGTTTTTTTGTTCTCTGCAACTTGGCATTTAGGAACCAAAGACTTAAAAGAAAAGTCTTTCTTTCTAAAAGGCACTACATTTAGTTTATTTATCTGCAACATTGTGTTGTTTAATTACAGTTTTGCTTTTGCACAATAAATGTTCTCAAAATGACATGCAACGTTTCTTTATTTCTTAAAAAAAAATAGCAGTTTGGCTTTCCTAAGGGTCTATGTAACCTGTTCTGAAATGGTTCTATTATAATTTATATATCGCAATATATATCGTTATCGCAAGAGGCTGCAATGTATATCGCAATATGGATTTTAGGCCATATCGTTCATCCCTACATCACTGATTCAAAACCATGCTTCACTCTTGGCATGCAACAGTCTGGGTGATACACTTCTTTTCGCCTCACTGTAATTCTCCCAGATTTGGGAAAGACAATGAGGATGGACTCATCAGAGAACAAAACATGTTTCACATTGACCACAGCTCGAGATTTTTACGGCTGGCACCATTGAAATCGACGTTTGGCATTGGCACACAATATAAAAATTGAAAAATCTGAAAGTATGATATAATTGCTTTTACAGCAACGCACAAAATAGTGGCTTAATAAATAAATAAATACATTCTAAACTGCCTTTTAAACATTTTAATAAATTGTGACAATGCAACTGCTTGAGATAGAAAAGCTGAAAATGAGTCAATTACTTTGCGAGGAGTTCTGTTCCTAATTTGTGAGGGTAATCTGCTATTGTTGGTTACATTGAATAGTTATATTCAGTCATAGCAACAAGGATAAAACTAATAGCTAGGATATGACAGAATAGCATGTACATTTAAAGATATTTTTTCAAAACTATTACTGACGCACATGAATTGTTCAAATTAATGTAAAAGACACAAGTAGTTTTAAAATGTAAAGTTTTGTTTAGTGTTTTCTTAACATATCCCAGCTTACACACAGCAGCAACATGTTACCTGCAGTTAACTTTTTTTTTGCTTTACTTATCTTTTTGAAAGGAAAACACTTTCCCATCTCTTACACATGTTGTTCTGCTCAAAGGCACCTGGAGGTTGTTGGCCTCTTCCTGTTTTCTTGTAAGTGGGCCTACTCGACGTTATCAGCTGTGTTTAAACCCTGTTAGCATTTAAAAACGGTTAGCTGCAAGACCCTTGAGGTACTTCTGAATGGGGCCATTTCCTTCTAGCAGGAGTGATTTTGGTAAAGACTGTTCCGGGTTCAACTTCTTTTAATTTGTGTGAATGTGAATTTGAGTTTGCTTTGCTTTTTTGGGATTGCTAGTGAATGATGTAAATAAGCTAATCTTAATAATATGTTATAATATAATAATATACCCATTTATAGGATTAATGAATAGAATTTCATAGACACATCTTGCAATTCTTGGTGTGCTTCACACAGGTGAATGGGCTTGACAAACCACCCGTAAGTGACATACTTTTTTCCTCCTTATAAACACCTTATACTTTTTGGAAAACCTTGTGCAGCCACCTGTAGAACACACATTCTCCTTTTTGTATAATCTGAGGGGGGAAAAAACTAAAACTCACTTGTCCACTTGTAAAACTCACTAAGGCTGCATTTACATCGCAGATCTTGATGTTGAATTCCGTATCCGATTTTCTTGATGACCTGCTTGCGCCATCTTTTAAAAGTGACTCTTATTCAATCGTCTGCATTTACACTGCACACAGCAAAGATCAATGACCAGGAAAAAAAGTGGGCGCTGACAATGAAACGGCTGATAATAAAAGGGCGTCCTTCCTTCTCCATTTCTGTATTTAATGTGTTAGCAGGCCATCTTTTAAGCTAGGCTTGTTTAAACCAGTAAACACCTTAATTTAATGTCCATGGCATGATTTATGCACGTGATGTTTGCAATAGTTTTATATTAGTTTATTGGTAATGGGGCAGATGTTGTGCGTGCTCGCTCTATTGTTAACATGCTTAAATACTTGTTCTACATGACAATATAAAAGCTTTTTTTGTCCTAGTATAGATTTAGACCCAATCCTAATTAAATTTTTGTACCCCTTCCCCTTGGCCCTTGAAACAGAGTGTGAAGGGAAAGGGCTTCAAAATTTACCCCTAAAAAATGGGACAGCACTACAACACCTGCACACGTCATCATATGTCATTGCAATCTCTTGCTTCATATCAAATCATCAATCGGGACTGCTGTAGGTATTACAGCTGTGTTTTTTAGTATTTATCTTCAGAAAATCACTGAAGGCAATAACATCATGTTATCATAACGATAGAATGTGGCAATAAGATCGTAACTGTGAATTTACTCCGTGGCCATATTCATCTATGTAAGCACACAAAAGCAACATTAACATTATACCAGACACAGTAAAAAGGCCATTCCCAGCCACTAGACTTTTCTGACGGGGTGTTCGAGTGTCAGAATGTTGTTGGACTGCTATACAGGACAGGAGTTATTATTAGGGATTATACATGGCGAAATGTAGCAGTTTTTATTTTAGCGTTTTTTTTTTTTTTTTCTAAAAAGCATGACGGTAAAACACGAACGCAGTTATCAATATTTAAACATATGCTTGTTTGTTGTAAAATGTCTTAATAATGACAAAAAATACTAATTTGTGCATCTCCTGACTTCCGTGTGCAGCCATTCTGCCGCTGTAGATGGAGTATTCTGGGAAGTTTTCTTCCCCCTCGGTTTCGAGTGTGGTCCTGAATAATCTCAGTTTCAAGGGGTATCTAGCCCTTCCACTTAGCCCTACGCTTTTAAGCTAAAAAGAATTGGGAAGGCTAAGGGGTAGAATTGGGATTGGGCCTTAGACTCTACTGAAGTCTGTTCCGTAATGAAAGCATCATTAAAAATGAAGTTGACGTCATTTTGCTACAGTTTTTAATGACGTGCGACTCACACTGACAGGTGAAAATCTGATCTACCTGCTTATACTGCAGATACAAGGGCACAGATTTGATTCATATTGAATATATTTCCACATACAAACAAGGCCTGAATCTGATTTGAGTAAATCAGAATCCATGTGATTTATTTTTTTCCTGCTTACTCGGACATGGGCCATATCAAATCTGCCACATCAGAGAAAAAAATCGGAATTGGACCACTTGAAACATGCAGTGTAAATGCAGCCTAGATCCTCATTTGTTGGTTGTTTTGGGGGGGAAAAAAGTGTCTGCTAAATTATTAAATGTAAATGTGAATTTTGTTAGAATTATTAGATCCGAATGTTTTTATTTGGTTCAGTTAATTTCTACCAACATCAGCTGATATGCTGTTAATCTTTACAGAATAAAATTTGACTTGTTCTGTTAAAATGTTAAATACTCCAAAAAAATATCTCAATGTAGTACTGATACAGATTAAGACGATCATCAATTTTACATGCAAAATATTCAATTTTAAATGCACCATTTAAGTTTGGCCAGAAATATTTTCACTTCACTCGGATATAAAGGTAAGCTATCACTTTTCAAAGGATACATGTTTATACCTAATGGGTTCATGTTGGTATCTAAAGAAGTGTACCTTTTAAAAAGGTGCTGTCCCACAGACATCTTTTATAAATTTCATTTTGGGAGTACTAAGGATGACTAGCTTTGTTTCCTGCATCAGATTTTTATTTGTATTTTTTTCCATCATATGTATGCTCAATTGAGTAAGATCTTTAATTTAATTAAAAGACTTGAATAGACTTTGATTTAAAAAAATATATAATTGATAATGCCATTGAATACTGGACGAACTAGCTGGCCAATCTCATCTTCAATGTTGTTTTGATCATTCTGAAAGGCCTGAGCCAAAATCTGTTATCAAAATAATTTAGTTAAATGACCTCCCATAACCGACTTACAAGATTGTGTTCCCAAACATCAGACAAGATAACATGATGTTGTTATTGTGTGTTATCAGCTCTGAAATACAAACCAGTTATTATGTAGAAAAAGGGGTTGCTCCAGGTGCAGAAACCTGATTATTGATAATTATTTATAGTTTTTGTTCGTTTCCCTTGAAGTGATGATTTTGTTCACTTGGACATATAAGATGGAAATGGTGGTTTATTTGCATATTTTGTGATGATACAATTTTAAAAATATTTACAATTTTGAGCCATAGCTGTTGTAAAAAAAAATTAGATTTTAAACTTCTCATGCCATGTAAATCCCTTTTCATGTGATGTCCACAAGGTTACTAGAAAGGGACACAACTGGTTAATCTGGCACATGTATATATTAAATGGGATCACACAAATAAGTTTTTCTGCTTAAAACAGTTTGTCTAAACATTAATGAAATAATCTAAACCACTTCTCATTTGCATTTCTGCATAAAATGTTAATAAGCACTTCATTGATTTCATATTTCAGTTTTTAAACAGGAGGTTTCCAATACTCCTTATGAAGGGCCAGTAGTTCATAATAAAAATGGCACATCCTGTTATAACTTTTTAAATGAACAAACCTACTCCTTTGGTTGGGTTTTGAGGTGAAAGGTCAGACTGATCTTGTGATCCTGAAGCTGCCATGTTGAAATGCAAACCAATATTCCCCAGACTAATGCAGGCAGGGCGGTATGTGATATACATCACTGTATAATGGCTCTTAGTGAAGGGGCCTCTAGCTTTCATGGCACTGCGGTCATGACAACTTGCACGTAGCTGGACAAATTTTTGCAATGGTGATCCGTGCTTCTGAGATTATTGGAAACCAACTGTACTATCCCTGTGGGAAGCACGTATTTGTGTACATAGACATAGAGGTGTAGATTTGTCCCTAAGGGCCTATCAGCTGCTTCGACACGAGTACACAACAGCCCCTCCAAATCTCATTTGTTAATCACCATGGATGAGGCTTTTGAAGTTATGCTACTATGGAGCTTCATGGATATGAGATGACTTCATGACTAAAACAACACATCATTGTAAGCCAATATCGAGAGTGTTGGTGATAGAAAGGTCCTAAAGCCTGGCTTCCGATATTTATTATTTATTATTATTTTTTAAATAATCCTATACGATTGTAGCTTGTCAGATTGCACAAACATGTTTCCCATTTCATACTGTAAGATCTCAGTTGTCATAATGTCAAACTGAAGGACAGTCAAGACGCACCAAACCCAGACATGCATGAAAAATCCATTACATTACATAAAAAAAGTTTCATGTAAACCATCCATGAAACATTAAGTAACTCGTGTTCTGAAATGGTATCTCACAGTAAACATTAGGGCTGCACGATTCTGGCTAAAATGAGAATCACGATTTTTTTATTTTTTTTTTGTTGCTTAATCAAGATCATGATTTTCTCATGATTCTGAAGATGTAAATAAAGGTTAATATGAGTAGGCTATTGTTATTGTTATTCTTAAACATATGGTAAAATAATAATAATATTAGTCCATATGTGTAGGTCTACTGCTAGTTAAAATGATAAATGTTGTATAGACTTTTAGAGTGGTGGTCTTGAATAGACTTTAATTTCATCCTCGTTGTTAATTCACAGTAAAGTGATGACAATAGAATACAACTACTCATAATTCTGAAGATGAATTATGTTTGAGACATATGCTTGTCATTTTCAGAATCGCTCTTGCATTATATTCAACATTATATAGGCTAGAATAGTTATACTGACCTAGTAAACATTTATTTTCACACTGTTTGCTATGAAAGAAAAAAAAGCATATCAAATGCTTGTCGCAATCATAACTCTAAAATGCGATATGATCATTTAAATCAGGGGTTCTCAACCTTTTGCAAGCTAGAAAATAGATCCGATGAACATACCTGTCAACATTGGGATGTGAAAACAAGGGATATGCCCACCACAAGAGATTACACCGAGTATTATACCTTATAAATGCCATGTGAGACACTTTTAACACCATTTGGAGGTGTCCATGTTGCTCAGCAATGTATATAAGACGATGTGAAGACTTGTGTGACCGCCTTTTACGCTTTTCTCTTGACATTTAAAATATAATTGTCGGAATTCCAGAAAAGCTGAAATAAGATCGTGTGTAAGGTCGAATTGACATCACAATCTTTTTTCGATTAATCGTGCAGCCCTAGTAAACATATACAATGTGTACAACAAAGCTCTTGATCCTTTCCCCCGGTAGTTTGAAGTTGTTGCCCTGATTACGTCATCAAATTCAACAATTTTATTGGTTTTTGGAATAAGGCTCTTTGTAGCTGATCAGAGGGAAGATTTGATCACAATGACCATTAAGTCCCTGTAGGGTAGGGCAATTAATCGAAAAGTAATCAAAATTGACATTCAGAACCTATAATCAATCTATTTTTTCCAGGTCTTTTCAATTACTTTCGTGTATGCATGGGTATGGTTCGGCGCAGCCTTCGCGTGGTTGCATATCTCGCACCTCTCAGAAAATGTAACTATACGTTGTACATTTGCACTGCATTGATGATGATTGGAAGCTGCACCAGCGATGCCTTGTGATAGCATATTTTCCATTACAATAAATGTATTATTTACATTAAAATCTTTGTTCACAGAAGATCCAAGAAATTCACTGTCTAAAATATTATTTACAGGATATACAAGAGTTATTTTATTTAGAAGACATGCTGCTTATTTTCTACTTTTAATATGAAAAACATAATAATAATAATAATTATTTTTGTTTCCAAAAGTTATTTGCTTTCACTTTATAAGAAAAAGTATCTGTTTGTTTTAGGTAATGTTTTAATTTCAGTTGTTCAACATTGAAGTTCAATAAATAATCATATATAGTAGATGGTGTGTGTTTCCTTCAATTATTTTAAAATCAAGTAATGCACCCTTCTTTCAAAAATCTCTCACTTGTGATATGTGAGCAAATTTACTGTACAAAACCTATCAGTGAACTATATAAATAATATAATCGTTCATTAATCGTAATCAAGTTAAAATGTTCAATTAATCGAGATTTTGATTTTAGGCCAAATTGCCCAGCCCCAAGTCCCTGTCAGTGAACAGTTATCAGTGTCAAACCACTGATCCAATACCACAAATTTTAGCCCAGGAACTTAGACTTTCTCAAATTCAATGTTTGAGTAGTTCATAAACCGCTGATCTACCAGAATTTTTCAACATAGCCATCATGGGTTTACAGAGAATAGTCAGAAGCAAATAGAAAATGTCCAGCATCAGTTGTGTGGTCAAAAATGCCTTGTTGGTGACAGAGGTCAGATTTGAATGGCCAGGCTGTTTTGAGTTTTGAGACGGTTGCTCAAATAACCACTCAATACATCCAAGCTTTGCAGAAATCTCAAACCTTTAAGCAGTTTCAATATCATGAACTCTAACTCACAAATGACCACAGTCATAGATGCTTCTTGTCTTACTGCTGGCTTGCCAGTTTGTAAATAAACAATTCCAAGAAAAATCCAGTGAGATTTATTTTCAAAGATTTAATATTCTTGCAGCAAGGGAGAAATACAGATGAAACGCAAACGGTTTTATTATTGTTGCTCACTTTTATAAGCCATTTCTTTTCTCATGTTTCCTGGTTAACTCAATCTTGTACTTTCCACCACAACAACTTTATGATGCCATTTTTTCCAGATCAACAGTCCAACGATTCTATAATTAATTACAGATTTTCCATCGCTCAGGATAGATGTTGGTCTCTCAAACAAATTTACTAAGCTAGACCGTGTTGGAAACAGACCCCCACCCTCTGTTATCTCATATCCAGTGGCCTAGTACCGGTCAGGGCTAAATGTATCAGAAAACAGCTGCCGGGCCTATTTTTAACATGCAGGTGACAGGGAGCACACGGGCTAGTCACATCGTCACTCTGAGCTGTTTGTGAGATACTGCTAGCCTGGCTTTCATGTCTACAGATTCAGACCTCAAGCTTGTGTCTTTGACACATTCTAGTGTCAGTCAAGTTATCTTTTATAAGCATGTTGTTCTTCTGCTATTCTATGAAATGTCATGTGGAAGTGGTTAATATGACTGAAACCATGGTCACAATAGGGTTTGAGCATATACAAAAATCAATTGCATGGTGCTTTGAAAAGCAATGGGATAAAACAAGTTGATGTGACTGATAAAACGAACGATTCCTCCATGTTTTTGGTTTCTGTACAAAAGGGGCACATTTTGATCTTGGATTGGTCTCTTGCATTTCTGTGATGCCGAATCGCAGGTCAGAGTTCACCAAACTTGAACTGGGGATGGAAGCGACATGCGAAACTTGTTGCATGAGCTTGCATTTCCAGTCTGCTGCATTTGCATGCTTATAAATGGACGGCAATGGAGTGAAAAGTGCCATGCAGTCGTAGATTTACATGCTTGTCTTCCTTGCAACTTCATTACGAATTTAATAGGAATTTGTCCACCTTAGCTCTCATTCTGATGTTTGAGGTGACCATTTTGAACTTAATTATGTCTTGCAGTGTAAAAGAAAATGTATTATTTAAATAGTGAATGAGTACTGTCCAGTGAAATCATTGCTTTATAATCAATGATGCTGATATCGCTTCAGTTCAGCCATGGCTTAACTAATTTAGAGTGCTCAACAATATTACTTCTTTTATTGTCCATATATTGTTAAATGTTTATTAAAGTCTGTTGGACATTACCTTTAAAGGCATAGCTTAACCGAAAATGAAAGTTTGGTAACCAAACACTTGATGGTACCTATTGACTTTCTTTGTACGAAAATAAATACTATGGAAATGAGTCTGTACTGTCAACTGTTGGGTTGGGTCGATAGACAAGGCTATCGTCCATTGCCGATGGCCAATAGACATTACGATGCTGAGCCGGCATCGTGATCCTCCACCCCGCCGCAGCAGCTACCCGTGTGTACACACTAAAATACACACTTAGGCCCCGTTTACACTAATGCGTCTTAGTTTTAAAATGGCATTTTAGAACGAAAATGATTCATGTCCACATTGGCGTTTCATCTAGCATTTCTGAAAAGCCCTTCGTCCACACTATACCGCTAAAAACGCACATCACGTGACCAGACACACACACACACACACACACACGCACTCTGTCATGCGCTCTAGCATATGCGCACGTCTGAGCTCCAGGCAGTCAGTGGGTGCATTGAGCACAAAACTGCAAAGAGTAGCGCACATCGGACAGTTCATCAAGGATGTACCGCTGGATCGCGTCTTACTATAGTTGTTAAACATAATATTTAATTAATCTTGTCTTTATCTAACGACTCTTTGGTCTTTTGAATCTATCAGGTAACGTGTCACAGCGTCAGTACACTGCTTCAATCTTTCACTTTCATTCTTGTACTTTTACTTATTTTAGCGAAAACCTCAGATACTGTTCCTTTTGGTTGTGCACCTTTTTTACCAACCAAGAGTCCCGCAGAAAAAGTGATTGACAGGTGTTAATGTGTGTGTAACTTATCTTTATTTATTTATGATTTGGTCATGGTTAAATGGTCAGGTAGTTGAAACACTAGGCTACAAATAATGAATTCATTTTGAATTAATTAGTTATTCATAAATAATTAATTTACAGTCGCCCTACGATGACGATTCCATCGTCAATCGCGATGTTTCACATTAGACATCGTATGATGCCAAATTGGTCAACATCGCCCAACCTTAGTCAACTGTTGGTTACCCACATTCTTCAAAAAATCTTTTACCCTTAACAGAAGAGAGAAATCCATACGTGTCTGGAACAAGTGTGGTAAATGATGTAGTATATGATTACTATTCAGCAAACTCTGCGTTTAACAATCAGCTTTATTGATTAAGAGTTGTGGACAGCCCAATTGGTCACTCAAGTTGATATTTTCAAGTTGTGTCCTTCACAAGGTCCCAGTGTCTGCAACCTGACATTCAGAAGAGGCCATTTTTTGGCACCATCCAAACACTCAGTGCCTGAATATAGCAACTCGACCTATGTATCAAAGTCCAAGAATCTTCTGAGGGGCCAGTTTGAGTAACACGTGGAGAATCATGGCGCCTGTTTATGTGTAGAAATGATTATCCAAGCATGTTTTGTTCCCTTATGTGTCCCCAACGTGACCAAGAACCACATGTAAGTGATCCCCTTTCTATTTCCAACACGTCTCCTATTTTATAAGACTTTTAATTTTCAACAAATACTTCTTTTTCTGTCAGACTTGCAGTAAGTGCAATTCCTTTCATCCCGTCCCTGTTTACCATAGATCATTTGTTAGTGCCGCCACACAAAGGTCCCAAATGCCCACAGCAGCACTTTAAATTGTCAGCACAAATATTTAACAAGTATTTGTGATCTTAAGGGACAAGGGCTGGTAATTGGTCTGGGAAGACAAGCGCAACACTGTCATGGTTACCTTCAGCGCTGAAGTTGATGCTAATGATCACGCTGATAGTGCTGTTGTTGTTACCCTGACAGTGATTGTTTACAGAGCTTCACAAGTCTCTCTGTTTGTATGGGATGATGTGTGTGTGACCTCTGTGCTGTTGACATTGTACAGAATCACCCAATTAACCTAACTCTGCATGCAGTAAACGAGTACAGTACCTCAGGGTTGGACCCCCGGTGGACTCGGTGTCAGAAGGATTCTTCTCACTCTTTGTTTTACATGCTTCTCTTTGTTCAACAATCAGTTCAAAAGTTCATCGCTACACATGATGTGAATTTATATTTGGCTTAGCATATTTTGTGGTGTGACTTTGCCTTTTTTATAAATACAGGATTAAATCAGTGAGTTCCCAAAAAAATGTAAACTTCTATATTAAAATATATCATAATTTTGGGGTTAATTATATCATGATTTACATTTATGTATATATTCTAGAAATGCTAGGTGGTTCAAACACAATGCTAGGTCAAATATGGACAAATCCAACTGTTAGGGCTGCATGATTAATCGAAAAAAGAACGCGATCTCGATTCAACTTACACACGGTCTTAATTCAGCTTTTCAATGATTCAGCCAATTATATTTTCACGGTCAGGAGAGAAGTATAAGGGCGATCACACAAGTTTTATATTGTTTTATATACATTGCTCAGCAACATGGACACTAGGGATGGGCGATATGGCCTAAAATCCATATTGCAATATACATTGTAGCCTCCTGGCCTTTTAGAAAGAAAGACTTTTCTTTGAAGTCCTTGGGTCCTAAATGCCAAGTTGCAGAGAACAAAAAAAACTGGTGTCTTTTTAGTTAAGGAACTTACACTGTACTGTAAATACTTCCAGTATTAAATTAGTCAAATAAAATTGTGTATTGCAGATACTTTAAATAAAAACATATTTCTAACCTGCAGCCTAAGGAAACACATTTGATTTTAAACATTTTGTTCTCCTAATGAAATTAAAACTGGTGTCTTGATCTGCTCTTTCTCTCTCTCCCCCTCTCTCTCTCCCCCTCTCTCTCTCTCTCTCTCTCTCTCTCTCTCTCTCTCTCTCTCTCTCTCTCTCTCTCTCTCTCTCTCTCTCTCTCTCTCTCTCTCTCTCTCTCTCTCTCTCTCTCTCTCTCTCTGTCTGCTGTAGTGTTGGTGCTGCTGAGAGATTGAGACGCACCAGACAAAGTTTGCTTATAAAGTAATGCAAAAATGAATACAATTAATATCGAAAGCGAAAGCAGATTCTCGGACTTGTCCGGGGAAAAGAGAATGTATTGTCACCTAAAATAATGAGCTGGATCAGTCTATTTAGTCTTCGCGCTCTTCTCAAAGCTGCTATAAAGGCAGGACAACAGTTCTGTATCCAGCGCGTCTCTGTCGGTCTGCATGCAGAGCATGTGAGTCTGTGGCAGAGTGTTCTCAGTTTCTCGCGAACACAGAACCGGGCCGCCCCAATAATATATCGTCCGCCCAGGTAAAATCTGTGTGGGAAGCGCTGTGTGGGAATCTGTGTGACAAGCCACGATATGCCATGCATGAGGCTCGCAAGTTGTGCGACACGCCTACATTCGGTGCCATGCGTTGCTTAGTGCTGTTGTTGAGAGCGGGTAGATTGCGTCATCAAACATGCATTATCGCGATAGTGCAATAGAATTAGAATTTCTATCGTAGGCCAATTTTGTATCGTTTATATCGCATATCGTTTATATCGCCCATTACTAATGGACACCTCCAAATGGTGTTAAAAGTGTCATGTACTGTATTTTATAAGGTTTAATTCACCCAAAATGTCCCTTCTGTCTTCATGTAATGACGTTTTTGCAGCCTCAAAATCACACGT
Source organism: Danio kyathit (assembly GCA_903798195.1). Taxonomy (NCBI): domain Eukaryota; kingdom Metazoa; phylum Chordata; class Actinopteri; order Cypriniformes; family Danionidae; genus Danio; species Danio kyathit. The sequence goes on along the minus strand of LR812537.1, from coordinate 30,949,259 downwards.
AAGCTGACGCACTGTTTGTTTACTACCAAGAGGACGGCACGCCAGTAGCTGCGATTTCATCCAAAAATGTGAATTAACTTTATGCGCAAAACTGGAATATTGCATAAAAGATGTGCAAATAAAGCAGCGTTTCCATCCAACAAGTCAAAGCGAACAAAATCGTCAGTTCTTGATTAACTGGCGCCAAATATCAACAATAAAAATAGAATTTGTTGCAGTAGGAGAAGCTGTGTGAATCTTTTTTTCATTTAAGAAATGACTTAAGTGTTTCCATCACAGTTTATGCACATATTTTCTTATCGAATAAAAAGCTTATCCTACTCGGTTATGCGCACATGTTTTTTTATGCACATTTTCAAAATTTATGCACATCTTGGTGCATAAAATATCCAAAATGCGCATAAAAATAGGTGGATGGAAACGTAGCTAGTGATGTCTACTTTAGTGAACAGAACCTGCACAGGCTGTAGGAACAGGTAATAAAGTTGCAAATAACGTTCAGTTTGTTGCAAACTGAACTCAAAGTGACAGCAGCCATGACATGAGCAGCACTCAGCAGTGAAAAGTGAAACTGAAATCGCGAACATTTAAATGATCATATCGCATCTTAGAGTTATGATTATGACAAGCATTTGATACTGTGTTTGCTGTGAAAGAAAAAACATGTGTTGTGCATGAAAATAAATGTTTACTGGGTCAGTATAAGTACTCTAGTCTATTTAATGTTAAATGTAATGCAAAAGGGAATCTGATAAAGACATGTCTCATTTTACCAGTGAAAAAAAATGGTCTAATAATATTGTCAATGACAAATGACAAGCATATGCCTCAAACATAATAATTCAACTTTAGAATTCTGAATAATTATATTCTGATGTCATCACTTTACTGTGAATTAACAATTAGGACACATTTAAAGCATTTTAACCAACAGTAGAGCTACACACAGGCCTAACATTATTGTTGTTTTACCATGATTGAGAAATAACAATAATAATAGCCTACTCATGTTAACCTTTATTTTATATCTACAGAATCATGAGAAAATCGTGATCTTGATTTTAAGCAAAATAATTCTTGATTCTCGTTTTAGTCAGAATTGTGCAGCCCTACCAACTGTTAAAATTGTAATTGAATTTTAAAATAATGATCCAACATTGAGTTTGTGCATATTTGATCCAACACTGGTTTAAAATAACCCAACTTTGTTTTAGCATTTCTAAAATAGCATTGGTATAGTATATTTTCTAAGTTTTTTTACATTGTTTACTTGGTTTTACCATAGAGGTTGCTACGGTGTTTAAGTTTATTACTAGGCAGCTGTGAAAAACCTAGTGTGTATATATACAACCCTCATAGCCTTTTGTTCCTTGGTGAAGGTTTTCAAAATAGGCTTATGTTAACTAGATAAAGTAGGTCATTGTTGTTTGGTTGTCATTGTTTTGTTCTGTTGCACCACAGAGTGAATGAAGTGGTTTGTTTGTGTCCAAGTGTGGATTACATTTTAGTATGTTTATTTTGAAAAGAGCAAAGCGGAAATTGGGTTAAGCTTTTGTATTAAAGTTTTAATCACTTGTCCTGAATGCTGATTAGAATTGTATTATAGGCCAAATGCAAAAAGATGTCTGATTTGGAAACATTTTCCTGGGTACATGTGGTAATCTTTCAAATGGTAATTGACAGAAATTTAACAATTAAATGTTAAATAACACTGTATAGACTAGAGCTGCACGATATTGGAAAAATTTAACCTTGCGATATTTTTTTTATTTTGTGATATATATTGCGATATGAATACAATTTCACCAGATTACTTACAGTAATAAGTATATTTTGAAAGAATTTACTATGTTAAATTTATTGGGATGATTCTGCAGTGGGAATACATCTCTATAAAATCTAATAAACAATCTATAAACTTTTTTTGGGGTCCCCAAACACATTTTCGTTGTGGTCTGTGGTTTTTACAGTGCATTTCTGTGTTTCCATTTGTTGAGTATTTTCATGCATAACTATCTATAAATACAATCAAGAAAAGGATACAATTGAAATAAAGTGTTTTATTGTTTTCCGAGTCTAACAGTATTCAAGTACAGTAACTGAATAATAAAAATAATTCAATAACATTAATCAGAAATGGTTCAATTTATTATACCAGAATGCTTATTATGCAATCACAGGCATGATGAACACATGCAAATTATAAATTATAGTACTAGCTTAGCATTGCGTATATCTTGCGATGTGACTTTTACAAATGATCACATTGCGATATCGATGCGGAAACGATACATTGTGCAGCTCTAGTATAGACTTATTCGTTTAAATTATTAAAGGCTATTATTAATATATAGATAAAAATTAGTTAAAGCTATAAACATTATAATTTCTTGTGCCCAAATGCTTTAAATTTGCTTGAAGTTGTAGTACTTAAAAATACATGCAAATGGTACACTTTATGATTAAACTTTGCAGCGATTCCACAAAATAACAACTGTGGAGCTCAGATCAACTATATTTATAACTCGACATTCAACACCCTGCGATGTGACTATTGCGAATGCACACGTTGCGATATCAATGCTGAAATGATATATTGTGCAAAATAGCACAGCAAACACACCAGAGATTGTTTAATTCAGACTCAAACTGCAATATGTGAACCCTCCAAAATAGATTTGAAGCATTGGTGTGAACATCCACATTGACATAAACCTGACAACTCGGTTTACTAAATGTTGATATTTCGGTTCATTTGAAACTACTCATTTCACATTCAGCAGTAGTTTGTGTTATAAATTATATGCAGTTGGTATTCCAAACTATAATCAGTACTCAGCAACATTGTTCTCCTGCAGTGTAGTCTTGCATTGTTTACATTGTGTGTCTTTAGAAGTGTTCTGCCAACACTCAGAGTCTCTGCACCTTTAACTGCTGAAGACACTTGTGTCACAGATCTGTGGGGAACACTCTAGTATAACCCCAGAGTGCACGAGAGCAGCATTCATACATCTCAACCCCTCACCGTTAACGCGTGTCGTTTTCTTCAGTATGGATTGTAATCTTTTATGCTAAAAATATTATTTGAAGACGTACAGTAGTGTGGGTGAGTAACAGTTTTTGATTTTGAAATGATAACTGCACTTGTTGTGGCATATCAGAAATTGATCAGAATTGTACTTATACTGTTTATAAAAAAGTATTTATAGTGGCTTTATTCTTGGGTTATAATTAGTTTAAACTCAAAAATAAAGTTTGCTCACTTTTAACTTACCCTCAAGTGGTTCCAAACCATTCTTAGTGTCTTTATTCTGTTGACCACAAAAGAAGGAAACATTTAATCATTATTATCCATAGTATTTGTTATTTCTGTAATGGAAGTCAGTGGCTAGAGTTTTCCGGCTTTATTCAAAATATTTTTAGTGTTTAACATAGTCAAAGCGGTTTGGGATGAGTCAATGATAACAGAATATTCTGTTTTGGTTCAACTGTCCCATTAAATGAATTTCACGTCAACATTTAAAAAAAAAAAAAAAAGGACATGCAGTGGAGCTCCCACCCTCAAGTTTTATGTCCAAAGTTATTATTTTGGAAATAGTCTGTTGGGGGGAAAAAGCCATGGGAAGCATATTTACTCTCCTTTTCTGCTTTCAGTTCAAGCTCAAGTCCCTATCAGCGTCTGTGTTGTGCAATGTTTTGAGTGAGTGGGATTGTGTGGGTGGGTTCGGGGACACTGTATGTGATCGGCGGTCACACACTCATAGTTAACATGAGCCGCACTGTCAAGTGTGCGTCATGTTTGTCTTCAACAGACTGCCCTGCTGCCGCGTTGTGTCAGTTAATTTCAGAGCAGCAAACCCACATATCTCTTTTTCCGCTTCTCTTTCCAACAGCTCTGTCTTTCAGTAGTGGATTTGTCCATGGCTTTCCTGCAGAGGACCGGAGATTACTGCCACGCTCAACATCTGCACATCTAAACACAGGGAGAACACCGAGCTTCGCTGATCTCTGGATGCCCCGAGACGCTCTTCTCTTCACTGCCTGTGGTCCTGCCACCCAAAACTCCTCACTAATCTAATGGGGTGATCTTACCTCTCTGGCTACAGTAAGCCATTAGAGAGGGGATTCGAGATATTGGGGACTTTAAGTCTTGCAGTGTTTTATTGACAGACAGACTGAACAGTGACAAGCTTCTGCCGCGTGAATTGGCTTGTAAACAGTTTGGACACTTGAGTCGGAAGGAAGCACAACTATGGCTCGCATGAACCGACCGGCCCCTGTGGAGGTGTGCTATAAGAACATGAGGTTCTTGATCACACACAACCCAACAAACTCCACCCTGAGCAGCTTTATTGAGGTGAGGCTTATGACAGTATCACATTATCATGTTGTGATTAATTAAAGACTTTTTTCATAGAATACAGTATTATAACGGTATTGATCTAAGCTGCGAAAAAGTTACTTTAACAGGTAAAACAAAAAAAGTAAATTGTGTATTGATTTATTGTACATGCATGTTGAGAGTAAACACGTTTAACCAAATTAAATTGCAAAAGGATTAAAAAGTACAATAGGTAAAACTTATCTCATTAGCAAGCGTTAGTAAACACAGTAAAATCAACACTAACTATGTTTCCATTCAAAGAATGAATTAAATTTATGCGCAAAACAGAAATATTGCATAAAAGACGTGCAATAAAGCAGCGTTTTCATCCACTTCCTGAACACTTGTGTGAAATATCAAAAGTAAAAACACAATTTACTGCAGTAGGAGAAGCTGCGTCAATCTTTTCTTTATTTAATAAATTACTTGCGCCTTAGAAGATAGTATGCCGACACGCAATGAACGCGTGGTGGTATATGAAGGCGTGAGACGTGGAGCACAGACGCTCTTGACAGTTCTGGAGATAATTAATAATATAATAACATGAGTACTGAAATGGTTAAAGCGTTTTAGAATGACCAAAACAACATGTCAGATATTTTACAATGTGGTCAGCCTTTGGTCATTATCCTTATAACAAAATCACATGACTTTTGTTGCGCATACTGGAATTTGTTCAGTAAAAGTGTTTCCATCGTAGTTTATGCACATCTTTTCTTATCGAGAATTGTGAGAGCTTTATTACTTGAGCGTTTTCAAAGCTTATGCACATCTTGGGGTTTCCATCAACCGATTTTTAAAATTAATTAATTTTATTTTTATTTTTATGCGGGTATCCAAAATGCAAAATAATAGGTCAATAGAAACATAGCTAGTGAGAAAAAGACAGATTTATAACAGTTACTATTAGGCATGGGCTGGTATAAGATTCTGACAGTATGATAACCTTGGATAAAACTATCACTGTTTTCTTTTTTCCCCATTGAACACAATATATTTTATTTTAATAAACGTTTAAAATATTTTAGAACAGTGAACATGTCAGCCTAAGCAATTTAAATAATTGACGTCTGCTGTTTTCATTAGTTTCAAAACCACAGTTTTCTTTACATGTTGAAAAGGTACCTTTGGTAATCTTTCTTTTCTTTGGATATAAAGTAAGTCACTGCACTGTTGGTGTTTGTGCATAAGTGATTTTCAAATGTTTGCTGAATCGTGGGCTGACCAGTAGCATTTAATGTGGATGGTCCTTTTCTGCTGGATATACTGTTTTCCTGAAAAACTCAATTAAATAGGGCTGGGCGATTAATCGAAAAGTAATCAAAATCGACATTCAGAACCTTTAATCGATATAATTTTTCCAGGTTACTTTTTTAAATTGCTTTCCCTACCATGTGTGGAGACCCCGCTCTGTTTACACTTCTGCGTCGAGCGCAACGTTTGGTCTGGTGCAGCCTTTACGTGTTTGCTGATCTCCCAAAAAATGTAACTATGCATAGAGCAAGCTCTGTGATTGGCCAGCTTGGTAGCGTAGACAAGTGTGGGTGGCACAAAGAGGGCAAAAATGAATAAATAATAAATAAAAGAATCGTTCATTAATCGTAATTGAGTTAAAATGTTCAATCAATCGAGATTTTGATTTCAGGCCAAATCGCCCAGCCCTAAAATAAAATGACAAACCAAAAAAAAAAAAAAAAAAAACAACAACAACAAGTGGCATATACCATATATTTTTTTTATTTTTATTTTTTTATTTAACAGGGACAATGTTCATATACTGTATAACAGAACATTTTAGTGGTTTTAAAACTTGACTTTTCCAAACTGCAGTAAACCTTGAAAGCATTTATTGTCCCATGCCTAGTTACTATGTTAAAATTAGTTAAACATGCAACTGAGTTGTATTAGTTATTAACTCAACTTAATGAAACAATTACGACTTGTAATCAGAGTACGGCCATGATTTTAATATGTTTAAAATCACCTAGGATTAATATGTTTTTTTTGTAGTTTTCATCAAGAGTTTAGTTAAACCATCGGAGCCTTATCACTCAACTATATATAACTATACAGTATAAATAGTCACAGAAATTTCACGCAATATTTCAGCATGTATTATCATTTGAAAATATCTGATTGAACTGTAAAGCTAATTAACCAATAAAGTCTCCCAAGTATTTGGCACTGATATGAAAACAACTTCAAATACAATGTAAATATTCGTAAATAGTACTCTTAAAAGTTTAAATAAATAATTATTTACTCTATTTTGAAGTGCCCGCAATATCAATATTGTGTTTACTCATTATCAAGATCAGCATTTGTGTACGTATTGCCCTGTGGGTTCCCTTTCTCATTGTGTTTGTGTTGTCTGTTTTCTCCCACCCACCACTTCTGCTTTTATCCCTCACTTGAACGCACACTCATTTTAGCAGCATGTCCCGTCTCGGCTCACATGGTCTATCTTAAGACAAGTCCACCATCACATGGCCCACTCAGTCTTATCTTGCTGGGAAAGTGTGCATGAACCGTAGAGGCTCTAACAGCATATCCACAAAGCCTCCGTTTCCATGGAAACCCATCCCAGTGCTCCGTCACATGGCATGGATGAGGGACAGAGTGTGTTCAGGAGCAGCTTACCTTATCGCTCCCCCCATTAAATTGATTGTGTTTGAAAATCATGTCAGAGTAAATGGTGATTGCCTGTCTTGTATTTTCATTAATCACCTGTTTTTTTTATTTCTGTTCACTTTACAATTTAGGATCTGAAGAAGTATGGTGTCACGACAGTGGTCAGAGTTTGTGAGATAACTTATGATAAAACCCCACTGGAGAAGAATGGGATCACAGTTGTGGTAAGTGCTTGTACATGTATGCTCAGTCAGACATTATTGCAAAAATCTGAAAATAATAATCAGGACTGAAATTAACTGGTTGGTTCTTGCATCACGTTTTTTTAATCTGTAATGTCACTGCATTTGGGTGTAATTGTTAAATTAAAAAAAGGAATACAAGTTAATTTTCAGATCAGAAAAAAGACAAGCTTAAAGACTTTTATTGATATTATGCAATAAAGTAATACAATATAAATAAAAATTTTCCTTGATAAAACAATACTTTTGATAAATGTTCGGTATAATGTTACTTCAAAGTGGAACTAAATGCATTGTCAATATGTAAACAAGTCTAAGGAAAGTTGCTTGAGTCCATTTGTTTTGTTAAGATTTGTTTTTACTGTAGAACATCACTACTTAGATAATTAGATAGAATAACTTTTTTTTTAATAATTTATTTTTTTATTTATTTAATTTTTTTTTTATTTTTTTTTATTTTTACAATATAGAACAATAATTTAACAGAAAATAACATGCTGACACAGGGGTCTCAAACTGCCGGCCCGCTGGCCATTTGCGGCACCCCTCCGACCCGCAACTGATGTAAAAAATATAACGAGATTCGGCCCAACAAAACATATATTTTTGAATCACTGTTATTGTTGTGCAGTCGCATATGCACTTGTGGTTTTGACCCCCCGCCTACTGGACATTTAAGGTACTGTACTATTAGTATAGTAATATTAATAAAAAGTGTATATATTTTTTTGTTAGCCCCCCTTTGAATTTTTTTTTCATTTTTTTATATTTCCCAAATGATGTTTAACAGAGCAAGAAAATTTTCACAGTATGTCTGATAATCTAGAGATAATCTTTTTCTTCTAGAGAAAGTCTTATTTGTTTTATTTCGGCTAGAATAAAAGCAGTTTTTAATTTTTTTTAAAACCATTTTAAGGTCAAAATTATTAGCCCCATTAAGCTATATTTTTTTTCAATAGTCTACAGAACACACCATCGTTATACAATAACTTGCCTAATTACCCTAACCTGCCTAGTAAACCTAATTAACCTAGTTAAGCCTTTAAATGTCACTTTAAGCTGTATAGAAGTTTATTGCAAAATATCTGGTAAAATATTATTTACTGTCATCATGGCAAAGATTAAATAAATCAGTTATTAGAAATGAGTTATTAAAACTATTATGTTTAGAAATGTGTTGAAAAAATCTTCTTTCTGTTAAACAGAATATAGGGGAAAAATAAACAGGGGGTCTAATAATTCCAATAGTATCTGGATGCAGCCTTTATGATGCAAGCTGAGATTGCATCGCCCAGAGCAATGTCAAACACAATGCACTCAGTGGAGCTAGTGACGTCACTGTGAGGTGTAGGGTTAGGGGTGGGGTTAGGTGAGCACATTAAAAAGCATTAGATGCAGCTCAGATTGCATCTGCACCAAGTCTGCCAGACCCCTCTCAATAATTCTGACTTCAACTGTTTATATATATATATATATATATGTAATTGTAGTATTTTCATAGCAATTTAAACTACCACTTCAATATGTACAACAAGAAACAAAAAGGAGGAGCTTTGATACTCTGGGGAAGAATGACTGAGTGCATCAATTACATCAGGTTTCCACTTTTTTTGTGTGTGTGCTAGAAATGTTAAAACGGCCCTCCTATGAATTGTCAGTCACTGATATGACCCCGGCCAATTTGAGTTTGAGACCCCTGTGCTAACATATATCATTACATACATACACATATCAAGATTACCTACATATGCACCACATAAACTTGCATAAAAGAGTAAAAAAAAAGGGAAAGAAGCCAAATTTATAAGGTTGCTATATCTCTTCCAATTACCATTAACTTAAATAGGGATGTCTTTATATTCCCTATATATCAACTATTTTTCCCAACCCTTCCTGAAAATATCAGTTTTCATTCTCAACATAAATGTCAGTTTTCCATTACATGATTTTCTTCAATTATCTCACACCATTGCTTAAGTTTCAAGGTTGAGTTTTTAAGCCAGTACAGGCTTTTTGCATGCCATAAAAAGAATCTTACACAAATATTAGTCACCTCTGAGGACGGTTTCCTTATTATCTCACTTAAACAAAAATAGTGCAGTTCTAGGAACTCTTTATCCAAACACCTCAGAAATAACAATCTGGACATCATCCCAAAATGGTTGAATTTTCCCACAGCCCTAAAAGATATGGGTATTATCTGCTTTTGCCAGCCCACACTGTCTCCAGCACATTTGTTGTCTGGAGGTCTGTTTTTGCTTTTATTGTTGGGTGTTATAAAGAAGCGTATAAGGCATTTCCAGGTAAATTCCCCCCAAACTTAGTAGTTTGGTGTATTTCCCACATATCATACCAGTCTTCTTCTGAGACTTTAGTCTTTTATTCTTTATCCCATTTTACTTTTACATATGGTGTAGACAGGGACCCATGACTAGGGCCAGACAAAATCTGCGGACATTTTTTGCTATTTCTGCAGAGAATTTTGTAAAAAATCGGCGGATTTATGCGGAGTGATTTTGGTTGCATCATAATTCAAAAAAACTTAATATATGAAATAATAAGTAATACCTTTTTAACTTTTATTTAATGTCTACAATGCAAATCCATCTAGATCCACTTATTTGGTAAACAAAGCAAGCCTCTCATATAATAGATATACAAAAAGACAGAAAATATTACTCTACGAACTGTATTGTAAATAAATCAATTAAACACTTTCTTATTAGTAAATATTATAACTGAAATTAGTTTAAAAACTGAATAAATATGAATTTACAAACATTTACACAAGTGAATAAATAGACTCAATGATGGGCTAAAAATCTGCAGATTTCTGCTCGCGCAGATTCCGTGTCTTCCCATGACCCATAAACACTGCATAACCATAACACCTCCTCAGAAGTCCACACCGCACTGAGTCGGATCAATGTGCGTAAGGCTGCTGGACCAGACGGTATTCCTGGGCGCGTCCTCAAAGCATGTGCAGAACAGCTCACTGGGGTATTCACAGACATTATCAACCTGTCCCTTAACCTAGCAGCTGTGCCAACATGCTTTAAAACCACCTCTATTGTGCCAGTGCCGAAACACTCCAGCCCAACATGCCTGAATGACTACCGCCCTGTAGCACTCACACCCATCATCATGAAGTGCTTCGAGCGGCTGGTCCTGGCACATCTGAAAGACTCTCTGCCATCCACACTGGACCCACATCAGTTTGCCTACCGTGGCAACAGGAGCACAGAAGATGCAGTCTCCATAGCACTGCACTCTGTACTCACACACCTGGACAATAAAAACACTTATGCACGAATGCTGTTTGTTGACTTCAGCTCAGCATTTAACACTGTCATACCCTCTAAGTTAATGATCAAACTTAGAGACCTGGATATCGACACGTCTCTCTGCAACTGGGTTATGGACTTTCTGACTAACAGACCTCAGAATGTGAGATCAGACCACATCTGCTCCACCACCATCACACTCAACACTGGTGTACCACAGGGCTGTGTGCTGAGCCCCTTCCTCTACTCCCTTTTTACCATCGACTGTAGGCCTGTGAACAGTTCTAACACCATCATCAAATTTGCAGATGACACCACAGTGATTGGTCTAATCAGCAACAATGATGAGACTGCCTACAGGGAGGAGATACAGCATCTGGCCACCTGGTGCACCGACAATAATCTGCTCCTTAACACCGACAAGACCAAGGAGCTCATTGTGGACTTCAGGAAGGGACGAACAGGCTCACATGATCCCATCCACATCAATGGGATGGCCGTCGAGCCCGTCTCATCCTTCAAGTTCCTGGGGACCCACATCTCAAAGGACTTTTCCTGGACCACCAACACCTCCAGCCTGGTCAAGAAGGCTCACCAGCGCCTATTTTTCTTAAGGCAACTTAAGAAGAACCAGCTGTCATCAGCCGTCTTGGTGAACTTCTACCGCTGCACAATAGAAAGCATCCTGACGAACTGTGTCACAGTCTGGTATGGAAGCTGCTCTGTTGCGGAGCGTAAGGCACTGCAGCGGGTGGTGAAAACTGCCCAACGCATCACAGGGACCACACTGCCAACCATAGAGGACATCCAGAGGAAACACTGTCTGCGCCGAGCACGCAGTATTCTTAAAGATTCCTCTCATCCTGCTCACAGACTGTTTTCTCTCCTGCCTTCTGGCAGGCGCTTCAGGCTCCCCCGGACAAAAACCAGCAGACTAAGGAACAGCTTTTTTCCCAGAGCTGTCTCCCTTTTGAACTCTGCCCCCCACTGACTCTTTGCCCCCCTGATACACCCCCACTATCCTCATAACTCAGACTCCTCATAATCACTGCACTATTTAACATTTGCACATTTAAAAATTGCACATATTCATTGCACTGATTCATTTATTCTAACTGTACATACCCATGTACATTTGTAATTATGTACACACCCACTGTACATATACATTTGTAATTATGTTTATATATCTGCACACTTCACATGCACATGTTTATATATCTGCACACTTCTGATTATTAATAGCAACCTGTACATATATCCATCTATTGTAAATCTCTGTTCATAGCTAACACAACCTGTATATAATGTTCATAGTACATCCATTTGTAAATATCACCATAGTTTTTCTATAACTGCACTTTATAACTTATACCTGTATCCTGCACTTGCTGCTATTGCACTCCTGGTTAGACCTAAACTGCATTTCGTTTCCTTGTACTTGTACATGTGTAATGACAATAAAGTTGAATCTAATCTAATCTAATAAACAGAGGAGATTAATTTCGATATTGTGTAGTTTTAGGCATTTATCATCATTTTGAGATATTGGGAAGAGATATTGTTTATTCTGATTTTCTTAAAATAACTTTAATACACATAACAAACAGACAGCCCAGAATGTAGTAAGTTACATTACCCAGCATTTAAGAATAGAGTAATGTGGTCTGTATGCAGTCATCTTAAACCCCAGAAAGCAACCATCACCCAATCAAAATCAACTATTCCAAAGTACTAAATAAATATTGTCTGTTTTATATTTAATGGGCCAGGTGAAAACAATGGAGAGGTGCGCTGATTGTGCAGGTAGGGAGTTATTGAAAGTGTTAAACCGCTCCGCACAAACCCCCTTGACCCCCATATAATCTCACTGACTCAAACACATTCACACACGCACACACACACACTATATTCATTATAGAGAATGTTCTCTTCCCAGCAGCCACACGTGTTTCTTATTACCAGCGTCAACGTTTCACTGTTGCTATGGCAGCTCAGAGCCTGGTCTCTCCGTGTGGCCTCGGATCGGTCGCCGCCCACCTTCCCCCACCACCAAACCTTTTCTTTTTTACTTTCCTCTTGACTTTCTCATAAAATGACTGTAAAGAAAAGAGAAACCCAAGGCGAACTCTTGCATAAGTCCTGTCTTCACTGCCTTCTGTGGATATGAAAGACATGCTGCCTGCACGACACGCTTTTGCAGTCCTGCTACCAGTTAACAAGCCTGATCATTTACGCAAATATGACGTTTTTTAATTTTATCCTTCAGAGATGTTGGTCAAACACAGAAATAAGATTTGCAACAATATCACAAGGGACGTCAGTTGCTAACGTTGGTTATGCTACATTCATTCATTCATTCAAACATTCATTTTCCCTCAGCTTAGTCCCCATCAGGGGTCGCAACTAAGCATGGGCCGGTATAAGATTCTGACAGTATGATAACCTTAAACCTTTAAAACCTTGACTTTTCCAAACCGCTGTATACCTTAAAAACGGTTATCGTCTCATGCCTAGTTGCCACAGTGGAATGAACGGCCAACTATTCTGGCATATGTTTTACGCAGTGGATGCCCTTCCATCTGCATCCCAGTATTTCAGAAACACCCATACGCTCTCAGTCTCACACACTATGGCCAATTTAGTCCATCCAATTCACTTAAAGCGCATGACTTTGGACTGTGGGGAATCCGAAGCACCTGGAGGAAACCCACGGAAACACGGGGAAAACATGCAAACTCCACACAGAAATGCCAACTGGCCCAGCCGGGACTCCAAGCATTGACCATCTTGCTGTGAGACAACCAATGAGCCACTGTGCTGCCTCAGTGATGCTACATCAAGACCAAATCTTAGTTCTGTATAGTATACCCCTATCTCTAGCTGTTCTGTTTTGAACCAGAGTGTAATAGAGTAGAGTTGAAATTAAAGGGGTTAAGGGGTATAAATAAGATTGGGCTCAAGTAAGATGCACGTTTGATGTGTATGTCCACGGCTCCATGATGAGCTTATGCATGTCAGTCATTTAAAATTGTAATTATCATTTTGTAAATATAATTTTCTCTTGATTAAACATTAACACATTTTGGATATCAACTTTATGCTTTATGAAAACTTTATGAAACACGTGTTTGTTTGGTTTGTTTGTGCCACACTGACTTTAAGTTTGTTTATATATATTTTTAAATGCATGGGTAGGTCATTAATTAATCATACAAGTAGGACTGCACGATTAATCGAAAAAAGATTGTAATCTCGATTCCACCCCCACATGATCTTAATCCAGCGTTCTACGATTCAGCCAATTATATTTTCAAGTTCGGGAGAGAAGCATATAGGCCAGGGGTGTCCAGACTCGCTCCTGGAGGGCCTGTGTTTTGCTGAGTTTAACTTGCTTCAACACACCTGCCAGGACTAGTATATCTAGTAAGAGTTTGATTAGCTGGTTCAGGTTTGTTTGATAAGGGTTGGAGCTAAACCCTCCAGGACAGAGTGTGGACACCCCTGATATAGGCGTTCGCACAAGTCACATTGTTTTATATACATTGCTCAGCAATGTGGACGCCTCCAAATGGTGTTAAAAGAGTCACAAACTGTGTTTATAAGGTATAATTCAGCCAAAAATCAGGGCCGCAAAATTAACAGAACCTGCATAGGCTGTAAACAACAGGTAATAAAGTAAATAACGTTCAGTTTGTTGCACAGAGTGATTGTTTGGGAGCCACACTGGAAGTATGATTTGCATGTATGTTTTTTTTTTTCCCCTCAAAGTGACAGCAGCCATTACATAAGCGCACTCGGCAATGAAAGTGAAACCGAAAGCATGCACATAAATAATCATATCGCATTTTAAAGTTATGATTACGTCAAGCGTTTGTTTATATTTTTTCTTTCATAGCGAACACAGTGTTGTGCATGAGAAGAAATGTTTAACAATGTCAGTATAAGGACTCCCCTATACAGTATAATGCATTAGGGAACCTGATGACAATAATTCAACACATTATAATTCAACTTCGGAATTGTGAACTGTTAATGTACATTAACGATCAGGACAAATTTAAAGTCTATTCAAGTCCCATGTGCCAAGTCTATACAAAATTTAGCAATATAACCTACACATAGGCCTAATGTTATTACTGTTTATCTTACTATATGTCTGAAAAATAATAATAATAATAGCCTACTCATTATCCTTTATTTTACATCTACAGAATCATGAGAAAATTGTGATCTTGATTTTAAGCAAAAAAAAATTGTGATTCTAATTTTAGCCAGAATCATGCAGCACTACATACAGTACAACCATGTACCAAGGCTTATAGTTTATGCAAATATGACATTTTTCTAAATTATGTCCTTCTTTGAGGATGTCCGCTCATACTAATAAGACTTGCAACGTGTATCATTCAAGGGATGTCATTTGCTGATGTTGGTAACATACATCAACTAAGATGCATGTTTCTTGTTAGCTGATGTCAACAGCTCCATGGTGAGCTCATGCATGTCAGTCATGTGGCGCACAAGTTTCTGAGAATCTTGAGGCAGAAAACCCCATTGGGAACAATCAACAGTGTTCGCCTTGTGTATTTGTGTGATCACCTTTAGCAAGGGAGTAAACCGTGTGCTCCCTGGAGTCATGCATGTGCCATTCTGTACTCTTCCAGCTGCGCTCCATACGCGGGCAAGTGACCCTGCTACCTAATTCTGGATTCCCAAAGTAGGGCACAATTGTTTACCCAACCTGCATTACATCAGCTGCCCTCTATCCGCTGCTGAAAGGTTTCCGAGGCGTGTTTGCCCAGGAAATCAATAGGATGGGTTGGAGGGAAGTAGAGGAAGCGTTTGTGGCACGTCATTCATGCTTCAAAGGCTTTTCTGTAAAGGCAGTCTCCTAGAGACCTCGCCTGTCCGACTTGTTTACTTGAAAAGACTCACACCTGCTAGTGTTGAATGTCCCGTCCCTGGGGCTGTTGTGTGACTGCATATCACTCATCAGCCCTGCGTGATGAGCCATATTTTGAGTGCCGACTGTTCTGTGAGAAAGCTCTTTATAATTAAGGCCTGCACTGCCAAGCCTCTGTGGATCACATGAGTATGTGTTTGTGTGGGCATCTGCGCCTGTGAAGACATGCCAGTGCTGGTGCTGGTCTACACGAGCAGCGTCCCTCAGCAGCTGAACCACATCAAACTCCCTCAGTGGTTCTAGATTCGGACAAACGGGAAACGAGGGCTGGAGTTTTCCGGATCTCCTGTGAAGCATGATTGTGATTAGCCTCTCACCTTGAGGTCATGGGAGCACAGGGAAAGATACACACACCTAAGCTAAATTTGTGCTGTTACACATGCCTCCCGAGCTTCACTGACGCAGAAGCATGTAACACAACCCAGTTGGAACAGTAGCAAGGGTTGACAGATGACACTGGTATATCACTGCTTTGGTGCCATCAATGATGTTTATATCAAACTCTGAACTTTCAGATATGTTACTAGTAGGTTAAATTTGAAACTTGTGTCCTGGGAATGCAATAATTGGCTACCAACACCTAGTATTGTTTAGATCAGCACCAGTATTTAAAAAAAAAAAGCTCCAAATTATATCCAAACATGGGGATTGCCAGTGTATCTGGGAACCTGTGATTGTATCGAACATTTGGAAACACCACAAACCGAGGTATAGACCTCAAATGCTATGTTCTGCACAGCAATAATCTGACCATGAACTGATAAATTGCCTATAAAGTTACCTGTTTGACAGTCATTAAAACATTTCACTTTAATGAACCAGCATGGTTTAAACAACCAATAAGTTACTACAGCTTCACAAATAGTTCCAGTTCTTTACATTAAGCAGACAGTAATGATGTTGTATGGCAAACACACCCCTGAATGGTCCTTATTAACCCGGTGCTAGTACAGGGGCAGGTTAGAACTGTAACATCTAAATAACCTACTTTTACAAATAAACTGTAGATGCATTTAGCAAAAGACAGCAGATCTCTCTTAGATTATGGAAACTGATATAGTGGCTCCAACCAATATTCGGCCACTTAAGTTGCATGCACAAAAAGTCTATGCACTAAATGCAAACCTGGTGGCATCTATAAACAAATGCTGCACTAGCTTTTCTCAGAACTAAACTCTCAATTTCTTCTCAGAATTAACTCAACACTTATCATTGGACAAACTTGAAAAAGTTATTTTTGTAAAATATTTTGCTTCAAAAGTGATTATACAGTATATAAAATTAACATTTATTTAAAACAAAGTGTACAAGTATAAATCAGAACAAATGCAATAAGATTTACATGTTCTAGTTAAGTCTTCATTTGTCCAAGCCTATTTATGCTCACACAGAGATGTTTACACTGACTGTGTTTTAAAGCAATGAAGGCACCAAATTGAGGGAATTAATGGATGTGACCAATTTGAACTATATGCAAACGAGCAGCAACTCAACTACCAATGGGAGTGAAGGCAATGGAGGTCACATGATCCACTGCATGCAGTATGTTGTCACTTGCTTGAATTGTAAACATGAAACCCTAGTTTAAAAAAAAAGGTCATTGTAATTTATTCACCCACCACTTGTTCCAAATCTATTTGACTTTTCACAAAAGAGGATATTCTGGAGAATGTAACCAGTAAGCACTGACTTCGATATTTCAGTCCCTCCAGGATTTTGTGATCGCTGAATTTATCACAAAATCAAGCAAACTCCACAAAATTTAGCTGATCTCACATTTTTTCTGAAATGCTTTGGATTTCATGCACATTCGGGGTCTAGATGCTTTTTGTATAATCTATTTTACATCTTTTATGCTCTGTTTTTTACATTATGTGCCTATTGCTGTTTTGTTTATTATGTCCATATTACTTGTTTCTATCTTCACTTTGTGCGGGCCTTGTGGCCATTTAGAAATGTGCTATATAAATAAATCGAACTCAAACTTTCTATGACATCATGACGACACTGATTCACCCAAAACAAAGGCTGTTTCTCAATTCCAAGAATACAGAGAATAGACTTGTGTTCTCGTGGAAACTGTTCTTGCCAGGTTACCTTGGAAGAACCAACCCGGGAGAGCACGAGAACACAGAATGTGCACTCTGAGAAATGAGATGCTGCGTTCTTCCTGATGGTCATGTGACATTCACGTATTTTAACGGAAAATTATTTAAACATTACAACATTCATACAATGATTTACAAAGTTTTCCCCTTTGCTATATATATATATATATATATATATATATATATATATATATATATATATATATATATATATATATATACATATACATACATACATGCATACATACATACATACATACATACATACATACATACATACATACATACATACATACATACATACATACATACAGGCAGTGCAGAATTATTAGGCAAATAAGTATTTTGACCACATCATCCTCTTTATGCATGTTGTCTTACTCCAAGCTGTATAGGCTCGAAAGCCTACTACCAATTAAGCTTATTAGGTGATGTGCATCTCTGTAATGAGAAGGGGTGTGGTCTAATGACATCAATACCCTATATACAGGTTTGCATAATTATTAGGCAACTTCCTTTCCTTTGGCAAAATGGGTCAAAAGAAGGACTTGACAGGCTCCGTAAATTCAAAAATAGTGAGATATCTTGCAGAGGGATGCAGCACTCTTAAAATTGGCAAGCTTCTGAAGCGTGATCATCGAACAATCAAGCGTTTCATTCAAAATAGTCAACAGGTTCGCAAGCGTGTGGAAAAACCAAACCAAAAACCAAGGCGCAAAAAAACTGCCAATGAACTAAGAAAAGTCAAGGGTGCAGCTGCCAAGATGCCACTTGCCACCAGTTTTGCCATATTTCAGAGCTGCAACATCACTGGAGTGCCCAAAAGCACAAGGTGTGCAATACTCAGAGACATGGCCAAGGTAAGAAAGGCTGAAAATGACCACCACTGAACAAGACACACAAGCTGAAACGTCAAGACTGGGCCAAGAAATATCTCAAGACTGATTTTTCTAAGGTTTTATGGACTGATGAAATGAGAGTGAGTCTTGATGGGCCCGTGGCTGGATCGATAAAGGGCAGAGAGCTCCAGTCCGACTCAGAGGCCAGCAAGGTGGAGGTGGAGTACTGGTTTGGGCTGGTATCATCAAAGATGAGCTTGTGGGGCCTTTTCGGGTTGAGGATGGAGTCAAGCTCAACTCCCAGTCCTACTGCCAGTTGCTCTGTATATATATATAACATGCATAAAAAACTTACAAATACACTTGACTCATGGCTGTTGCAGAGATCCTTGTATTTCTATTTACCTATCTATATATGTAAAAACCGAAACACTACTTTAACTTTTTTTATTTGTGCAATGATTCAGTGGATTTTGATCCTTGAGCTGTTGTGCAGACACTTTATACAGATGAATACAAGATTTTAAACATACAGTATCCTTTAACAATAGTGTACTTGCATATTATTAATGCATTTGGTTGCATTTTTTTCGTGGTGTACTGTTGACATGCTTTTAATATGCATTGTTTGTGTTATGTTTTTGGCTTCATGCATTGTTGGCATGCTCTAAAGTTGACAAATAGCTACAAGCTTTGAAAAAGAAATATTCTAATTTACTTATTTTTATTTGTTTCATTATTAATATGTTAATGAGTTTAATTGTTATTTGGTTAGAAATAAAATGTTGAAATTAAGTGCTACTTTATAAGTTACAGAATCCAGTGTCTGGGTCTAGGAGTAATAAAATGTGTGTTTGTGTGTGTGTGTGTGTGTGTATATATGTGTATATATATATATAAAAGACTTTTGTCTGCGGTATATTTTTTTACAGCAAATAAATGCAAATTAATGTCGCAAATATAGTCACAAATTTTAAGAAAAGCTGCAGCAAAATAAGTTTAGGCTGCAAAAATCACAAAAACGTCCCGCAAAATCACGGAGGGACTGATAATTGTAAAAATAAATTTTATATATATATACTAAGGAAGGCGTCACAGTGGTGCAGTGGGTAGCACAATCGCCTCACTGGAAGAAGGTCGCTGGTTCAAGCCTCGGCTAGGTCAGTTGGCATTTCTGTGTGGAGTTTGCGTGTTCTCCCTATGTTGCCATGGGTTTCCTCCGGGTGCTTCGGTTTCCCCCCCAGTCCAAAGACATGCGGTACAGGTGATGAATAAGCTAAATTGGCCGTAGTGTATGTGTATGGTTGCAAGAGCATATGGGTGTTTCCCAGCGGCTAGAAGGGCATCTGCTGCTAAAAACGTTGTGGATAAGTTGGCGGTTAATTCCGCTGTGGCGACCCCTGATTAATAAAGGGTCTAAACTGAAAAGAAAATGAATGTACTATTGAAGTTGATGACTACAATCTGGATTTTTATTAATATCTTCTTTTGTGTCCAACAGTAGAAAGAAAATGTAATGAAGGTTTTGAAACACTTGAGTGTAAGCAAACGAGCGCATTTTAATTTTAGGGATAACAAATTGTTTTAGCACTTTGTTCCAAGATGGAGTTAAAATGTAAGCTATTGTTCTCTCCTCAGGACTGGCCTTTTGATGACGGTGCTCCTCCTCCATCTAAGGTCGTAGAGGACTGGCTGAGTCTCCTGAAGAGGCGCTTCATCGAGGAGCCCGGCTGCTGCGTGGCTGTACACTGCGTGGCCGGTTTAGGAAGGTCAGTAAATCTGCAACAGAAATCGAATCTCGCCATTCTTTTAACTAACGACCAACCACTTTGTACTCAGACCTGGGAACTCTGAGGGCAAATGGGTTCATTTATCGTCTGGTGCTTCATAAGTAAGCCCACCTCTGGTGCCCTATAGACCTTAATCTGGAAAAGAATGTAGACTGTGTGCTCTATAGAACATTATGCACCTCTGCTCTCCCAGGAGAACCATCTTTTCTATTAAGCGTGGATGAAGTTGATAGTCCCCAATGGACTGAAACCATACTGCGTACATAGTGAGTGAGAGATACCTCTTCAGAGGCTTAAAAAGTGGACAAAGTGCTTTGCCAATGTCAACAGTCCCCAAAGTGCACTCACTCCACTGCAGTCCTTTTCTGTTTTAAGAGGCATCGGGGTGAGGGCTGAAGACAAAACAGGAAGTTGCTTTTTTATGAGCAGTTGTTATTACTGTCCTTCTCAAACGTGTGCTCTTTCCATGACCTTTATACCAGACAGTCTGTCCCACATGACTGGGATTCTTTAGCCATAAGTGATGCGTTTTCGTCGATAGGATCACAAGTGGACAAAGGAGCCCCATTACTGTATCTCTTTTGTTTACTTTCAACCACTTCTCTAATGAGGCAGGGTTTGTGGGCACATATTGACGTTTTCTGATCTTTCAATGTAACATTGCTAAAAATGGCACAATTTTAATAACTTACAAAAATAAAAAAATCTTATTTAAAGATACAAGATCAATTAAACACACTTTATGAATAGGCTGGATAATTGATTTCTTTTATTTCCAATCAACTGCACAATGGATGTCTAGCCTCCGGCGCCTAGACTGCAGCTCCGCACAAGAAGTTTGGCCAGATTAGAAATCGTTGTGCGAAACTGAGCCTGGTTTCTCTCGAGGTTCACTTCGTCAGTTGGTGATGTTTTGTTCCTCGCTACTGTTGCCACTGGCTTGCTTGGTTTGGGACTTGTGGAGCTGCTCACTGATAAATTTGCTCTTCAGAGTTTGGACTTTCAGTAGTGAAAATTAAACCACGCTGAACTGAACTAAACTGAACTTCAACTCTGAAAACTGGACTGACAGTTTTAATTTACTAGGGCCCAGTTTCACAAACAGGGCTTAGCTTAAGCCAGGACTAGACCTTGGTTATATTAGGCTATTTAAGCCACATTTATAAAAACTGCCTTAGAAAAATACATTAATGGTGTGTACCTGTAGACAAAAAATGGAATAGAACGCAATAGAATTAAAACTGAATTGAGTTGAATTGAATATTAGGCGTACAAACTTTATTCTGTTTTACTAGTTTTATATGCTTTTTAAAATGTCTTTATTAAATGTAACACATTTTAGAACATCGAAAGTTATTAAATTGGGTTAATAATAACATTATGCAAAGGATCAGGAATTGATCATGCACAAAGATTGATCATCCAACACTTGCATTGTTTTCAGGCATAAACTTACATTAAATACTTTAAACTTGAAATAACACTGAGCTGTATCTTATAAAAAAGTAGTTCACAGGCGCTATGTGAGAGCTGCTGTTTAAAGAGAATGAAGCAGCCATATTTTAAAAAATGTAGTTTGCCGCCAAATACATGGAAAGAAAGCAATTAAACATATTGAGATTGGTGAAAGGATCATTCTACTTCATACATTTTATTTAGCCCCTAATACAAAACCTAAGATTATCAACAACAAAGTTTAAAGGTGCAGTATGTGATCTGCCAAAATGCTATTCATTAGCTTAATATCTTTGAAACACAGTCCCACCCCCGCCATCCAAAGCCACACCTCCTGAAACACGAACGCTTGCGCACCTTAAAGATGACCGTAGACAACTCACTAGATCATGTCATTTGCCAGTTAGAAAACTTTATAATACTTTATAATACTTCAATTCTGAATGAAAAACGGTATTACGTCATCTAGCACCTTTTCAGTTGTGTAGAAAGCAAAACTTGTGCAGTATTTCATGCATGCAAGGATTGCTGGTCTCACTCTCTCAAACTTTGTCCTAAAGCGACTACTGTATGCTTAGTGGTTGGCCGGCGGCATGCAAAATGTATACTTATTACTAAGCCATACTTGCATGCTATTTCAGACCAAATATTCAAAGTAGCACTATACAAACACTAAAGAGACTAAACACTATAGAGAGTGCGCCACAGGTTGTCATTGTTCAAAAATGAACCAATGTGAATAAAAAACCAACTTCATGTCAGTACAGCAGGCTAGGTTGAATAGCGCTGTTTACTGATGTTTTGTTGTTAAACTAAATAAAAATCTACATTATCGATGCTGTAAATGTCCCTTATGATACTGAAAATAGTCACATCAATCTTTCGTCGGAAGATTTCAGTGGCTGAACAACACTTCCGTGCATACTGTATAACCCTTTCGTAACAACAAAATCTACATCAGCTTTGCGTGACTAAGAGTTTTAAAACATAACATTACCTGTCTAAAAGAAGTACTTCAGCCATGGTGTCAGTCTTCCTCCAGTGTGCAAAAGTAACTCCCAATATTCATTCAGGATTTTAAAGTTTTAAATTTGAGCATTTGCAAACTAATTTTAATTGGATGAACATTTATTAGTTTTATGCCTTACCCAGAATATCAAAATACATATAAATACATTTAGATCATTTACTTTAATCATTACTTCTAGAATGTGAAGAGACTTTCAACCATCACAACAAAAAAAATGTTACTGAAGAAAGTCACCTACTGCACCTTTAAGTCAGCCCCTCTGTTTATAATGTTATGTGAGAGCAGGCGGTGATTATCAGCTGTTTGAACACACTCAACTACATGTGCGTTCGCACTATTGTTGCAATCCAGTCAAATGCGTTTTCGACTACCTCTGGAAGTGGTTAATAGTGGAACAAGTTCAAACATTTCACACCTGTACCTAGTGTTGTTAACTTATGATCTGATCTACACAAAACACATCTTAATACCAGATGTAAAAAGGGCCTCTGTACTCCTATTCCATGCCAACTTTGTGACTGAGATGCGAATCAAACTTTTTTTTTTTTTCTTTACTGTAGAAAATCAGTGGGTGCTGTTTCATGGCAAGAACAAGGATCAGGACAAAAATAAGTATTTAGTTCTCAAAAGCAATATTGCACAACATTATGTGCTCTTGCTGTCATAAATATGGAACAGTATGTGTCTCTTAAGGAGCTCCTTCAGATGATGTATTTATGGTCTCTGTTGGCGCACGTACAGCGAAACAAAACACCCCAAACGATGGCTATAAAACAGCGAGTGACGTTCAGAGGAGGAGGAGGTAGTCTGGCCTCACTGCTCTCTACTTTTGGGTGGTAAAACCCAGTCTCTGACGCACTTCATGCACTTCCAAAGGGAATCGGCCTCGACTCTTGAAAGAGTGCCAGTGTTTTTTTGGCCGGACTCGTTTATTTTCATCTAATTCAGATGGCTACACTGTTTAGAGTTGGGCTTATTTCGTAAGATTGAGCTGAATTCACTGTACAGTGTTTGTTTAAAAGTGAAGCATTGAGGCTTGAGGATTAACAATTGCTTTGCTGTCTCTGCAGATATGAACAATATCCCAGTTTGTAACTTGTTAAAGAGAGCTATGCTGTTACTTTTGGATCAGATTGGATTTCGGATAATAAATAGAAGGAAAATCCCAAAGACATTAAACAGGACCATAGTCATATGCAGAGACTTGTAGTGACTTAAGGGTGGGCTCTTTTTTACACCTAGCAACAACACAAAGTAATGTTTCACCAATCACTATTATTAGATGATTGTGAAAGATCAATAATATTTTTTTTTACTGTATGTATGATTGAGAATGTGGCAATTCTGCATATGTCTTGTACTTTAGAGCTACAGTCATTTTATATCAAAGAACGTGGAATAATTGAACTTCTCTTATGAGTAAATTAAGTTGTTTGTTTGTGTGTGTCTGTTAGGCTTGGTACATTCTAGGGGTGTAACAGATCGCGGTCAATCCGTGATTCATACAGATCACAACCCAAGATTCAGAACACACTTGACACGCGGATTAATATATTTTTTTTACTGGTAGATTAATCCTTGTAACGATTGCAGAGCGATCGCTTCTCGCGTCATTCAAATCACATGTATGAAAGCATTTAGGCTTTCCTGTGGAGTATAATGAGAAATGAAGACGTTGTGGTAGGTTATTCTGGATGTAGTGGGTTTCTTAGGTTGTTAAAGGTGTTTTCTGTCACTACTTGTTGAGCCTGCATTAATGCATTCAGTGTAAGCTGCACGATGAATCATTAAAAGATCGAGATCTCAACAATTATGTAAGATAAATTATAAATGATGCTGATTTGCATATGTTTATTAATCCTTCGAATCACTGGATTCAAATCTGTGTTTCAAAAATGCAAAAATCAGCAAAAAGATTGAGTCTTTCGTCTTTTGAGTTAGTTATAAAGGTAAAACAGTCAAATAATACAGAAGTACTGGGATAACAGTTTATTGTTTAGATAAAACCACAGATGTTTATGGTAAAGATTAAAATTACCATCATATGCATTTCACGACGCACAAATTAAAGTTGTAGGCAGCAATTACGTTATTTAACCAATAGGTGGCAACAACCAGCTATTAAAAATATGCCACTGAATAATTCTTCAAAATGACACATCTAGCAATGAAACATGAAGTTTTATGAGTGAATAACTGAATCATTTATTTAAAATGAGCCTGAAAATAATTATGGGTAGTACAAATTATAATGTTAGATTTCTACATTCAGCTTCATCAGCAACAGTAGTAGTAACAGAATTTTTCACAATACTGAATATTTTACAATTAATTTTTATTCAGCTGATTATTTCTTCATTTATTTTTAATAAAATTACAGGTTCTGTTTGTTAAAACCAAAAGTGTCTTGCAGTACTGTTTTTGTAATAAATGGAAAGCAAATTAAATCTGTCTCCTTTCCTTTTTGGCTGATCCGAAAAATGGTCCAATCCATGACTAGAAAAACATTGTGATCCGAACCGTGAGATTTGAGATCTGTTACACCACTAATACATTCCCAAATTTCAGCAGACAGTATGTGCATCCAAACACCGTTGTTATCAAAAATTGATCAGAGTTATTATTATGATAATGATAGTTCACCAAAATGAAATGCTGTCATCATTTATTCATCCTTCATCTTCTGTTAAATACTAAAGATATTTTAAGAATGTTGGAAACTAGTAGCTTTTTTTTTAACAATTGATGTCATTAGCTGTTTCCATCCACCTATTTTTATGTCTGTTTTGGATATGCGCATAAAACAATGTTTGGTGGAAACTCCAAGATGCACATACGTTTTAAAAATGTGCATAAAAAAACATATGTGCATAACTGAGTAGGAAACTTTTTATTTGATAAGAAAAGATGCACATAAACTACAATGAAAACACAAGGGTTAGATGGCGGAGGGGTATCGCGGACGAAGGACGAAAGTGAAGAGCGGGGGGTTGTCGCGGATGAAAGTGAAGAGGGTTTGGAGGTTGTGGAAGAAAGTGAAAGTAGCTTCTCCTACTGCAGCAAATTTTGTTTTAACTTTTGATATTTGGTGCCAGTTAATCAGGAAGTGCGGATTTTGTTCTCCTTGACTCATTGGATGGAAATGCTGCTTTATTCGCACGTCTTTTATGAGATATTCCAGTTTTGTGCATAAATTGAATTGCATCTTTGGATGGAAACATTAGATAATGACTCTAACCTTTTTACTTAATAGAATTTTCTTTATGGCTACCTGCCATTTCTAAAATATTATGTGTTAATGTTTGCATTAATATTTAACAGTATAATTAACACGGTATTACAACAATATTGTTCAGATTTTAATTAATTTTAGTCACTTGAAACATCATATTTCAATGTTTACTTTTTAGAAAGTAATTAAACAGTAATGAAATGAACAGAAACGACTAATTCAAGACATAGATCAATAATAGGAGTAGTCCGTTCTTGAAGTTCAGCAGTTTCAAGCGTCTAAGCAAACATTTCACGACATAGAAAAATTAATTAAATGCAAATCACAAATGTGTTTCTTATCAAATAAGTGATCGCAAAAAGTACCAAAGAAAACACTTCTTTGCTAGATTAAGTTTGTATTTGTCACACACATACAGAAGTGTGTTTGGGTTTGTATTGCAGTTCTCTCATTATACCGTTTGTGTTGTTGTTTTGCAGAGCTCCAGTACTCGTGGCTGTGGCCTTGATTGAAAGTGGGATGAAGTATGAAGATGCCATCCAGTTCATCAGACAGTACGTACATCTCTCTCTCTTGACTTTTTTTCAAGGACGACAGGCCTCAAGCTCTTGACGTCAGCTGCCGTATTCATACGAGTGGATCTTAAATGCTGGTTCTCTGCCGCTATGCATAGCAGAGTGCATTTTGATAGCAAGGCTAAGCCTAAAGCTTTCAGAGCGCACAGGTTTTGCAGTTGACCCTTTGTCAAGCTCCAACCCTCTCAGTTACTGTTCCCTTGCCTTTTCAGTGCTATTTTCAGTCCAGTGTGGGCTGAAATGAAACGTGACATTTAAGGCTGGGTATCGATTTAGATGTCCTGATTAGATTCAGTGAGTATAGACTTAAATTCAAATCCATTTGCAAAAAATTATCATTTAGTTTTTATTAATTTTCATTGTTAACATTTCCGACAGCAGCTGCAGTCATGTGATGACTATAGTGTAAAAAATATCTGTCAATTAACAGTTTTTGTATTTTGTTCTTCAAAAGTGTTTTCATTTATTTACGGTTGTGAGTTGCATTGTGGGGCATTGATCTCTGCTCTGTCAACTTTTCATGTTTAAACTTCAGCTCTACTTTATTGACATTTTAGTAGGTTGAAATAATATAATTAATAAGAAATATTATATATAGGGAGAGAAATATGTGTGTAAAATAACAAAGTGTACTGTCAGTTTATTACAAGGTTTTTTTTACTGTAATATACAACACCAACCCAGACAATACATCTCTTTAAACTATTCAAAATGTTAATAAAAGTCAGGTGTTTGAATTTTTCAAGGTTAAAAGTTGTTAGAAACATCAAGGTTCCATAATGCAATTCTAAAGCATAAATAATTTAAAATAAGATTAATAAGATTTTTGTCAATTTTAGGCTGTGTTATTAGAAATCGCTGAAATTGTTTGGTGTAGTAATATGGAAGTGTAATGATCAAGACCTGACGAGTAGGGTCTGTCTGCGGACTGCAAGACAGGGGCGGAACATGAAGGTGCATGACTTGTAGTATTTTAAGAGGCATAACTTGAAGTTATGGAGTACCACATGTCAAAACTATGTTGTTCGCAAGATGGCACTGTACATCAGTTATTAACATCTACACCTACTCCACACCTAAACCCAGCCATCACAGTTCTTAACGTCTATACCTGCCACAACCCTAAACCCAACCCTCTATTGTATTAACGTCTACACCAAGGGTGCTCAACCCTGTTCCTGGAGATTTACCTTCCTACAGAGTTCAGCTCCAACCTTCATCAAACACACCTGACCCAATCAATTAGAACCCAAACAGCACTTGATGATTACAGGCAGGTGTGTTTGGTGAGGGCTGCAAGTGAAATCTGCAGGAAGGTAGATCTCTAGGAACAGGGTTGAGCACCCCTGGTCTACACCTTCCCCAACCCTAAACCGAACCATCACAGTTATTAACGCCTATACCTACCCCAAACTTAAACCCAATCATCATCGTTATTAACGTCTACACCTTTCCCAACCCTAAACCCAACCATCACAGTTATTAACGTCTACACCTACCTCAAACCTTAACCAAACCATCAACGTAATAATGTCTACACCTTCCCCAAACCTAAACCTAACCATCATAGTTATTGTCTATACTTACCCCAACCCTATACCCAACCATCACAGTTATTAAGGTCTACACCTACCCCAAACCTAAACCCAACCATCAACGTTATTAACGTCTACACCTTCCTAAAACCTAAGACCTACCATCATAGTTTTTGTCTATATCTATCCCAACCCTAAACCCAACCATCATTGTTATCAATGTCTACAGCTACCCTAACCCTAAACCCAACCATCACAGTTACTAACGTCTACACCTACCCCAAACCTAAACCCAACCATCAACGTTAATGTCTACACCTTCCCCAAACCTAAATCCAACCATCATAGTTGGTCTATATCTACCCCAACCCTAAACCCAACCATCAGCGTTATTAATGTCTACACTTTCCCCAATCCTAAACCCAATCATCATTGTTATTAATGTCTACACCTACCTTAACCCTAAACCCAACCCTCATTGTTAATGTCTACACCTTCCCCAAACCTAAACCCAATCATCACAGTTATTAATGTCTACACCTACCACAACCCTAAACCCCAACCATCATCATTATTAGCATTTACACCTTCTCGAAACCTAAACCCAACCATCATCATTATTAACATCTACACCCTCCCCAAACCTAAACCCAACCATCATCATAATTAAGGTCTACACCTTCCCCAAACCTAAACCCAACCATCATCATAATTAACGTCTACACCTTCTCAAAACCTAAACCCAACAATCACAGTTTTTAATGTGTATTTGCTACCACAGGGGGCAACACAGAGTAGGCTAACTGTCATGACAAAACAGATGAAGAAGTCAGCGAGTTGCATGGTCGAGTTGCTAAATGAATGAATATAATAATAAATCAAATGAATTGGTTGTGGATAAATTTGGAGGAAACTCGGGAAATCATTTGGTGATAATGTTCTCTGTTCTTCGCCATCTTGCCAACAACATCTCGTTGTGACATCTCGCAAGGTTCAGTGGGATCTCGAACACTGCAAGTTACACCCCTTGTTACGCCCCCGTCTTGCAGTCTGCAGATACACTTGGACCTGACTGCCTACTTTAGGTGTGTGTTTATCTAAAAATAATTGCACACCTTGTTCATCAGCCAATCAGAATCAAGCTTTCAACAGCCCTCTTGTGAATACATCAGATAAATGCTACATATATTAGGAAAGCTTTCAATCCTATTCAGCCAAGAGAATGTTTTTTATTATTATTTGATTACTATTAATGTCATAAACAGTGTGTTATTGGGATGCTCTTGCTTCAGGAAGTTATATAACGTGTCTAGATTGCTTTCACTTTAGACTTTACTGACGGTTTACAAAATGAGAGTTTACAGTGTGTATTTGACCATTCCAGCTGCACTAAGCCTTAAAATTGAAGTGAATCGAGCTCTCACATGCTGAGGTGTCTCTTTCTGTGTGATGCTTTTGTTGTGTCTGCCACAGAAAGGCGTCTCTTACACATTTTTTAATTACTCATCAAACACGTCCCACTCTTTCTTTGGGTTCATCCATGTTCCTTTGCTGCTCTGATGTACAGTATATGTCTACAGGTAAATTATATTGAAAAAAATCTATTTATGATGGGAATACACTGAAATTTTCAATTTTGGATCAAAACCAAAACTCTTCTAGATCCACTTGGATGAAATAATTAAACTGAAAATGCTCTGTACTAATTATACAGTTTTATTAAAAATAAAGTAATTATGTAAGACTTTTTTTTTATTTATCTCAGTAACTTCAATTACGCTGAAAAAGTAAAAACACAAGCCAATAAAATAACCACATTTTATTAATAATGAATGAGTTGAGATGCGTCATTTTACCACTGTTGCCCTGACAGTAGCACTATATTAAGCAGCACATTTTGGTGGAGTTTGCTTTGTGTGAATCATACGCAGATATATACTGTACAGTGCTCTGCATATATAAGTACATCCCTCATAATTCTATCTTTTAAATTCATATTTTTAGTAGGAAGGTATTTAATATTATATTTGTGCATATACATTAGATTAATCAGTACTAAAGCCAAATCTGGAGCTTATCTAACAAATATGTTATTGAAAAAAAATAAAAAAATGAATATATATTAGGGATGCAACGATTAACCGGTTTCACTATTAACCGCGCTTTAATTCATCACAGTTAATTAATCGTAAATGCTTCTCAACACCGCATTTCTGCACAGAACAAAACTGCAGTAACTAAACAATGTTATGCCAACTGTGCGCTAGTTTGTACACCGAGACTAATAACCACACACACTGCATTAATTATGACTGAGGCTATTAACTAAGGCAAGCCTGTGTAAGTTCATTATTTCCAAAGGAGGGACGCGCACGCGACGCAACGCGCTCATGCTTTTCAGGTGCACTATTTGAGATGGGGGCTTTTGTGACCGCGGGAACTGCAAACGGCTGAAGTTTAAGGAAGAAGCAATGAAAAGTACACAGGTTTGCAAGGCCACCTAAAGTGGCAAATATTGGCGCCGATGAGCGCGATCATGTGGTGAATGTTGATCTGCCAGCCGAGATCAATCGAGAGATTTCAGAGAGAGTGCTAAAAGACCCGGTGGATCAGCTGTTTAATGGCCCGAATCTCGGTGCGTTGCATTCACTGCGTGTTCAGCACAAATGTCCGCTAAATGTAAAATCTAACAGTGTATAGATCTTTGCCAAAGAAGCTCGACTTTACTAAGTTCATACTGAAACTTCGGCTCATGACAAAGAACGGTACTGTGCAGGTGGTTATCGCGAGAACCCTGCTTTGCGCTGCTCATGTATTGGTTCGGCTGACTTGCCTGCTTTTTTCCACAAACATAGAAAAATGCAAATCAGCGCATAACAAGACTGAGCATTTCAAATGACACAAACCCTAACCAAAACTTTTAAAGAGTAGTAGAAGTAAGACTTTTCTTCCTTTCTTTTGTCCGATCTTTCTGGTTCTTAAATTGACATGCATATTAAAACAATAGTGCAAAATCTATATTTCTTACTGCAATGCTTCGTTTTTGTTTGATGCAAACTCTAGATTTTTTTTCATAATGTAACAGTTGGACTTTTAATAGCAGATAACTCACATTCAAGCACATTCAGGGCAGCATGATAATGTTATTCATTGTTATATTATTGTCGTCATCGACATCATTAATATTATATTTTCATTTTGGAATTATTGCACAAATATCAATAAGTCATAACAGAATTAGTTAGTTGTTTCTGGTTTTTGTTAGTCCTGAGTGATGTTGTTTTCAAATACAATAAATCTGTAATATACAATTTGCAGGGGTGATCATTTATTTTTGGTGGGTGCTCCTAAGTTTTTTATGGTGCTCCTAAAATTTTGGAAGTTTGAAGCAAC
Organism: Danio kyathit; assembly: GCA_903798195.1. Taxonomy (NCBI): domain Eukaryota; kingdom Metazoa; phylum Chordata; class Actinopteri; order Cypriniformes; family Danionidae; genus Danio; species Danio kyathit. The sequence goes on along the minus strand of LR812537.1, from coordinate 30,917,795 downwards.
AGTGCTACCAAGTAAAAAAGGTTCATTCCAAGCCCTGCATTAGACAAATACCATTTTTTATTTATTTATTTAGTCATTGTTCTGTCATTTATTTACAGTGTAAAAAATTATGTTTGTTTAAATGTCAAACATTATACTTATTTTTAAGCACAAAAAGAGAAATGGGCTATTGTTTGTTTTTAATATGATTTTGTGCTGTATTAATTGGTTACTGAGCAGCAATAAATAACACTTTAAAATATGAGTTTTCATGTGATTTTTCTAAACTAGTAGTGTTTTGAAATTAATGAATGCATAATAATCGTGATAACCGTGAAACCGTGATTATTTCTCAGACTATATTCGTACAACCAAAATTGATAATCTTTGCATCCCTAATATATATATATATATATATATATATATATATATATATATATATATATATATATATATAATTATTATTATAATTTGTTTTTTCACCAAAATATATTACATTTTATTCTGAGAAACAGATAAAAATATTCAAAATGGGGTGTACTTATTTATACTGAGCACTGCATGTGTACATGAGCCGAGTGTCCACAGAACAGAGTACTTTGAGCTAAGCACATGTACAGTCTAGTTGACGGTGCGCTCGCTGCACTCTTACTTTGGTTGGCGCAGTATCAAATCGTCTTTGCGCAGTGCAAGCTATTGAAGTGAATGGGTTTCATAGCGCAGCTCTTTGCGCATCTGATGTAAAAGCTGATTCAGACCTGGAGAAAGTGTAAAACCTACATGCTGAGCGGAGCGCTACTGAATAGTGTGGTGCAGCACGGCCTTTTTTGGCTCATATTTTCAACTATATTTCTTTTGTTGGATCCCTCTTTTGAGAGTTTTTGAGAATTGATATCAGATTTTTGGTTATTTTTTGACATTGCAAAGCTGTTCTGATGAAAAAAAAATAATAATTTGTAATGTAATGAAATTGAAAATCAACATACCATTTGTTAATTGTTTATGTTGTTCTTTGCTTTGGCAGGAAGCGCAGGGGTGCAATAAACAGCAAGCAGCTGACCTATCTAGAGAAATATCGGCCCAAACAGAGACTGCGCTACAAGCACCCGCACATTTTTAAGAACAAGTGCTGCATCATGTGACTGCGGAAGCAAACTCCACTGTTCTGAAGCCAGATCAAGCTGACGGACTGGGCCACAACCCATGCACTTTGCTGATTTGCTATTAAAACACGAACTGATTGGGTCTGGACGAAAACCCCACTGGTGCCTCAATCCTCCTCACTCTGATTGTGGTGTGGAAACTGCCATGGCTTTTCTGAGGTCTAAAAGGCTGCGTATCTCCAAAGTTCAGGGGATAGAGTGAAAGCCGCCTTTGACCCTGCACCAGGACTGACTCCTAAATCATGCCTCAAATGATCGTGATTGTCTGAAAGAGCCAGTCGGTGCGAAAATGTGAATTGTGGATTTAAAAAAAAAATCTGTGCTCTTTCTCACTTATTTTTTTTTCTTTCTACCGCTTTTCTGCGCTGCTTCTCAAGGGGTCTGTTTTGTTTTCAGATGACTACAGTTGCTTTAACACCATTCAGTTTTCAGCACAAATCTTCTTATAGGTCAATTTTCCCATGATGCTTTTATGTTTTGTGAGCAAACAATGGTTACATTGGACTAATGAAGGGCTCATCTGAACGAACTCTGCTGTTCCTATTAAAGCGAGTGCCAGACACTAAATTGTTTCTGTAAGCCACATGAAGGCCAATGAGTTTAACAACCAAGATGTTTCTTCTGCGTGTTTATCTGCTTAAAATCAGCCCTTGTGTTTGTTGAAGTAATTTTAATGTGATGGGACTGACTGCAGGGTCTGTTTGTGATACTTGTCCATTCAGGTCAACAGAAATGGGATGGTAAAAAATGACCCTGTATGAATGAATTCTGAGATGAGACTGTGGTTTAAAGTTGTTTTACTCTGTTTTTTTTAAGAACACACCTCCAGCTGCATAATAAAAATAAAGGCTGTTGCAATCATGAATCAGGACTGTGTGTTTTGTTAAGTGACCTCATCAGGTTAAATGTGAATGAATATTCCCATACTGCCCTCTGCAGGACAAATATGCTCTCTGTTTTTGATGAAGTCGAGACTGCACATATGGAGTCAAAAACAGATATTTTTGCCATAGCACTGACCACTGGTTTGGAAATTCAAGATTTATAATTGCCTTAATGGCTGAACTTGAAATCGTCTTTTATCAAATACTTATTACGTTAATCAATCAGAGAATATCAAATTGTTAATTTGCAAATTATTGGTTTAAGCTTCTTAATTGTAAGGGCGTAAATTATTTTACATAATTTTTGATCACCGTAGGCAATGTAGGCAGCACATAACTATTCAAATACATGTCAATCCTCCTTTGTAATATGTAACTAGGCATCATATAAACTAAATGAAAACCCAAACTAAATGCGAACTCACATTCACTTGCTCAGCTTGTCACCACAGCGACATGAACATACAATCCCATTAAAAATAAACATAAATCAAACTCGGGTCTGTAGCCAGCCTGGTGAAAGGGGTGGTTCTTTTTTTCTCAAAAATATGAACCTTTTTCCAGTTATACACCTCGTTTTCTATTCAATTATGAGATTTAAATGCTGCATTGTAGTGACGTTTTAAGCAGTATTTTTTTTTTGCTGGATTAGCTAGCTTGATGGGTCATCCTAACTACATATTGTTGAAAGATTTAGACTAGAGAAAAATAGGAATCTGTTAGTTTTAAATTAAAAACTGACCTATTGTCATAAGAAACTGACCAACACATGTGTCCTCAGTCAGAATTTTGCCATTTTAATTAAAAAAAATATTAAAACATAATAATAATAATAATAATAATAATAATGTAGTGTTTCACAATTTTTTACAAGCCTCTTTTGTAAAATAAAAAAAAAAAAAAGAAGAAAGTACATTTGAAAATTCATGGAAAACAATAGCCAAAATAGTATTCAAATGAATTTAATATGGGCCGCTTTTGGTGCTTCACACCTTTTAATTGGTCAAAAAGGTCCAAGATTTAAAATAAAAGTTACTTGCGTACATCCGATACAATTGTAGAATAATTCTGAAGTCGGTTAACTGACTTTGAAACTTTAGCTTAAATAGGCCTATATATATATATACACACACACACACACACAGTTGAAGTCAGAATTATTAACCCTGAAACCATCGTTATACAATAACTTGCCTAATTACTCTAACCTGCCTAGTTAACCTAATTACCCTAGTTAAGCCTTTAAATGTCACTTTAGGCTGTATAGAAGTGTCTTGAAAAATATCTAGTAAAATATTATTTACTGTCATTATGGCAAAGATAAAATAAATCAGTTATATTTTTTGCTGTTTAAACTATGTCTGAAATATATTTTAAGATAAAGTTGAAACATAGGCTAATAAATTACTTTAAAGTTAATAATTGTGTTAACGGTAAAATCATTGTGTTAATATACTTTTATTTAAAGATGTTATTATATTGTTATTATATTTTAAAAATTATTTTGAGAAAGTAAAACTATATTAAATATTAGGCGTATTTTAGTTTTTTTGTTCGGTTATCCGAGGAAACTGTAATTGACTTTTTTTATTGATCATTAACGCGTTTATTGACTATTTCGCTTTTCATTATTGTAAAATGTGCTTCAACTTAAAATACATGTATTTTGCAGTTTTATAACGTTAATGCATAGCCTACACAGATTATTGATTTGAACGCTGACGTGAGATTTGTGGCAGGTTTAAATGCACATTCTTTATTGGAATTCTTTGTTGGGTGTTCATATGTTTGTAGTGGTGAGTGGTTTTGTGCAGTTGGAGATTTTTCGATTGATCACGGTTATTGTTTCTCGGTTACCAACACTGTTTTCGGACTTGGACTACTGCTTTGGATTTGCGTTTTATCTGGTTTTGACGATTGGCTCTGACTCGGTTTTGGATTCCCGTTAACAACCCTTTTCTGGACTTGACTCACGGCTTTGGACACCCCTCGGATTGGTTATCTCGGATATAAAACCCAATTTTAAAATGGGAGTTTTATCAGTGTGTGTGAGTATGCGATATTCACACAAGATTAATAATAATTCACAAATGCTTACTGTTAACTTAATTAAATTGAATTAAGACTTCATAAACTCATCAGTACTTGTTGTCATTATTGTTTCATTATTCCTGTAGGTTGGTGTTGAATATAATAAATGTTATGATTAATTCACTCTGTTACTAAACTGTAAACTTAATCACTTTCTCATGCAGTGCTCTACAAAATTGTCCTGGTTTCTTCCTAACCCTCTTCTTGTGCAGGAGCAAACACAACGTAGGGTGTTTGGTGTGCCCTTGTCCCATCTGAGGAAGAACGGTCAGATGAGGCAGAGGCTTCCTATAGCACTCACACACTTAGTGGGCTTCCTGGAGAAGCATGGTGAATGCTGTGTGTTTCACAGTGCTTCCATGTCTTTGTCATTTATGCTGAGACTGAAAAATACATGTTTATGTTTAGGCCTTAGTACAAGCGACCTGTTCAGGGTTGGTGGGACACACCTGCGCCACCATGAACTGAGGAAGTGTTTTAATAAAGGAGGATTTCCAAAGTTGAACATGGAGGATGTTCATTCCTCAGCCTTCGCATTGAAACTTTTCGTCAGTGCACTTCCCGGTGGCCTCATTCCTGAGCCACTCATGATTGAGCTGCTGGAGGTGTTCATGAGTAAGTCAAGTTAAAATGCTGATGAGTGAACATTTAGTGTACTTGCTCCACATCCAAATAGATGTATCAAAATCCTGAGATCTTTATCTTGTAGTTTTCAAACTGAGAAAACGTCACCAGGCAGTAAGAAAAATCCTGGACACACTTCCAGAGGAACATTTTAGCATCCTGTCCTATTTAGCTTACTTCCTGTCCTGAGTGGCTGCAGAGAGTCATGTCAACCGCATGACCACCACCAACCTGTCCATATTGTTTGGACCGATCATCTTTCAGTAAGTGTACATCTGTATTCAACTGATGTTGTGTGTACATCAGAAACATAACTCAGGACTGAAGTGTTTTACATTTGTAGGATCTGAGACGAGTCGGAGATCAGTCTGATGGAGCATAAAATAAAAAAAGGATATCTGGTACATTTTTTAATGTGACATGTTTTTGTTTTCTGTGTGTGTAGTGTTCCTCAAGCCCCAACATCAGCCCATCAACATCAGTGCATCAGTTTCACAAATCTTCTGGACAACCTCAAACATCTACTTCCAAACATTTACCCTCACGCATCTGTTTGCAATTCAATCAGAATGTTGTTAATCTGATGAAATGATGATAGATATTTAGTTTTTGGTTTGGTTCATGAGTGAGAGATTTAGAAATGTGTTTGTGTGTTTGAGGAGGCAGACAGTGTGTTTGAGGAGAGAGGAGACATCGCCATTGAAGAGTGTGTCCAGCTGCTGCCTCTCACAGAGAACAGGTACAGATGCTGAACACAAACACACACAGCAGACTGATGCTGTTCAGATCACACACACACACACACACACACACACACAAATGTTCAAAAACAGTTATAATAAAAGATGATTTGTGAAGTGCTAGTCATTATACTCATGCTTGTGATCTGTCTGTCTGTTTCTTAAAGGTCAAAGCCAACCAAAAAATTGAATGACTTGGGTGCCTGAAAACAAGATTAACTCATTTTTTGTAGAAAGTTTGGCTTATGCACTGGCAGGTACAAAGTGCAAGATTTAAAAAGTTTAACATTTTATGTCTGCTGGTAAAACGAGGGATTTAGTTAGGGATTTAATTATGAAAATGCCTACATGAAATTTAAAAATGTACATTAAACTGTAAAGTACACAGGTCTTGAATGTGCTGTCTAAGCAGGTGTTCTCTGTTTTCTTTGTGTCTTATTTATTTCTTTTTCATAAAGCCCCTATACAGAGAGTGAAGAGCCTTCTGGAGCCGGTGATGGATGACCGCAGCCAATGAGGGTCACCGGAAAACAGTGAGGGCCGGTGAGGGTCACCGAAGGACAGTGAGGGGTTGGTGACAATCACCTTGAGTATCAGAGAGGGTTTGGTGATGGTCACCTGGGTACACAAAGGTTTGGTGAGGGTCACCAGAGAATAACAGGACTGGTGAGGGTCACCAGAGGACAATGGGACAGGTGAGGGTCACCTGAAAACACTGAGGGGTGGTGAGGGTCACAAGAGGACATGGGACTGGTGAGGGTCACCTGAAGACATGGAGGGTTGGTGAGGGTCACCAGAGGATAATGGGACAGGTGAGGGTCACCCGAAGACACAAAGGGTTGGTAAGGGTCACTAAATTAAAGCTTGTCATTTTCGTTTAATTACTGTCTCTCTTGTTTTTTATGTCTGTATTCTGGATAGTCTTTAGTGTGTAGTTGTGCAGGCAAGTTGTTCAATTTTCTGCACTCAAATGTTAACAAATTTATAAACATTTAAAATCAAATAAACATGGTATTACAAAACATTAATTCATTTATTTTTTTTCAGCTTCGTCCCTTTATTAATCCAGGTTCCTGGGAAACATCCACACACACTCATTCACACTCATACACTTTGGACAATTTAGCCAACCCAATTCACCTGTACCGCATGTCTTTGGACTTGTGGGGGAAACCGGAGCACCCGGAGGAAACCTACGCAAACGCAGGGAGATATTACAAAACAATAAACATAAAAATGTGTGACATTACATAATTTTGTTTATTGTTTATTATATATAATAAAATAAAATAAATCAATAAAACTCAAAATCATGTCACTCTAAACTTAAATGGCAAAAGTACAGTATATTACACAAGGAGCTGGCTTTATTGCAGGTCAAAGAGAACATTTCCCAGTGTATTCTTGAACATGTCACGAGGTAATTACTACTTTCAGAAAAATATTGGATGTTGTTGATTTTCTTTGAGGGACAATTCTAAAATAATGAAATCAAATAAACCAACAGGTATTAAAACGCATTACAGTAGTTCTCATTGTCACATATTGAAGCCAAAAGAAAATACTAACTAAATTAACTAAAATCTTTGTGAATAGTGTATGTATTTACTTTGAAGATGATTATTATTTGCAATCTTTAGGGAAGATTAAGTTTGTCGGAAAGGCCAGCAGATGACACTGTTCACCGTATACTAATTCTTAAATCACAATTAACTTTTTCCCTTCATATCATCACTAGATGCACGCACACGCACGCGCACACAAACACACACACACACTTTTTATTGACATTTAATTGTCTTACCAAGATACATAAAACAAGTGAACTTAATTAAACTCGATTAAATGTAAATGGCTTAAACACGAATGATACACTTTAAAAGCCAACAATCAACTTTATCAAATGAAATGAGTGTAGTTTACTCAAAATTGACTGAAAGTTAATTCTACTGATTTGGAAAGAGTTTTGAACTCAGTGTTGAAGATAATGAGTTAATTAAATACCTCATTACTTCAACTTAAATGGAGTAAGTTCACAGAACTCATATAGGTTAGTTTTTAACTCAGATTGTTTGTTGCAATCGGCTTCCTCAAACGGTTTGAGTTGACTTAACTTATTGGGGTTTACAGTGTAGTTAAAAAATGTGTATAAAAATCAACACGAATGGCATGAGTCACGATTTAAACTAGACGTTAAAGTTTTTTTTTATTGCAAATACAACAGATAGAAATACAAACAGATAGAAGTATAGTACAAACAATACAAATATTACTTTTTTGCAACGAGAGAAATGTGACAATTTTAAAGAAATATAATAAAGGTAAAGCAAAAGAAAGACAATGAGATAGAAGAAGAAGAAAAAATAAATAAATAAGAGAGGGCACATGAAAAAAATAATACACATTAATGCATAATATTAAATATAGCACATGTTTTATAAGTTTTAACTGCTTTCTTGTTATGAGACTCTGTAATCGTTTTCAAGTACAGTTCCAATTCTCATTTAAAAAATACAAAATTTGGCTTACATTGAGTATATTTACATTTATGTATGAACATTTTTTCCAATAAATAAAACGAGATTTATACAAAAAGTTGAATTAGGGAATTGTTTTTATATAATATAAAACCCCAAAATAATATGTTTATACAGGGAGTGCAGAATTATTAGGCAAATTAGTATTTTGACCACATTGTCCTCTTTATGCATGTTGTCTTACTCCAAGCTGTTTAGACTCGAAAGCCTACTACCAATTAAGCATATTAGGGGTGTGGTCTAATGACATCAACACCCTATATCAGGTGTGCATAATTATTAGGCAACTTCCTTTCCTTTGGCAAAATGGGCCAAAAGAAGGACTTGACAGGCTCCGAAAAGTCAAAAATAGTGAGATATCTTGCAGAGGGATGCAGCACTCTTAAAATTGCCAAGCTTCTAAAGCGTGATCATCGAACAATCAAGCGTTTCATTCAAAATAGTCAACAGGGTCGCAAGAAGCGTGTGGAAAAACCAAGTCGCAAAATAACTGCCCATGAACTGAGAAAAGTCAAGCGTGCAGCTGCCAAGATGCCACTTGCCACCAGTTTTGCCATATTTCAGAGCTGCAACATCACTGAAGTGCCCAAAGGCACAAAGTGTGCAACACTCAGAGACATGGCCAAGGTAAGAAAGGCTGAAAAACGACCACCACTGAACAAGATACACAAGCTGAAACGTCAAGACTGGGCCAAGAAATATCTCAAGACTGATTTTTCTAAGGTTTTATGGACTGATGAAATGAGAGTGAGTCTTGATGGGCCCGTGGCTGGATCGGTAAAGGGCAGAGAGCTCCAGTATGAGCTCCAGGTATCATGAAAGATGAGCTTGGGGGGCCTTTTCGGGTTGAGGATGGAGTCAAGCTCAACTCCCAGTCCTACTGCCAGTTTCTGGAAGACACCTGCACACACAGATATCCTCCTAAAATAGCTAAAACTAAAAACAAACTAAAAACTTCTTCCAAAAATATTCAGCTTTGATATTAATGAGTTTTTTTGGGTTCATTGAGAACATGGTTGTTGTTCAATAAAAAAATTAATCCTCAAAAATACAACTTCCCTAATAATTCTGCACTCCCTCTAGCCTCAAGAAAAAACACATTGGACAATTAGAGAATTCACATCAGAGCAGAAAGATTTAACAAAGGGGCATTCCCAAAACAAGTATACAACTGACTCACAAGAAGTCTCACAGAAAGAGCAAAATACGTCAATGTCATTTTTGAATTTCTGTAAAAATGTAACTGGATAAAATCTATGAATAATATTGAAAGATATTTCTTTAATTTTCATTTGTTAAAAAACATTTCTGGGGCAGTGACCAAACATACGACCATTTAATATCATCAAAAAGGTTGTTCCAATAAGAAATAGAAGAGGGATTTGAGATGAAAGGATCTAAAAAGACATTTAAAAAGATTATTCAGTTTCATATTCTCACTTGTTGCAGACATATAAGAACAAGTAGCCTAAGGTAAATTAACCTACATGAACATTTAACAGATTATTTGGTCTGCAAGCTTTTATTTCCACTTATGAAATGTTAAAACTGTTAAAATTATTAGATACAAAATGATTATGATTTAACTCAATCAGCTATCAAGGTCTACTACAGTAAAACACCGCCCTCTAATGGTCAATGCTATATACTGCTACATTAACTTTAGAAACTACTGCGATTTACCTTAGCTACTAAAACTGAGTTAATGACAGACTTTTTATGTATTATTTATCATGTTAAACAAAATCTGTTTCGCAGTTTCTAAATAAAAGTGTATTCAAGAAATTTCATTTAATTTTCTAAACCAATTGTAAATGTAGCCAATTATTGTATGATAATAATAATTAATATTAATACAATAACAACAACAACAATATACGTGATTTTTAATATAAAATAAATATTGTAATCAAATTTATTTACGACGTAATCTTTAAAAAAATGTTTGTGTTTTAACAATACAATCATATATATGTATTATACACATATATTATACACAAGGACAATTCATAATAATAATTAAAAAAAGGAAGATAATAAAAACAGGGTACAGAGTTTTAACACTTTTTTGTTGTAAACATTTTGTAAAGTAATAATTAAACAATTTAAGTCACAAAGAAAATTCTGCAACTTAGGTAATGATGAAGAAAATTTACACTTGTGAATATAATATTTACCCAATAAAATAAATAAATTGCCTATAAATACAATCAATCAATCAAAATCAATGTTAAACACATTTTGTTGTAAAAAAAGACGGATAAATCAGACCAAAACACTTTAACATTTGACAAAAAGATGATCAATCGATTCGTTACTTAAGGAAGTCCTAAGAGGCCATGCATTAAAATATTTATTCTCTCTTGTTATGTCGTGATCACGATTTAATTATCTCGTTGAGTTACAGAAGACACAATTTGAATTAGGATTACCAAATTTAGATACAATCTCGTTTGTGGGGTAGATATTGTGTAACACTTTAAAATGTAATTCTTGAACTTTGTTGGGAACACAAGATTTGTAAGGTAAGAGCCAAGCTTTTTTTCAATTAATTTTATCTATTGGAGAATTCCAAAGATATTTACGACGGAACCAGTTGCAACCTTGCAACGTGCTTGACGTTGTCGGGGGCGTGGCTTAAGTTGTATGCCTCAAAAAGTAAGTGGCTCTAACGGATCGAAAAATGTCATTGTTTATCTGCTGCTACAGAAATGACTCCGAAAAGACTTATTTGCTCGGTGATTTCTCGTTTACATGAGTCGAGCATTTAACTGAAACACTTAAACCTGCAGCACTTTACTGAGTTTTGACGGTAATCCTAGGTAACGTATGCTAACAGTACTCGGCTAAATGCGTGAACTTCAGTCAGCTGTTTCTGGTTTAAAGCTCTTCCTGTCATGGAGTGCGCGAATATTTCCAAGTATTCCTGGCTGGATTTGGCGTTCACCGTGATCGGCGTGTGCACCTATCTGTTTGACGTGGGCTCGGACCTGTGGGTCGCGAAGGAGTTTTACGTGCATGGAGATTTCATCTGGTTCGGGGTCTTGGTGGGCTTCATGCTCGTATCATCTGTCACCGTTCAGCTCTTCAGCTGGTTTTGGCTTCAGTATGACCGCAAACTGGAGAACTTCGAGTCTCAGGAGTCCGCCGGGAATGTCGTTTTGTTCAGTGGAGCGAAAAGAGTCACATTTTCGCTGCTTTTGCACGTTTTTCAGCTGGGTCTCTTCATCAGGTGAGACTCTGCAACTGTTTACTAATGGTTTATTTTCATGTGTGTTTGAAATGTGTGCTCAAAATATGTTTAAAAGTTAATGTTTCAATTTACAAGTCTGTTTAACCATTTAACTGCCATTTAAAATGATGGTTTACACACACAACATTGTTGGTTTACAAAAAAAAAATCAAACAAACATAATTCTGTTGCACTACTACACTAAACAATCAAACAAGAAAATTTTTAATGAGAATATGAAATATTTTATGGCATACTTAAAAAAAATAAGGATGATTTAGTATTCAGAAATGTTTTATTTTGAATATATTTAAAAAAATAAATGGGTCTTACACTTCATATTTTCAGATTTTTTAAATAGTATATTCCGGTACTTTTACCATGAACTGACATATCAGTCATTTGGTAGAGGATTATATTTTAGAAATTATAGGATGTATTGGGAAAAAATCCATTAAATGTGTTAACTAGCGACATTAAGAGTTAAGTAAAAGCAATCCAAAGAATGTTTCTTGGTGGGGTAGTTAAAGAGTTAAATATTCTATAAAAAACACAAAAACAAGTTTTAATAAAGAGTTACTGTAAACACAAATGTCAAATTCCTAGTGGTCATGCAGTAATCTATCCAGAGCTGAACTAACTCACAGGAGCTTATGGTGACTTTTGTTATAAATACTGAGTAGATGTTATTTCCTTTTAATGAAAATCTGTAGTCAAAGCATGCAAATCCTTAGATTTACATTTGTAAATTTAATTTAGTGTGGCAGTGGCAATATTCAGGCACTGCAGTTAGATGAGGATATCATGGTTACTGTATGCACCAATATCCATAATCATTCATATCGTGACTGCATGGTACTAAAAGGATTTAAAAGGGGAAATGGTTTTTCAGTTGTACTACTTCCAGGGCCAGTTGACCGTAGAGTCATGTTGACATTTCCCCTGATTTCCTAATATTTGTGTTGCTCTGTTTATCTCACACTGATAGATCTCATGGCAAAACTGATTAATCACTCACATATGCAGCATGACGAAGAGTCACATTTCAAATGACATTGAGATTTTTAAAGTAGTAAAGCATGTGACGGCATGTTTGTGGACTTTGATGTACAGTGCCTGCTGCTGTGTTCAGCTGTTATGTGTTTAATGCAATAATTGAAGGCCAAGCTTTCATTTACAGTTGGATGCTTGGAAATGCAATGGGTTCATTCTGTGTCAAATCAACCAGATTTCAGAAATTGTCCAGGCTCAAATTTCCTATATATATATATATATATATTTTTTTTTTTTTTGATGAAAAACAAACATAAATAGTGTTAAAAACTAAATATTTGATTGGCATTATGTTAGGGCTGGGCCGATAAACGATATTATATCAAATCGCAATACAATTTTTGTTGATAACAATGACAAGCTCTGGACTTTTTTGTTCTATGTTGATATAAGAGCAGAAATGTGCAGATATATTGATCTAAGAGCAGAAATGTGCAGCAATGGGAATCTACAAGTGCATTGATATTAGAGATTTACCAATTTTTCGGCCACTGAAAACTTATCGGCCGAAAAAATGTTATGCCATTCAATGGACCCTGTAATTTTTGTGGCTTCAGTCATTGTTGGGATACTCTTTTAAATCTAGAAGCATTAACAACTTATACCAAAATATATATCGTTATCACTCAATATGGAATATAGTTATTGAGATTGCATTTTTGCCTTATTGCGCAGCTCTATATTATGTATATTTACTAACTTATTCACTATTTTGTAGAAGGGATCACAATGACATTTTATTAGAATTTGTCATTAGGAGACAAATTAGAGGAGGATAATAAAATATATATATAAAAAAAAAAATATATATATATATATATATATATATATCAAGGTGTAACATCTTTTTTTAAAAGATCTTGTTTTCATGGCCCTTTAAGTGGAGAAAAAAAACTTCTATTCTAAAGTTTGCATACCTGTAACTTGACTAGAACTATTTTTAGTATCTTTTCCAGATTTTGGTGCTTGATTTTAATATATTTGATCTTTTATAAAACATTTTTTTTTTCCACATTTGGGTTTTAAAGTTAAATTGTGAGGTTTAACAGTTTACATGTGAAACCACATTTACAGTGCATCCGGAAAGTATTCATAGCGCTTCACTTTTTCCATATTTTTTATTACAGCCTTATTCCAAAATGGATTAAATTCATTTATCATCATTAAGTTCTACACACAATACCCCATAATGACAATATGAAAAACGATTTTTTGAAATTGTTGCAAATTTACTAAAAATAAAAAACCTGAAAAATCACATGTACATAAGTATTCACGTGAAGCTCTAAATTGAGCTCAGGTACATTCTGTTTCCACTGAGCATTCTTGAGATGTTTCAGCAGCTTAATTGGAGCTCACCTGTGGTAAATTCAGTTGATTGGACATGATTTGAAAAGGCATACACCTGTCTATAAAAGTCCCAGGGTTGAGAGTGCATGTCAAAGCACAAACCAAGCATGAAGACAAAGAAATTGTCTGTAGACCTCCGAGACAGCATAGTTTGAGGCACAAGGCTTGGGAAGGTTACAGAAAAAATACTGCTGCTCTGAAAATTCTAGTGAGTACAGTGGCCTTCATCATCCGTAGGTGGAAGATCGGGGGAGAAGGCCCTTAGTCAGGGAGGTGATCAATAACCCGATGGCCACTCTGTCTGAGCTCCAGCGTTCTTCTGTGTAGAGAGGAGAACCTTACAGAAGGACAACCGTCTGTGCAATAATCCGCCAGTCACCTGCCTGAAATTTGCCAAAAGGCATCTGAAGGACTCTTAGACCATAAGAAACAAAATTCTCTTGTCTGATGTAGGGCTGGACAATAATTCGATATCAATATATATCGCGATAGAATTTTTTTCAATAACGATGATATGATTTTTGAACCCATTTCCGATATTTCGATATAAATTTGCATATATATAAATAGATATATTATTATTTATATAAGATCTTATACATGTATCACTTGTCACTGAATGACGTTCAGTGCTCAGCCGTCAGAAAGAGCGTGATCTGACGTCACTTACGTGATGACGAACAACACAGACACGCTGCGCCGCAAAAAGTTTTAGCTACAAAATGAGTGCTCTGAATACATATGCGAATGAACAAGCTTCCACAAGTAAGAATGCAGACCAAATAGTTGATAAGAAAGGAAAGACTAATGCAGTGGTGTAGAAGTGGTTCAGTTCAGTAAAGTTAGCAACAGATTCGCAGATTCGTCTTTTCCGGATCAATAACTCATGACCGAAACATTGTTCCTACACAAATAGCACATTTTTTCAACTGTCGCAATGTATACAACCACCTACAACCTTATTTTCCTAAAAATGAGCTTTCCTACGCGCTGGACGCAATATATTGATCTCTATGCGCAGGCGGCAAAGAGACCGATGCTTAGGGACCGTCTACAAAGAGCAAAACGCAAAAACCAATACTACAAAAGCTGTCAATAACTTCCCTCTAACTCATTAAACTGCCATCAAACTCAGATCACACGTCACTGCTGTCCTGCTGGTTATACTACAAAACTTATTTTTCTAAAAAACTATTTTGCATATTTTTTATGAATTTTTGAGCTTTATTTACTTGATAGTTTATTTCACATTTCTTGTTTGTATAGGCTAAATACAAATAAAAAGTGAACAAATTTTTTTGTACTGTTTTTATTTAAAAAAAAAAGTTATAAGAGTCTGGAGGTATTATCGACTTTGCAAATTCACTTTGCAGACATTTGTAGGTACAGACATCCATTGTGTGCGTTCTTGGGAGTTTTTCCTTTCTTTTTAATATTGTCCATATCGATATCGGAATTATATCGTATCGACCGAAATAAAAAAATATATCGTGATATAAATTTTTGCCATATCGTCCAGCCCTAGTCTGATGAGACTAAAGTTAAACTCTTTGGAGTGAATGCCAGGCATTACGTTTAGAGAAAACCAGGCACCGCTCATCACCAGGCTAGTACCATCCCTACAGTGAAGCATGGTGGTGGCAGCATCATGCTGTGGGGATGTTTTTCAGCAGCAGGAACTGAAAGACTAGTCAGGATAGAGGGAAAGATGAATGCAGCAATGTACAGAGACATCCTGAATGAAAACCTGCTTCAGAGTGCTCTTGACCTCAGACTGGGGTGACAGTTCATCTTCCAGCAGGACAATGACCCAAAGCACACTGCTAAAATATCAATGGAGTGGCTTCACAACAACTCGGTGAATGTCCTTAAGTGGCCCAGCCAAAGCCCAGATCTAAATCCTATTCAACATCTCTGGAGAGATCTGAAAATGGCTGCACACCGTCGCTTCCCATCCAACCTGATAGAGCTTGAGAGGAACTGCAAAGAGGAATGGGCAAAAAAATGTACCAAGCTTGTGGCATCATATTCAAAATGACTTGAGGCTGTAATTGCTGCCAAAAGTGCATCAACAAAGTATTGAGCAAAGGCTGTGAATACTGATGTACATGTGATTTTTCAGGTTTTTTATTTTTAGTAAATTTGCAACAATTTCAAAAAAATCTTTTTTTCCCATTGCCATTATGGGGTATTGTGTGTAGAATTTTGAGGAAATAAATGAATTTAATCCATTTTGGAATAAGGCTGTAACATAAAAAAAATGTGGAAAAAGTGAAGCGCTATGAATACTTTCCGGATGCACTGTATATCCCTGGAATTGTACCATAACGGGCTTTGACAATTAAAAAAGGGCTGGGCGATTTGGCCTAAAATCAAAATTTCAATTAGTTGAACATTTTAACTGTATTACGGTTAATGAATGATTATTGTATTTATTTTATTTTCTTGCTCTCATAGTTCACTGGCAGGTTTTGTACAGTAAATTTGCTCACATATTACTAGTGAGAGATTTCTGAATGAAGGGTGCATTACTTAATTTTAAAATAATTAAAGGAAACACACTTTTATCTATGATTATTTATTGAACATCAACATTGAACAACTAAAATTAAAGCACACATTGCCTAAAACCAACAGTCACTTTTCTTATAAAAAAGTGAAAATAAAAACTTTCACTTTTGGAAACAAAATAAAGTATTTTCAATGTTTTTCATATTAAAAGTAGACAATAAGCAGCATCTCTTATATAAAAAAAACTGTAAGTAATATTTTAAACAGTGCATATCTTGCATCTTCTGTAAACAAATATTTTATTGTAAATAATCATTTTAATGTAATGGATAATATGCAATCTCAAGGCTTTTTTGGCACAGCTTCCAATGATCATCAATGTAGTGCAAAGTAAGGCTCAAGAATGGGTCCATCGTCCTATTTGACCAGAGATCAGATGTGGCTACAAAGTGCTGAATATTTTTCAGTTCAGCAGCTACATATTTCGAACATGTCTTGTACATGAGCGGAGCCACATGACTCCACACGGGGTAGGGAAAGTAATTGAAAAAATCGACCTGAAAAAATTTGATCGATTATAAGCTCTGAATGTTGATTAAGATTAATCGCTTAGCCCTAATTTAAGATGTCAAAAGAAAAGTTTGTTAAAAAACATCTAACAGGTACAAATTGACAAACAAACAAAAAATTGTTATATGAATAAATTAATTTAATGCAACAAATATTATTATTATACCTAAAACAACTAATCCCTGTAAAAAAAAAAATGATGCTGCCATTTCTAAAGTCTACGGAAACACCGGATTCTTCAGAAAAAATACTGAAGTTAGAAAAAAGTATGACTATAGTACATGACATATTTTTTTCATCTGTTTGCGTTCAGTTTTTTTAGGAGAGCTCCAAAAGCTTTTTGAACCTCTATAGGCAAGGGTCCTGAAACATTCAAAGTAGGGCTGCATGATATTGGAAAAATCTGACATTGCGATGTTTTGCTTTTCTGCGATTTATATATTGTGATATAAAAACAATTTCACGAGACTACTTAAATAGCTCTGTTTAGTAAGAATTCAGGTACAGAAATAAAAAAAATCTAATGTCAAATAGCACTGCATAGACTTCATTGTGTAACTAATTAAGTGAAATCATTTTTATTAAAGTTACAAATAGTACAATTTGTTGTGCCTAAATGCTTTAAACTCTCTTGATATGCTCACACAGCCACAGGCCTTAAAACAGACGTAAATGATAAACTTTTGCTCCTTCATGGTAAAAACCTTCATTATAAAATCTTCAAATCTTATTTAATCTATAATCTTCAAATATAATGCCAATTCAACATTGCAGATCATGCGATGTGACTATTGCAGATGCACACATTGATATTGATGCTAAAATGATTTATTGTGCAGCCCTAATTCAAAGTCCAGAAAGGTACTGAAAACATTGACAAAGCATTCCATGTGACTTCTGTGGTCCTACCATAATTTTATGAAGCCACAAGATTAGTTTTGCATGCCAAAAACTGAAATAATGACTTAATTCAGCAAAGTCTTCTCTTCTGCACCGGTTCAGGATACAGGTGAAGTCAGAATTATGAGCCCACCTTTGATTTTTTTTCTTTTTTAAATATTTCCCAAATGATGTTTAACAGAGCAAGGAAATTTTCACAGTATGTCTGATAATATTTTTTCTTCTGGAGGAAGTCTTTTTTGTTTTATTTTGGCTGGAATAAAAGCAGTTTTAGATTTTTAAACACCATTTTTGTGTTTACCATTTTAAAATCATTAGCCCCTTTAAGCTATATATATATATTTCGATAGTCTACAGAACAAACCATCGTTACACAATGACTTGCCTACCCTAACCTGCCTAGTTAACCTAATTAACCTAGTTAAGCCTTTAAATGTCACTTTAAGCTGTATAGAAGTGTCTTGAAAAATATCTAGTCAAATATTATTTACTGTCATCATGGCAAAAAAAAGAAATCAGTTATTAGAAAAGAGTTATTAAAACTCTTATGTTTACAAATGTGTTGAAAAAAATCTTCTCTCCGTTAAACAGAAATTGGGAAAAAAAATAAACAGGGGCTAATAATTCTAATAACACTAAATGTCACTATGCCACTATAAACCAGCATTCAGTGTAAACTGACATGCGGGCATCTAGTTGGGAACTTAACGTCACAGTTGATGTCCCAGTAAATAAGTTACATTTTTCAATTTTGAGGAATGTCATAATTGTACGACTACAACTTGAAATTCTTCTCAGAACAATTGTGCAAATTATTCTTGAAACTACAGGCAGGAAAATGTCACGATCCCCTTTTTACATTTATTTTGTGAAGATGATAATAATCCTGTTCAAAGCACTTCTAAATCTTTGTGTTTCTCCAGGCACATATCTGCGATCTGTCAGGGATTTCGTGTGTGGTGTCATGGAGGTGAAGGCTCGGAGTATGCGGTTTATCAGACTCATGACCTCAGCATGCTGCGTCTGATTGAGACGTTTTTTGAAAGCGCACCTCAGCTCACCCTTATGATGTACATCATGCTGCGCAACAACCACGCAAGGATTGTCCAGTGTGAGTAACCACACAACCACTTCGCTATGAAACTTCTGACATCCATTCAGCTCGAGGAATGGCCGTCCACATAAAGCACCCATTATTGGTTACTTACGTAATAGATGTTACATTACCACCACCAAACAACACTTCCTTCAATTTATGCCCAATTTCCTCTTGTCAGTTTGCAGTTAAAAGCATTTCTTCTAATTTCAAGCCACATTTTAAATTATGTCTGCTCTGCCTCTGTAACTTTAGCTTTGACTTGGGAAATGCAGAAGTGTGTGGCTTTCTGATCTTCCTAATTTTTGTAGCGTAAGGAGCGATTAAATGTAAAAAAAAAAATGCTAATATCATCATGAAGAGAAAAAAGGCCTTATTATAGACACATTTATAGACACAGTTCTCAAAATGCTTTTCATATCAAATTTGGATTCTAGAAGTTAATTCACAAGTATGGCGTGAGATAAATGTTATTCTTTTTTACTTTAATGTAAACTTATTTGCTAAGTACTGTAGGGCTGGGTAAGATTTTATCGATTTACCTGAGTGTGAAGTTTACATCGATTTGTTTGAATGAAATTGGTTTTCACCCTAACACGTGACGCTTCCCTCTGGTTTCCCATAGTTCCCCCGCATTTACATAGACGCACAAACACAACTGCCAAAAAAATGGCATAATTCAGGGTTCTCCATCAGGTAATCACTGTCAGCCACGCTTTTAAAACTGCGTGCCACACCTTGTACTTCTCATGGTAAGAAGTAATGGATAAGGCAATTAATGAAGAAGATGCGCACATTAAAGGAACTGTTACCAATCTAATGTTGGAATCCAATGTTGCTGTTTTCAGGTAAAGTATGTAAATCAGCCACCAAGACATTCATTATATCAACACTAACTCTTACACTAACTTGCGACCCAACGCAAATAAAAGCAATAAAATGCAATCCACTTGCTTAATGTAGGTAATTTATATGAACTGATATAACACAAAATAAAAATGAATAAAGCTCTGAATGCATGTTCATTAAAAAAAAAAAATAAATAAAATAAATAATCTTGATCTTTTAACAATCATTATGAGTTTATTTTCACTGTAATAAAATGGTTTATATTATTATTATTAGTATTATTATTATTATGGCAGCACGGTGGGGCAGTGGGTAGCGCTCTCGCCTCACTGCAAGAAGGTCGCTAGTTCGAGTCTCGGCTGGGTCAGTTGGCGTTTCTGTGTGGAATTTGCATGTTCTCCCCGTGTTCGAGTGGATTTCCTCTGGGCGCTTCGGTTTCCCCCACAAGTCTAAAGACATGCGCTATAGGTAAATTGGGTAAGCTAAATTGTCCGTAGTGTATGTGTGTGAATGAGTTTATGCTGGATAAGTTGGCGGTTCATTCCGCTGTGGTGACCCTAGATTAATAAAGGGACTAAGCCAAAAAGAAAATGAATAAATATTATTATTATTATAAAAGTCTTGTATGCAGTTATAAATAGAGGTTGTTAAATTTGTTCTTTAAATGACAGATTTTTTCTTTAGCATTTTTGTATCCTAAAATTTATTATAATTAGGATAAGGATATATAGATCATATAGGTTAATAACCTTCAACTCCAATCATTTTTTTGTGGGGGGAAAAAAAATCAATTTAAATCGTAAATTGGCCACGGGGATTTAAAAAAAAAAGGCCATATCACCCAGGCCTATTGGTAACACTTTAAAATAATGGTCCGTCAGTTAACATTAGCTAACATGAACAAACAATCATTAATTCATTCATTTTCTTTTCAGCTTAGTCCCTTTATTAATCTGGGGTCGCCACAGTGGAATGAACCGCCAACTTATCCAGCACATGTTTAACGCAGCGGATGCCCTTCCAGCTGCAACCCAGTACTGGGAAACATCCATACACACTCATTCACACTCATCCACCACGAACAATTTTAGCTTACCCAATTTACCTATACTGCATGTCTTTGGATTCAAACTCCACACAGAAATGCCAACTGACCCAGCCGAGCCTCGAACCAGCGACCTTCATGCTGTGAGGCGATCATGCTACCCACTGCGCCACCGTGACGCCCACATGAACAAACAATTAGTAATAATTTATTATGATATTTATTCATCTTTGTTAATGTTATTTAAGGTAAATATCGTTAGTTCATGTTAACTCACAGTGCATAAACTAATGTTAAAAAGCACAACTGGGGGTGTTAATAATTCATTAGTAAATGTTGAACTATGATTAATAAATTCATTATGAGCTTATTCATACTTAATGTTAGTATATACATTAACTAATGAACCATTATTCTAAAGTGTTACCACATAATTATCTGTGTTTCTATCCTAATGTTATTTATTACGTCGTAATATAATGTTTATAAATATTTTAAATTAAAGGGATAGTTCACCCAAAAATTAACATTTACTCACTATTTATGCTCCCTCAAGTGGATCTTGTTTTGTTAAACACTAAAAAAGATATTTTGAATGAAGCTGTAAACCTGTAACCACAGAATTCCATAGTAGGAAAGAAACATGCTATCAAAATCAAAATCACTTTTATTGTCACATCATCAGCAGCACGTGTGCTATGATGAGTAAAAAAAGCTTACCATACTATGGATGTCAATGGTTACAGGTTTTCAGCTTTCTTTAAAATATCTTCTTTTGTGTTTAACAAGAGGGAAGAAACTCATAAAGAATTGGAATCGCTTAAGGGAGAGTAAATTGTGTAACTTTTCATCTTCTTTTGATCTATCCCTTTAATTTTTCATGTTCATTTAGTTACCAGTATTTATTTTTGTTGTGGTTTTTGTCATGTTTATTCATTTTTATATATCTATTTAGCTTTAATTTAATGTAGATTAATTTAATCTATTTATTTGCCTTTTTGAATGTTTGTTTCATAATCCCCTTTTACTTGTTATAGCACATAGATTGATTAATGTCATTGCGTCACCACATCTCCAGAGTTTCATGTAATTTCGAGTGTTTCATTTGTAATCTTTCGACTTTAACTGCAGTTCAGCTAGGGATGGGCGATATGGCCTAAAATCCATATTGCGATATACATTGCAGCCTCTTGCGATAACGATATATATTGCGATATATAAATTATAATAGAACCATTTCAGAACAGGTTACATAAACCCTTAGGAAAGCCAAACTGCTATTTTTTTTTAAGAAATAAAGAAATGTTGCATGTTGTTTTGAGAACATTTATTGTGCAAAAGCAAAACTGTAATAAAACAACACATTTTTGCAGATAAATAAACTAAATGTAGTGCCTTTCAGAAAGAAAGACTTTTCTTTTAAGTCCTTGGTTCCTGAATGCCAAGTTACAGAGAACAAAAAAACTGGTGTCTTTTTAGTTAAGGAACTTGCACTGTACTGAAATTACTTCCAGTATTAAATTAGTCAAATAAAATTGTGTATTGCAGATACTTTAAATAAAAACATATTTCTAACCTGCAGCCTAAGGTAACACATTTGATTTTAAACATTTTGTTCTCCTAATGAAGTTAAAACTGGTGTCTTGATCTGCTCTTTCTCTCTCTCTCCCTCTCTCTCTCTGTCTGCTGTGTTGGTGCTGAAGAGAGATTGAGACGCACCAGATAAAGTTTGCTTATAAAGTAATGCAAAAATTAATACAATTAATATCGAAAGCGAAAGCAGATTCTTGGACATGTCCGGGGACAGCGCGTCTCTGTGGGTCTGCATGCAGAGCATGTGAGTCTGTGGCAGTGTTCTCAGTTTCTCGCGAACACAAAACCGGGCTGCCCCAATAATATATCGGCCGCCCAGGTAAAATCTGTGTGGGAAGCGCTGTGTGGGAATCTGTGTGACAAGCCACGATATGCCATGCATGAGGCTCGCAAGTTGTGCGACACGTCGCCATTCGGTGCCATGCGTTGCTTAGTGCTGTTGTTGAGAGCTCAGCATGTGCTACAGTCACAATAGATTTCCAACGTAATACACCATAAGTTAGTGTGAAGAGCATGTTGTTTTACAGTGGTCGACTGAATTAAGTTATCAATCGAGCTTATTATTTTTTGTCGCAAATGCGAGCGA
Organism: Danio kyathit; assembly: GCA_903798195.1. Lineage (NCBI taxonomy): Eukaryota > Metazoa > Chordata > Actinopteri > Cypriniformes > Danionidae > Danio > Danio kyathit. Next base: position 30,894,992 of record LR812537.1, on the reverse strand, counting down.
AATGGTCGCACTGTTGTTTATTCAAGATGATGCGTTGCAGCCGGCTGCAGCTCGTTGCTCTTAATTTTGCGGGTAGATTGCGTCATCAAACATGCATTATCGCGATAGTGCAATAGAATTAGAATCTCTATCGTAGGCCAATTTTGTATCGTTTATATCGCATATCGTTTATATCGCCCATTACTAAGTTCAGCAGTTTCACTTCATTCAGGAACATTTCATCCAGCCCCTGTAACAAACTGAGGTATTGAATGCGTGTATGAAGTAAGGACTGCTGGAAGAGTGTTGTTTTATATGGAATTTGAAAAATTTCTGCATTTCGCAATGCGGGTGTATGTGGTCCTTTACTGACTCAGTAGGTGCAGAGAATAGTGTCAAACAGCCGCGTGTGTCCTGTCGCATAATGCGGTGAAAAGTTCTACATGACAGTAATAGTTTGATTAAGGTGATTACATGTCTGTACTGCACTTCAATAATGCCACTAAAATAGGAATACTTCACATGTCTTAGGCCCAATTCCAATTCTAGCCCTTAGCCCATACCCCTACCCCTCATTTTGCGCGTTCACATGAAGGGGTAGGGGTGTCCCAATTCTCTTTAGCTTGAAGGCGTAGGGCTAAGGGGAAGGGCTAGATAGCCCTTGAATCAGAGATATTTCAGGACTACACTCCAAACCAAGGGGTACAAATTTTGTCAGAATACACCATCTACAACGGCAGCGTGGCTGCAGACAGAAGTCAGGAGATGCGCAAATTAGTATTTTTTGTCATTATTACAAATTTTTACAACATACAAGCATATGTTTTAATGCATTCATAACCACATTCGTGTTTTACCGTCATGCTTTTTAAATAAACTATTTTAAAAACGCAAAATTTTGCTATCTATAATCCATAATAATAAGTTCTGTATAGTAGTCCCACAACATACATTCACATCTGTCCCTCAATGACACTTGAATACTCTGTAAGAAAAGTCTGGTGACGGGGAATAACCTTTTTACAGTGTCTGCTATAATGTTAATGTTGTTTTTGTGCGTTTACAAAGATGAATATAGCCACGGTGTAAATAGACAGTACAGTTACGATCTTATTGCCACACTATATCGTTATGATAACATGATATTGTTGCCTTCGTGGTTTCCTGTAGATGAATACCAAAAAATAATGTAACTGCAATAACTACAGCAGTTGTTATCATCGATCTCATATGAAGTACGAGCTCACGGTGACATATGATGATGTGTGCAGGTGTTGTAGTAGTGTCTCATTTCTTAGAGGTAAATTTTGAAGCCCTTCCCCTTCACTCTCTGTTTTAAAGGCCAAGGAGAAGGGAAAGGGGTACAAAAATAGAATTGGGATTGGGCCTTAATTCCATTTCTGTTTTAGTTCGATTATGACTTTAGTCGGATTAAGATAATCAGAAATCGTTGTTTACATGCTAGACTTTTAATTTGAGTAGTGTCTTAATCGTATTAAAATCCGAGTATTGGTGTCCATGTAAACATACTCACAGTTATGCCAACACAATTCTCACAGCAATTCGTAACTTTATGTTTTAGTGGCTAATAGGCATGGGACAATAACAGTTTTCAACGTATACCGCAGTTTGGAAAAGTCAAGGTTTTAAAACCACCAAAATTTTCTACTATACCGTTCCTATGGTATATGTAAGATTTTTTTTATTTACTTTTTTTTAGAACAACAGTGTCTCCAGCAGAAAAGATATCCAAAGATGCCATTTTAAATTGTAAAGAAATCTGTGTTTTTGAAACAAATGAAGACAGCAGACGTCAATGATTCATTTTCATTATTTAGCCTGACATGTTTACTGTTCCTAAATATTTTAAATGTTTCTCAAAATAAAATATATTGTGTTCAAAGGGGAAAAAAGTTTTAGTTTTTACCCAGACATTTAAAAGAGCATATTTTAGAGCGTCGAGTACAATACAGTGAAACCGTGATTTTTTTTATCCAAGGTTATCATACCGTCAGAATCTTATACGGGCCCATGCCTAGTGGCTAATTGGTATGAATTCGTACAAATTCGTACAATTTAGTACCATTTGCTTATCCCCCAATGACGGTTGGATTTAGGGGTGGGCTTGGGTGCCACGCCTCCTTTTTAAAATCACATTTTCGTATGACTGAACTTGTATGAATTCATATGAATTGGTCACTAAACTGACAAAACGTAAAATAGTTGCGTTTTCTTGTCAGATCAGGCTGGGTATGCACATTTATATGGCTAGACGAATATTATTATATTTATTTTGCCTAATTATATTTGCAAGATGCACTGATTTCAAATAAAAAGCACTGCTGTGTCTTTTTAACAGGTGTGAGTGTGGTTGCCTCCACTACTTCTATGGCCTGGATGGTGGTGGATTACCATCAGTCACTTCGTTCATTTCTGCCAGACAAGGACAAGCAAGGGTGTTTGTCTTCAGTGGTCTACTTCTTCTGGAACCTCTTTCTGATCGGTCCACGTGTGATAGCGGTGGCTCTCTTTGCCTCCGTGCTGCCTTGTTTTATTGCTGTTCACTTTCTGTTATTGTGGTCTGCATTCGTGTTATGGGCCTGGAGGCAAGGCACTGATTTTATGGACAGCCTGCCAGGGGAATGCCTCTACCGGGCCACCATAGGTCTCATCTGGTACTTCAGCTGGTTCAATGTGTCAGAAGGACACACCAGAGATAGGGGTTTCATCTACCACACATTTATGATGGCAGACACCGGCATCCTTTTGACAACTTGGTGGATGTACCGCGACATAGAGGCGACTAAGTCATACGCCGTCAGTCTGATAATTGCAATCCCGCTTTGTTACGTCTTAGGGCTAATGATCAAAATCGTCTACTATTGCTGTTTTCATCCCAAACTGTGGCGGCCACCGGATTTGAGGATGGCTGCCGATGCATCAGATGGATTGGAGCCGTCCAGGGTTGTTCAGACTGTCGGTGCTTCCTTTCAAAGCATCAACAACAGGATGTGCAAACATGCTGCTAACTTTTACGTAACAAATACCTCTCGTGCATTTAAGGCAAATGAATGTGAAGCACGTATGTGAATGCGTCAGTACTGTACAAACGAGTCATACCTGTGTTTATCTTTATTCAATTTGTGAAATCTTAATAGCTAGTTATAATGATAACGTTACAGTTCGCATGAATAGTCACTTTATGTAATAAATGAATACTTCACCCAATGTTAAGTTCTCATGACTTTCCCACAGTCATATTAAAGATTCTTCTAAGGAACAAAAAAGATTTTGGGTGAGCTGATAAGCTTAAAACGGCAAAACAACTATTTTAAACACAATGAAGTTTTTCGATGGCTATATGTGATTTTACAAAATATAAGCTGTTTTCTACTCTATTCATTCAAAATGTTGTACTCGCGTGAAGATGAGTTACTGTGGAATCTGATTCAGTGAATATTTGACTTTTATTTAATATGTAGATTTAAAATGTAGGAAGGAATTGCTGCCTTATTCATGGTGCCAAAACTATTTACATCTTTTGCACATATACACTCTTCTGCCATTTTATATACAGTGGGGGGAAATAAGTATTCAACATGTCATTTTTCTCAGAAAACATATTTCTAAAGGTGGTGTTGACTCAAAATTGTCACCAGATGTTGGTAACAACCAAAGAAATCTATATATGCAAAGAAAACAATATTATTTAGTTTACAAATTAAGTTATGTCAAAAAAAGTATTAAACACATGAAGGAAGGCAGGTGTAGAAAAGCAGTGAAAGCCCAGACAGCAGCTGAAACCTCTTAATAGTTATTCAGCAATCCTCTGCCACTCAGCATTGTAAATGAATATTAGCTACTTCAGTCTAACGTCTACATTAGCAAGATGATGTTGATGAAACCAGGATGGACTTTTCAGCAAGACAATGATCCAAAACACAGCCAAGGAAACTCCAAAATGCTTTCAGAGAAAGAAAATCAAGCTGTAGAATGGCCCAGCCAATCACCTGAATTGAATCTAATACAAAATAAAGCCCAGATTTGATCGACGAGACTCACAGAACCATCAAGATTCTTACACTGAAAAACTCACACCTGAGCAATGCATGACTTCATTCTCCACACGAGAGGCGTCTTTATGCCATCACCAAAAAAGCCTTTTATATAAAGTATTAAATATATTTCAGTAGTTCAGTACTTTCTCCTTGTGTCATTCCATTATTACACATAACAATGTTTTTTTGTTTTGTTATATTTTTATGTTTGTATTTGGGGTTTCACTAAAATCTGGTTCAATTCCATGTCAACAGTTTCTTTAAAATATTTTTCTCAGAACAAAAAAACATGACTTGTTGAATACTTTTCTCCACTGTACACCCTCTTTTCTTATTAGAAATGTCTTAAAGTTGGCGTGAAATCAAAATTTATTATTTTATATGTATAGTAGTGCTTGTTATATCTGTGCATGTCATATTATTTTGTAAAAATGTATTTGCCGTCATAATCTTTAATGAAATACCATAACCTTTTCTCCCTCTTTGAAATGATTTTTCTTCACTTCATGTCACATGGATTGCCTTTATGTTGGGGCTACCTACGTCTTTTTCTAATTTTAGGATCATTTCAATTGGATGTATGCCATGATATGTGAAAAATGTACAATCTTAACTTTTGCTTCATGCCAACTTTAATATTTGTGGCATAATTTCAACAAGGTTTTAGTCCATGTTGACATTATATTATCATGCAGTTGCTGCTGATTTATTAGCTGCATTTCCATGATATGAATTTCTCATTTCAGCACATCCCAAAGGTGCTCTATTGGATTGAGTTCTGGTCTCTGTGAAGGCCATTTGAGTATAGTAAACTCATTGTTCTTTTTAAAACACCAATTTTGCCCCTTGAGACATGACACATTATCCTGATGTAAGTAGCTACTGTGGTCATAAATAGATGGATAGTACTTAGGCAAGCTACTGTGTATAAATGATGCTTAAATGGTACAAAGTGTGGCAAGACAATAATATCTTTCACACAGTACACCACCAGCAGTTGAACTATTGATACCAGGCAGGATGGATCTACAATTTCATGTGATTTATTTATCTAAATGCAAAGGCCGAATTTGAGACTCCTCAAACAATCTTTCAACTAGTCTTCTATATGTCTGATTTTGGTGAGTCTGTGTGAATTCGTCTGCTTCAAGGTTTGACATGTTGCATCAACATGATTCAGAGATGCTCTTCTGCAAACCCTGGATGTAATGAGTTGTTGTTCGAGTTGCTGTTGTCTTTTCTATTGGCTAAAACTAGTCTGCTTATTCTCCTCTGACCTTTGGCATCAACAAGGCATTTGTTTGTCCACAGAACTGCCACTCACTATTCTCTAAACCCTAGAGATGGTTGTGGGGAAAAATGTCAGTATATCAGCAGTTTTTGAAATACTCGGACCAGCCCGTCTGGCACCGACATCCAACATCATATCATATGTCATTTATATCCCCATTCTTCCTCATTCTGATGCTCGGTTTGATCTTCTGCAGATCATCTGGGTTTTGCTTACATGCGTGAATTCTTTGAGTTGCTGGCATGTGATTGACTGATTAGATATAGATACAGATTAGCCACAGTTCAACGGATGTACCTAATAAAGTGGCAGGTACTTTAGATGTACTTATAACTATTCTAAAAAATTTTTTAAAAATTGTTTTGTTTCAAAAATTGTCAAAAAGTCTATGACAATGCTGTCATTATTCACCTACATTAATGTTCTGTTTTAGTTTTATAATTAAAGATGTTTTGAGTAATGTCTCAGTGTGGTTTTGTCCATTCAGGACAATAGTTTAACAGAAGAAACTCAAAGGTTTGGAATAGTACTGTCAAATGAGTAATCATATCCAAAATAAAAGTTTGTATTCACACATCATATGTGGACTCACTGTGTGTATGCTTCTAAATACAAAAAAGTACAAAACAAATCCATTTGCATATATAATTGATATTTAAGTATAATTTGTTTTACATATAAATATTTAATTCACAGATGTAAATAAGAAACATCATATATATATATATATATATATATATATATATATATATATATATATATATATATATATATATATATATATATATATATATATATATATATATACACACACACACATACACACTACCGATCAAAAGTTTGGGGTCAGTTTATTTTTTTTTATTTTTTTTTTTTCATGTTTTAGTTAGTTATTTATTCATTAGGATACACCTCTTGAGATCTCATTTTCAAGAGGCTCCCACAATTAATTACAATCACATAATAATAGCGCCAGAAAACAAAACAAAATTACACAACATCCAGAAAACATTAACAAAAGGGAAAGTAGTTTACATACATACAGTACATATACATAGTACAAAAAGATGTACAGATCAGTGAATCAAATCATCACATAAATAATAACATCCTCAGGAAAAACAAGTACAATTCAACGTAAAATATGACAGCAAAGTTGCTTAAACACCTTAAGTGAAGTTTATTTATAAACTAATTTTGAGAGGATCCTGTGCTTATGATTGCTTGCAGCCGGTCCCGCATTTTTCAATTTATGATTCACCAATCAGACGATTCCTAAGCCACTATAAATATCCTAAGTTCCATATAACAGCCATCTTCGTTTTGAAGAATCCCCCCTTCCACCCCTACTCCTCCTCCTTTCCTAGATGGGTGGCACGGTGGCCCAGTGGTTAGCACTGTTGCCTCACAGCAAGAGCGTCACTGGTACTAGTCTTTACCAAGCCAGCTGACATTTCTGTGCGGAGTTTACACGTTCTTCCCGTACTCACGTGGGTTTCCCCCGGGTTGCCCGGTTTCCTCCCACCGTCCCACCGCAACTTAAGTTGATTAAATAATCCAAATCGGCACCATAGACATGCTCCTAGTAAGTAGCTATCTCTTAAGAACAATCACTATCTGTTCATTAGATACTACAACAGGGGAGTTTTCGAGATCTACCTGAGCTCAAACTCCCCTCTCGCCTTGCAAACAGGATGGAGCCCCTAGCTCGAGGATCTTATGAGCTCAGGGCTTTCTCTCGGGACAGCATGCCAAACAAGCTTTATAATCAAGCATCAGCTAAGTGTGAACTCTTGAAATGATGCAATGGAACGAATGTTAGCAGGTAAATTATTGCATTTTGTTGGACCCTTTAACATAAATCTTTTACCAATAGATTTTTTTTAAAACGAGGAACAAAAAAATAAGTCTGAACAGAATGTCTTACTTGATGATTTAAAGGAAAAATATACTACATATTGTTGTGAATAATAAGGATACCTAAAAATGAATACATTTAAATTTAAGTTGAAGCCAGTGAATATGTCATCTTGTGTGTAAAGATGCAGTAGACTGCAGTAGATCGTACATTATACAATGATGCATATAAAAAGAACAAATCTGAAAAGTCTATTATATGCCATATTAAGAAGAGCAGAGATCTAATTTCGATGCCAATTGGAAATATAACTTGAAGAGCAAGTTTCTTGCAAAGCTAAATGAAAAACAATGTCTAGACCGATGTAAGGTATTAATTCCAAAGTTGACTTTACTGACAATATGATTAATATTTGATTTAAAGGAAAGTACAGAATCAAGCCACACTCCAAGGTATTTAATCGTATCAACTTTATGCAAAGAAGTACTGTCATTACATAATATAGAATAGGAGTAACTTTTTCATTTAAGTTTTTGTCTGGAACCAAAAATCATATATATATATATATATATATATATATATATATATATATATATATATATATATATATATATATATATATATATATATATATATATATATATATATAAATTTTGCATTTATTAAATGTTAAAAAAAAAAAAAATTATTGTTAAATACTTATTTATTAAATATTTATTACATATTGTATGTAGTTTCAAATGAAATTATTACTCCAGTATATTGCTTTTAGTACTATTACCATTAATCATAACAGCGTTAATAATAATAATAATTATTAATATTGGAGTGATTTCTGAAAGATCATGTGACTTTGAAGACTGGAGTAATGAAGCTGAATATTCATCTTTAAAATCACTGGAATAAATGATTAAATTAAATTAAACTACTTTTGAACAGTTATTTTATAGTGCAATAACATTTTACAATTTGTACTGTATTTTTGATGAAATAATGTATTTAAAAATCATACTGATCCCAAACTTTTGACCAGTAGTGTGTGTATATTTTGTGTGTATATTTTATGTTAGAATTTTTTTTTATAAAAGATTAGCATTTCCAATTCAGCTATCATCTTTCCTTAAATATTTTGAGACAAGCATGTTGATAGTTGACTTTACACCCAAGAATATTGTAACTAAATATCAGCCTTGGAGGGCTAACCTCATTTTATGTAAGTGTTATATCACATAGTGGTAGTCCTATCATTTTATTGTTCAGTGTACATATTTAATATGTATTTTACCACATTAAGTTACTTAATATTGTAAGCACAAATAGTTCTTCTGTATTGTAAAATTACACAATTTTAAATGTTCCTTACTAGAAGTTCCTGAAAGTGGGATTTTTGGTTGCAGTTTCATTATTAGTCATTTGTCATATGGATTGGCATGTTTTGCATCACAAGTCTGGAAGTTTGGATTCGGCTTACCTCTGATGAGCAATGACCAACATGCTTTGTCATGACGTGTGCGGTGTGATATAATTTCATCATCGGTTATGGCTTTAGGGACTTTTTGAAAGGTCTCTTCATTAAATATTTTGTGTTTCAAATAAACTCATGTGCTGTACACTATCTAGTGTCTTCATGTGGTGTTATTGTGAATCCTTGTGTGTCTATTTACATTTTGTTTTGTCCATGTAATTACTGCCACATACTTCAATGTAGGCTCCTTGACAGCAGTTTTTGTTTATAAAGAACTGCTGGGAATATTTTCTAGCTAGACTGAAATCTTATCGGGTGGTGAAAATGATTCAAATGATGTGTGGTACTTCTGGTATGCCTTTAGCCCTCTGTAAGATAAATTAGGATTGAATCCAGAAAATATGATATGAGCCTTTTTATTTTTAGTAGTGTTTGCTGAGACAAGTGTGGCTGTTACCATAGATGTCTAGGGATCTGTACAACCTCCCAACCTTATGTATTTAGCTTCAGTGCTAAAATTTTTTGTGCTAAGTTAATGAATGATGAGACTTCACACTATGTGGCTTAATGCAGAAATAATGTTTTGTACCTGATGCATGATCAAATGAGAAAAAAATAGATTGGCAATAAAGGTTTAAAACTTAATTGGTTGAAAACATTCCCGAAGAAATGGGATGAACTTAGCTATTCTAAGTCGATCTCTCTCTTTTGTATGTTGAAATGCTGTATTTATACCATATAATTGTAGTGTACTCAGTGAGAGATGGGACTTGCATATCAGGAATGTGTGTTGTGTTGGCAGAAAGAAAGAAGAAATGCCCGCATGTGTTTAGCATGGTTTCTTATCACAAACACAACTGCAATCTGGTATCTGCGCTGCTTTTTTGGGGGATTTATAATTGTGATATCCTGATTGCAACAGAGAAATACTGTAGACTGTAATACTGTAGGGAGATGTGTATTCCATGCCGTTCAACCTTACGATCTTAAAATGTCAGGAAAATCAACCGTTTTGTCTTCCCTTTACACATTACGCTATCATTCAAATACTAGCTCTAAAGTGACAATGGTAAATTAGTAACAGCTTCTTTTGTTCTGACGTCAGCTGCAGATGTGAATAAAAGGCGGAAGAAAGTAGTTCCTCGTACAAAAGGATTTTTAGGCTCTCTGTGTATGATTGTCTTTATTAAACACACGATTATGTCGTCGAACCTTTGTATATACGCAATTTCACACTCGTAGCAGTGTGATGTGACTGTATATCATCACTGGTGGGACACTAACGCATGCCTCCCACCAGTGTCGATATACAGCCACATCGCACTGCTACTCATGTGATATTGCTCATATATATATATATATATATATATATATATATATATATATGTATATATATATATATATATATATATATATATATATATATATATATATATATATATATATATATATATATATATATATATATATATATATATATATATACACACACACTGTAAAAAAAATCCGTAATTTTACAGTTTATTTCCATCAGCTGGGGTGCCGAAAAAAAACCCCCGTGAAATAACGTCCGTTAAATTACAGAAATTTACTGTAAAATAACAGACATTAAAATACAACATAGAATTGTTTTTAAATTAAATTTTCTGGTAAATTTCTGTAATTTAATGTCCGTTATTTTACAGTAAATTTCTATAAATTAAAGGCCGTTAAATATATATATATATATATATATATATATATATATATATATATATATATATATATATATATATATATATATATATATATATATATATATATATATATATATAAAACAAACAGGGATGCTAATAATTCAGGGGGGCTAAAAATTCTGACTTCACATATATATATATATATATATATATATATATATATATATATATATATATATATATATATATATATATATATATATATATATATATATATATATATATATATATATATGTGAAGTCAGAATTTTTAGCCCCCCTGAATTATTAGCATCCCTGTTTGTTTTTTTTCCCCAATTTCTGTTTAACAGAGAGAAGATTTTCTCAACACATTTCTAAACATAATAGTTTTAATAACTTATTTCTAATAATTGATTTATTTAATCTTTGTCATGGTGACAGGAAATAATATTTGACTAGATATTTTTAAGACACTTCTGTACAGCTTCAAGTGACATTTAAAGGCTTAACTAGGTTAATTAGGTTAACTAGGCAGGTTATGGTAATTAGGCAAGTTATTGTATATTGATGGTTTGTTCTGTAGACTATCGGAAAAAAAAATTTCTTAAAGGGGCTAATAATTTTGACCTTAAAATGGCATTTAAAAAATTTAAAACTGCTTCTATTCTAGCCGAAATAAAACAAATAACAAATTTCTTCAGAAGAAAAAAACATTATCAGACATACTGTGAAAGTTTTCTTGCTCTGTTAAACATAATTTGGGAAATATTTAAAAAAGAAAAAAAATGGGGCTAATAATTCTGACTTTAACTGTATATATATATATAATTCATTCATTTTCTTTTCGGCTTAGTCCCTTTATTAATCCGGGGTCACCACAGCGGAATGAACCGCCAACTTATCCAGCACATGTTTTACGCAGCAGATGCCCTTCCAGCCGCAACCCATCACTGGGAAACATCCATACAAACTCTTCCACACTCATACACTACAGACAATTTAGCTTACCCAATTCAGCTGTACCGCATGTCTTTGGACTGTGGGGGAAAACGGAGCACCCGGAGGAAACCCACGTGAACGCAGGGAGAACATGCACAGACTCCACACAGAAACGCCAACTTACCCAGCCAAGGCTCGAACCAGCGACCTTCTTGCTGTGAGGTGACAGCACTACCTACTGCGCCACTGCGTCACCCATATATATATACATTTCTTACATATACATTTTTTTTAACGGAAAGAAGATTATTTTAACACATATCTAAACATAATAGTTTTAAAAACTATATTTCTTGTAACTGATTTCTTTTACCTTTGCCATTATGATGGTACATAATATTAATAATTTACTCTATATTTTCAAGATAATAGTATTCAGCTTAAGGTGACATTTAAAGACTTAACTAGGCAAATTAGGTTAACTAGGCAAGTTATTGTAATTAGGCAATTCATTGTAAAATTGTGTTTTTTTTTTTTCTGTATATAATAAAAAAAAATATTGCTCAAGGGGGCTAATAATAATGAAAACAAAATAAAACAAAATACGACTTTCTCCAGAAGAAAAAATATTATAGGAAATACTGTAAAATAATTCCTTGCTCTGTTAAACATAATTTGGGAAATATTTGGAAAAAAAAAAAAAAATCACTGGAGGGCTAATAATTTTTTTTACTTCAGCTGTATATATGTGATATGATTGTAGGTCTCTAACTGGGAGTTTCATACTCTCCATCTCTAGGATTTAATGTGGAATTATAATTACCACAGACACAAGGACAAGCAAGATTATTAACAGGATTCAAGCAGAATTTGAATATTTAAAACTTGAAATGCACAGAAAACTACAAAAAGTGCCAGATTTAACACATGGAGTAGATTTTGCGCTAAATATTAGCCATATGACAACGTGGCAGAATAGATTTGCTTTTTGTATAGGCTACTTCTCTGCAAAATGGCATCCATTACAGGAATGCAATTTATCATGACATTTTTTTTTTTTTGTGTCTGAGATGCTTATTCCTTAGAACTTCTATAAAATGATATGTATTCTGAGGAATTGCCTTTAGGTTTTTTAATTAAACACAAATCAATGGAATTTCATGTAAGTCTGTTCACATGTTTAGGTCCCGTCACTTAGCACATGCTGACACATGATTTATTCAAAAACAGGAAGGAGTTTAGCGGTGGGTGCAAAGGTTACTTTCTGTTTCAGCTCTGTTGTATATAAATGTGCAGTGAAAAAAAGAAGCATTTGTGTTTACATTGTCACACCGTAAGGTTTCTCGCACTGGACTGAATCATGGAGGAGACCTTCCCTTTTCATTACTCTTTATGGGAATATCTGTTTTCTTGGGTGGGATTGTTATTTTTCCTGCTGGATATAGCAATGGACATCTTGACTGTTGTGTCACTTTATCAGGAGGAGGCTTATGTGTTTATGGGGCTCATGATCTTCTTTCTACTGGGCTCCTCAGTGTTGTTACAGGTATTCAGCTGGATCTGGTACTCTGATTCTCTGGATGAGCTTGAAACTAAGGTGGAGAAATTTTCAAAGAAAAATAAATTGATCAAACCATTCCACTTCCTGCAGCTTGGTGTCTACCTCAGGTATGTGCACACTATTATTTACATTAAAAAATATATATTACAGAAAAAGAATATTTGGATAGAATATACCATAGTATGAACTGATATTTATGTTTTCAAATACTTGACATGTTAAATGCATGGTAAATGTAATTAAATGAAAATGTGTTACATTTATTTTTAATCCAGTTAAATTAATTTTGGAGTGCTGTTTGGCGCAAAATACTTAAGTACATCATTATGTTATTTTATGTTTATAGCAAACTTAAATATTTTAATGTAATTTTTATTGAAACATGTAGGTCATGAATTGAAATGTATTTATAGTTTTTTTTTTACATAAAAAATGTATTCATGTTACATATAATATGAAATAACACTATTTTTATTTCACACACACACACACGCACACGCACGCACGCACGCACGCACGCACGCACGCACGCACGCACGCACGCACACAAGCACAAACATGCACACACACATTTCTGGTAAATTTCTGTAATTTAACGTCTGTTATTTTACAGTAAATTTCTGTAATTTAACGTCTGTTATTTTACAGTAAATTTCTGTAATTTAACAGCCATTATTTTACTTTTTTTTTTCCGGCATCCCAGCTGCTGAAAAAAAAAAAAAAAAGTAAAATAACTGATTTTTTTCCAGTTTAATAATAATAATAATAGTTTTACATCATTCATTCATCCATTCATTCATTCATTCATTCATTCATTCATTCATTCATTCATTCATTCATTCATTTCCATTTTGGCTTAGTCCCTTTCAGTTTTACATTATTTGAAAAAAAAAAATAAAACTAATTTTAATGGGTTTAAATGGCATTACTGTTGGCTGTTGTAAAGTCATCGCTGCAGGCACATGACGTAAACATGACGACCATGACAACATGGGACGTTGGATTTTGTTTGGAAATGATAATCAGGTTGACGTCAGGCCGACATCAATGTCCAACTTAAAATCAACATAAAATCAACCAAATATCAACATCTATTCATATCACACCTTGACGTTGTGTGGACTTTACCACTATGACATCTATCAGACGTTGGATTTTGGTCACTTTCCAACACAACCTAAAATCAACCAAATATCAACATAATTTGACGTCGTTATTGGACATCAAAATAACATTGTCCTTAGACATAGACTAGACGTTGAATTTTGGTCACCTGACATCATGACCTAAATCTAACCTAATATTAATATCTTATGATGTTGTGTGCCTGCTGGGATGCCCAAATTTATACAACTACCTTGCGTTTCCAGGTATGCTGGCTTGATGGAAATCTCCACAACGCATTTTCTTCATCAGACTAATACTTTCACAGAGGGTGTAGCTGTGTACCTGAGCCATGATCTTCAGATGCTTCGTCTATTTGAGGCGTTTTCTGAAAGTACTCCACAGCTCATACTCATGATGACTTTAATTCTACAAAAAGGAGAGTTGGAGATTTTTACAGGTCTGTTTCAAATCCAGATCTTTCTTTCATTCACGTCATATTTCCTATATGTGGTTGCTCCAACAAGGATTGAGCTTATTTCTTATCGAATAATTCCAAACTTTAAAAGTTAAACCATCAGTTTGATCCTGGATTTAATTTTGCTATTTACCTTTATTAACTATAATCTTGTTCTTCATTCTCAGCTTTACATTTCAGATAAGTATTAACTCCAAAATTGCTATTGAGAAGGTTTAGGGATTCTCAAAAAAGCAGCACCTTTTTTTTAAAATCAGCGCTTAACTTGACCCAATCATCATTAACTTGACCCAACTGTAATATTATCTGTCATTTTGTCTTCAATTACTGTCTCATATTGCTCCATTCATTGATACAATAAATTTTTTTTTTGGCTTGTAATGTTTAAAGTCCAAAGACATTGCACCATTTTCTCAGTATGTATGGGTTAATGATCTGAAAGCAGTTATTAACAGCAGTTAACTTACCTTTTTCTTTCTTTTTAAAATTTCATTACTTGAATGAACCCAGCCGGAATGTAAGTTGCACTTTAGTTTATCTACAACAAATTAATCACAGCTTGATCGATCCGCACAATATTTTGAACACAGATTTGGTGAAAAACAACCCAAGAAAACCCAAGAACTCTGACCTATGCTAGTTTGATCCTTGCTGAAACTCACCAATTAACCAATATCTTTTTTTTTTTAATATTCATTGCTCAATGCAATACACAACTATTCAAAAATTCCATGTAATGTGGTTATAAAAGCAAGCAAATGAAAAAAAAAAAAACACATTGGAAGGCAATTACGATTCAATAATAACCTACTTTTTAGGTTTACCCTCAACATGATTATCATCTTATAGGTCAGTATGTGGCCGTCTCTGACTGTTCAACTTCAAACAGATTTAAGCAAATCAGTGTTAAAGCAATCTGATGCTATGTGTTTTTGATTACTTCTGGAGGTGGTTAAAAATGGAAAATTTAAAAACTTTAGACCTCTTGCACACCAGGGGTGTCATTTATAAAACGTTGCACAGAAACTGTTCTAAATTTGTTCTCAAAGATCATTTCCCAAAAGTGTGTCTCCTTCAGATGTGACATTTATGATCAAATTGTGCCCCCAATTAGTGTCGATACTATGAATTAGTGTCGATACTATGCCAATATCGGAATTTCTATGCTTGATAATGATGGGCACTAAGAAAAAAAACAAAAAAAAAAAACAATTAGGTTTCCAAAAGTAACAATAAAATCAGAATTCAATTTATCTTTGAAAACCCCTTGCTATGACAACTAATAAAAAGTTTCACAAAAGTCATGCAAGTCCGGTGGCGCAGGGGGTAGCACAATCACCTCACAGCAAGAAGGTCGCTGGTTCGAGCCTCAGCTGGGTCAGTTGGCATTTCTGTGTGGAGTTTGCATGTTCTCCTCGTGTTGGCGTGGGTTTCCGCCGGGTGCTCCGGTTTTCCCCACAAGTCTAAAGACATGCGCTATAGGTGAATCGGTAAGCTAAATTGTCCGTAGTGTATGTATGTGTATGAGTGTATATGGATGTTTCCCACTGATGGGTTGCAGCTGGAAGGGCATTCGCTGCGTAAAACATATGCTGGATAAGTTGGCGGTTCATTCTGCTGTGGCAACCCCAGATTAATAAAGGGACTAAGCCGAAAATAAAATAAATGAATGACAAAAATGACTGAAACTTGGTGTGTCAGAATCAAAACTGTTGTGATTAAAAATTAAAACGTTCTCACCATTTACACACTCAAGTGTACCTCTGTTAAACTCCACACAAAAAAGATATTCTGAAGACTGATGGAAACCAGCAGCCATTGACATCCCTAAATACCATGGAGGTCAATGGCTGCTGCTTTATTCTTCAGAATAACTTCCTTTTTATTCAGCAGAAGTCAAACAGGTTTAGAAACAAATTAAGGGTGGGTAAATAATGACAGCATATTTTTTGTTGGTGAATTATCTCTTTAAATGCTGTACTCATATATTGATTGGAATGGCCCACTTGCTTGTCAGATACTGTTTATTAACCTGCAATGGTCTTTTCATCCCAGGTTTAAAACTCCTCTCATCAGTGGCCTCAATCGCCAGTACTGTTACCATGTACCACCGCAGCATGCGTGCTTTTCTTGAAGATAAACACAAGATGAGCTGGACCTCGACTGCTTTCTACTTCCTGTGGAACTTTCTGCTGATGATTCCCCGTGTGGCCGCTCTGGCACTCTTCTGCAGTGTATTCCCGTGCTACATCATTGCTCATTTTCTATCTTTGTGGATGGTGCTGGTTTTGGTGGCCTGGAGCCAGAAAACAGATCTAATGAAAAGTCATTGGGAATGGCTTTACAGAGCTACTGTTGGACTCATCTGGTACTTCAGCTGGTTTAACGTGTCTGAAGGAAGTATAAAATTAAAGGGTGTTGTTTATTATAGCCTCATGGGTTTGGACACGATTTTGCTGCTGGGCTTCTGGTGCTGGAAGGTAGTTGAGTATGCAGGCTGCTGGAATACCTTAAATCCTTATATAGTGGTTTCAACACTACTGGGTTTGTATGTGATTGGAATTCTAGTGGAAATAATATACTACAAATGGTTTCATCCTAACTGTGACAAACAGAAAATAGCTGAACCCAGTAAACCAACACCAATACTTGTCAAAATAGACTCAGCACGCTGTCGCATTACAACAGACTCTGAAGACTTTGAAGATTCACCTGCAATTCCAGCTGAAGGTCCTGCACAACCTGTCACTGGAGCTGTCAAGAGAAGCAGGACTTTGGCTGCTAATTTCTTCTAGTTAAACATTGTATTCCCCTTCACACATCTTTCCAACATGCACTCATCTTTTTCCTAAATCTATAATAATTTATTACACAGAAAAAACATTTCGCTAAAAAAGTATTTTAGATCATTTAAACATGAAGGTCCCACCTTTGTGTTTGGTGTCTTTAAGTGCCATGTACTTGCATTAAAAGAGATGAACTATTAATCAGAGTGTACTTATGAGGTTTTGCAAAACTTTTTGTTGTTGTTGTTTAGATATGATATGGTTAGTGTTAGGAACAAATTTAGAGTATTATGTGTATTGTATAGATAGTGTAGTTACAGATGTATTCCAGATCTTGAGCCAAGTGACAATTTAATAGTCCTGTCATTCTAACAGCAAAGCATCAGAATTATTAACATTACCTAACAATAACTGGATTATTATCAACAATACTAATATTTTTAAATTTTGAATTAAGCAACAAATAATAAAATAATTAAAAACAGATTAAAATGTGTTAAAACGTGTTTTAAAAGAATGAAAAAGAAAATCAAGACATAATAGTTTGATCTGTCGGACATAGTGCAGTGCTCATTCGGTAAAGGCACAGTTAAACAGATGTGTTTTCAGTCTGGATTTGAATGGACCTAATGTTGGAACACATCTGATCAATTCTGGAAGCTGATTCCAGCAGTGGGGGGCGTAGTGAGTGAAGGCTGATTCACCATGCTTTGACTGAACGCTTGGTATTTCTAATTTATTTGATCCTAAAGATCTGAGTGATCTGTTTGTGACTTATAGACAAGTAATAATACTTTAATATCTATTCTGAATGTAACTGGGAGCCGAGCCAGTGTAAAGATCTGAGGACACGTGTGATGTGTTCTGATTTCCTGGTTCTGGTCAGAAACTAGCATTTTGGATGAGTTTGGATGATTACATTACAGTAATCCACCTGCTGATTTACTTTCTGCTTTGACATGACTATTAAAACTCAACTTATCTGACTCCAGAATAACACCAATGTAAAATATATCAAATTAGTTTTTTAATAAGTTATAAAACAAATAGTGCATATTAAACATCTATTAATATATTCTAATCAGTGTACATTTGGCACTTTGGTTTATCCATATATCAAAAATGAAGCCAATATTGTAACATAAATGCAAAAAAAATACATATCAATTCATTTGCAGCTAATACATAATTGTTTAAAAGCATTACATTCAGATAGTTTAATAATGTTTTGTATAAAAAATCTGAGAAAAACAAAAAGAAAGTAATATATGACCTTCACTTACACAAAACAATATAAGCTGCATCTTTTTGAAAGTCCTTTTCATTTATTTATTTATTAATCATGAGATATGATGTAACATCACCCTATTCCTGGCTCCAATAGAATTCTAGCTTTTTAATTGATAGCTGTATGTTTTTCTGTTTTTACATATCGTAAAGGTCATAGCATGCGCTTATAATTGTGTTTGCATATGATCATGTTGTTTCCATACTTTTTAAATGATTCTCTTTAAGTATCCTTTTTTAGTGAGAGTTGTTTTTGTCTTGGTCAGTACATACATTTGCCTAAATGTATTGCATATGCTCTGTCTGCATGTTCTTAGGCGGATGACCTGCTGTGCTTCAATTATAAAGCCCTCATTTATAAGACCCTGTATGTCTGTGTGTCTCCTTTGAATCTACAGTGCATCCGGAAAGTATTCATAGCGCTTCATTTTTTCCACATTTCTTTTATGTTACAGCCTTATTCCAAAATGGATTAAATTCATTTATTTCCTCAAAATTCTACACACAATACCCCACAATGGCAATGGGAAAAAAGATTTTTTGAAATTGTTGCAAATTTATTAAAAATAAAAAACCTGAAAAATCACATGTACATCAGTATTTACAGCCTTTGCTCAATACTTTGTTGATGCACCTTTGGCAGCAATTACAGCCTCAAGTCATTTTGAATATGATGCCACAAGCTTGGCACACCTGTCTTTGGGAATGTGTGCCCATTCCTCTTTGCTGTACCTCTCAAGCTCTATCAAGTTGGATGGGAAGCGACAGTGTACAGCCATTTTCAGATCTCTCCAGAGATGTTGAATAGGATTTAGATCTGGGCTTTGGCTGGGCCACTTAAGGACATTCACCGAGTTGTTGTGAAGCCACTCCATTGATATTTTAGCAGTGTGCTTTGGGTCATTGTACTGCTGGAAGATGAACTGTCGTCCCAGTCTGAGGTCAAGCACTCTGAAGCAGGTTTTCATTCAGGATGTCTCTGTACATTGCTGCATTCATTTTCCCTCTATCCTGACTAGTCTTTCAGTTCCTGCTGCTGAAAAACATCCCCACAGCATGATGCTGCCACCACCATGCTTCATTGTAGGGATATTAGCCTGGTGATGAGTTCAATTTTAGTCTCATCAAACCAGAGAAATTTGTTTCTTATGGTCTGAGAGTTCTTCAGATGCCTTTTGGAAAATTCCAGGTGGGGAGTGGCTTCCGTCTAGCCACTCTACCATACAGGCCTGATTAGTGGATTGCTGCACAGATGGTTGTCCTTCTGTAAGGTTCTCCTCCCTTCACAGAAAAACGCTGGATCTCAGACAGAGTGACCATCAGGTTATTTATCACCTCCCTGACTAAGGCCCTTCTCCCCCGATCACTTCAGGCTTGGTTTGTGCTTTGACATGCACTGTCAACCCTGGGACCTTATATAGACAGGTGTATGCCTTTTCAAATCATGTCCAATCAACTGAATTTACCACAGGTGAAAACCAATTAAGCTGCTGAAACATCTCAAGAATAATCAGTGTAAACAGAATGTACCTGAGCTCCATTTAGAGCTTCACGGCAAAGGCTGTGAATACTTGTGCACATGTGATTTTTTTATTTTTAATAAATTTGCAACAATTTCAAAAAATCTTTTTTCACATTGTCATTATGGGGTATTGAGTGTAGAATTGTGAGGAATTAAAAGGAATTTAATCCATTTTGGAATAAGGTTGTAACAAAGAAATGTGGGAAAAGTGAAGCGCTATGAATACTTTCCAGATGCACTGTATATATTTCCATAAGTTTTAACTGTATTTTAATAGTAATCTAAATTTTTATAGTGGTTACGGTCTTATGATTGTATGGTGAGTTACATAATAAAAATTCCTCTATATGCATCAGAAATTCTCCTATACTGGGTCCAACATAGGCTACAACTGCTGCCACACACATTATGGTTCATAACCATGCGATGGAATAGCACTTCAAATTTGTCATAATATTTGTCATAATCACAAATGAAATTAAGACATGTGGAGTATTAGTCGCAATATTGAAGTGCAGTACAAGGTAAGTAAAAGTAAAAGGTTTAGCCACATTTTGCGACAGGATAAGCCATACAAACACGGCTGTTTGACGCTATTCTCTGCACCTACTGAGTGAGTAAAGAATCACACACACACACACTCCTGGAGACTCAAGACACCCGCCTTCATCATCATGGTAAACGTTTGTGCTGTCCGTGAAAAGCCGATTTTTATTTTCCCCATTCGCATGCAGTATCAAACTGCAATAAAACAACTCTCTCCTATCAGTCCTTCATATTCGCATGATCGCATCCAGTTGCTCAGAGTGAGTCACAGGAGCATGAATGAAATCTTGCTGAATAAAAGTCAAACTGATTTATTAAATTAAAAATGAAACACCAAAAATGACATGAATTTTTTTAGGTTCAATGGGCAATATGCACACAGACTTTCACGTTTAGGATCTGATTTCTTTAAAAGTCAGTGATCTTCACTGCCTGTTACTGTAGATATACAATGTGAAGTGGGTCTCAGATCGGACAAAAAGCCCTGCATTAAATTTCATTTCATATGACAGTTTACTTTACCCCAATTCAATTGAATTTCTGCGCTAGCCTGTTGCTACTGACGGCGCTAGTGGTTACAATGGTCTTTCATCCCATTTTACACTTGAACAACTAAATTAATATTTAAGTTTATTTCACTGAATGTATTGTAATTTCATTTAAACATCGATGCTGTAAAAACAACCTTGTGGAATTGAAAATAGTCACATTAAGCGTTCACCAGAATTTAATCGTTGGCTTTAAAACTCTAGCTTTGCATAGAGCAAGTTTGTGGTACAGTATAGAGTTTAATTTCTCATGTGAAACTGTACAGTGGTGAAGCCAGTCAGTAGAATTTATAGCTAAACATAGTGTTTGCATGTCCTTTATGGCATAGAATTCAATCAAATAGAAATAAAATACCATTCATTATACATGTATATATGCATTTTACTTATTTTGTAGTCTAGGAGTTGTTGTTTGAAAGGTGTAACAAAGACTAAAATTTGGTAAAGAATACTGAATTAGAACTAATAAAAAAGATAAATGTGGAGAACACACTTCAATCCTCAGCCCCAGAGTGAAGAGTCAGCACAAGGTTTAGAAAAGAAAAATAAACTCATAAGAATTCATGTAATAGAAACATTGGATACTTAACACAAAAAAAAAAAAAAAAAAAAAAAAAAAAAAAAAAAAACAACAACTACATGTCAAAACTGAGTGAGTATAGAGTATAAATTAACAACATAAACTTCCCTGTGTCACGCTGGTAGACAAGGAAGACAGAGATGGTCATCTTATTCAGAAGTTTGTTCAAAGCAAGCAAAAAAGGATCACACAGGCTGTGTGAAAGGCAGATCTTAGATGCCGGTAATATCAAACACAGCACTGCTGGAGTAGAGCCGATGTTAGAGCTGGGCAGTGCTGTCAGCTGCACAGCGGGGAAAATCACAGTCACACAGTTCAGGGGGAATAGTCAGATCATAGAGAACCACCACACAAGTCTCCGCCTAGTAAGTACGGTGAGTGTTAAGCGTGGGTTAGCATCCTAGACCTCCGTTGATGGTAAAAGGCATATAGAGCATGAGGGTGATTACAGATCTTCAGACAAAGTCAGATAGTAAAGTCACTTCCCTTTATCAGTGCGATGGTGACGAAGACTCAGAAGGAACATCCATGGAAGAAGAGAAGACAAGGGAGCTTAGGTGAAGACAACCATTCGACTTCAACACTGGTCGTCGAATGAACGGAGGAGGTAAGTATATATAGTGTCCGGGCTAATGAGGAACAGGTGCAGATGGTTAGTACTCAGGGGAAGGTTCACGTGATTGGATGAGACTGGTGTGAGGTGATGTAATGTGATTGGGTGAGCAGGAACGAGCCGGGGATGTAACACCCTGAGCTCCCTCTCTCAACCATAAACAGGTGAAAAGATAAACAAAATAAAGGCACTCACCCTTTAGGCACACTTGGAAGTAAATCTCAAATTAACAACACAATATGCAACGCCTACTTGTAAAATTATGTTTTGGCTGTAACACACCTAATATTTTAAATAATAAAAAAACTATTTTCCATTCACATAGGCTTTTAGCAAAATAAATAGCGGTTTTGCATGCCCTTTACTCCATAGAATTCATTAAAATAATAGTAAAATAACATTCATTACAAGTTGATTTTAAAAAAAGCACTTAAATAGTTTTGTAATTTGTGATACCCCAACACCCCCCCCCCCCCAGTTTAATAAAAGAAGATTTCTTAAAAATAGGGTAAAAATCTTGTCTCGTTCTCGTGAACCCAATCTCGTCTCGTCTTGTAGAGTTAGCGTCTCGTCACACCCCTAATTTTTAGTGTTACAAGAATAAGAAAAAACATGAGTGGCAGTTATAGGTGAAAATGCTTGTGATCAAGTTCCCTCATGTCTGATGCCAGAGGGAAATGTTATGGTTTGAGTTGACAGTATGGTGACAGAATTCAAATAACCACTACTGCAGTTAGTAGTACGGTGTACATGATAAAGTGACATGTTTTATGCAAAATCAAACTTTTAAATCTGATTTTATTCATGTAAAGTGTATAATTATTACAGTGATTGTCATAGACCTAACTATAAGCTAAAGCATTGACAATATTTATTATTCATTGAATATTTACAGTGTTAATGCAAAGGTCAAGTTTTATGCGTTTTTATGGTTTTGGGTACAATGGCAAACATTGCAGAAATGCCATTTATCAGTGTAGAGATGGATTTTCAAATGAATAAAGATCAAATATTTTGCCATTTCACTGCATGTGAGTTTCGCAATAATGCATTCTGATGACTGATCACTCACAAACATGGCATGGGAGGAGTTTGTGTGTGTGTGTGGAAGTATTACATTGCCATGTTGTACGGTTCATGCAACTTTACAGAATCATGGAGGAGAGATTGCCTTTTCATTACTCTTTACAGGTTTACCTGTTTACTTGGATTGGACTGTTTTTTTCTCTGCTGGATATAGCAATGGATATCTGGACGATTGTGTCACTTTATCGAAGTGAGGCTTATGTGTTTATGGGGCTGATGATCTTCATTCTACTGGGCTCCTCGGTGTTGTTACAGGTATTCAGTTGGCTCTGGTACTCTGATTCTCTAAATGAGCTTGAAACTGAGGTGGAAAAGTTTGCAGAGAGACATGACTTGATTAAACCACTTCACTTCCTGCAGCTTGGAGTCTACCTCAGGTATGTAACAGGTCTGATTTATCGATTGAATACTTCTGTGATGAAAAAGCACAGCATATCTTGTAAAAAATAAAAAAAACACCACAGAAGCAACACACACAAGTGTAAATGTGTCAGGTTTGTGATAGAGATAAGGTGAGGAATCAAAATAGCGGATTTTAGGTTTGTAAGAAATCAATCTACGTTAAAAGATCGATTTAGGAATTATTAGCTCATATCAATGACTCGGATCTTGAAGATTCAAATCATTGATTCGACTCAATTGAGTCGGATTGAATCAGATCAAAGATTCAACCTTTGTCTGAAGTGTGTCCCGCAAATAGAGACATTACATTTACTAATTCTCGTCTATATTATTTCCGTGGCCACCGGTCATAACATAACACAGAATAGGGTTAATTTTCAGCAAGGTAACACGATTTACAGCTTGAGGCAGAGACTTAGAAGCACATACACAAGAACACAGTTCTTTCAAAGGAGAACAAAGATTTATTGGGCTGCACTATTCGATACACGAGGCTAATCTACGTAGTAATCAAAACAACAAACAAACAAACAAACAAACAAACGCACACACACACACACACACACACACACACACACACACACACACACACACACACACACACACACACACCACACACACACACACACACACACACACACACACACACAGGCAGTTCGGAGGATGCAAAATGAGTTGACAAACAGTCCCAGACCATCTAGTATTTCGTACTAGACCTTAGAATCACCTGAGAAACCACAAAAGCAGAGATTTGACTCTCCTTTAACTGCTTAAAATCATATGCACCAGATCAGATAGAGACAACAGTTATTCGTGTTACTTGCGAGTTTGTTGAAGTCTTCTTGACTGGATTTCCCTCGCCGAGATGGCCTGAGGAAACACGTGGTGCTCAAGTGTGGCTTCTCTGTGACGTCGGCGTGAGCGGAGCTCGTTTGTCCTGGGGGACAGGGGTAACGGACTCCGTAGAGAGTCAGTTCGCGGAAGTTTCTCGGTCCGAAACTTAAGAGGCTTGGATGAAGAGTTTGTGGTGACCTAACAGCGTGGTGGCGATTGGGGGTGGAGAAGCAACAGCGGGTGGACACCGGCTTGATACTAAAAGGCTGTGCAGATTCAGGGCTGCCGGGAGTTTTTAAACGGCTTGCTCTGAGCCATCCCTCATGACGCTGTCGTCCAATGAACGGCAAGATGAAGGGCAGGGCCACGCCCTGTACCAGTGTAATCAGGTTTAATAATTAACCAACTGCAAGAGACTTTACGTGATAAAATCTCTGGTAAAATTGTAACTATTTGACATCAAATGTTACAAGACGCTACACTAATGTATTGCAAATGAAAAACAGCTCAGTTTAACACTAAGCACGAAGCATTTCAAACACATACAGATCATTTTAGCCTGTCATAAGGGTAAAAATCACACATTATGAACCTGGTTGGTTGGAATAAATACAACACATCAATACTTATAAATGTCATTCAAAATATAAAATTTTGCCTTGGTTATAACATTTATAAGAGAATTGTCTTTCTTAAGTTTCTCGTTCATTTCTTTTCTTTGTCTCTACCTTCTGTCCATCTCGTGGTCGAACGCATGGCCATCACATGATCGGTCATTCAAAAGTCTCGTTGGAGAGGTTATGAAAAAGCTCCCTCGTCCTAGATGGCTAATTATTTACGAAATTAGCAGCAGGGTCCCGACAGCTGCGGCCAGTGTGTTGGGGGAAAACAATCGGATAACTGTTATCCAGATCTGGGAGCTCCAATTTCCAAGCCTGATTCGAACCGGTTTTAACCAGCGAGTCCCTACAGGTTTTAAACAACAACTAAAAACTGCTCATCCACTTGGCTAGGCATGACTGGGCAAGACTAGACAAGGCTAGACAAGACAATGCAGAGCAAGAAGCTCCAAACAAGAAAAAAGGCCCCCCCAAAAACAAGAAGACTAAATAGGATCTGCCAAAAAATGACATGTACACAACAAAAGACAGATAAAATGAAAGGAGTGTTACAAATATGTGCCCAAACCAACTAGACTGAACTCCAAATGGGGAAAACTAGACACCACACAACAACACAAAGTGAACACACGGTAACGCTTTCTTTTACAACCCGCAAAGTACCGTGTAAGTACAGTGAAATAACGGTGTACTTTTAGTATAAGTATAATGAATGTATGTGTAGGTATAAGGGAACAAACTGTAATGCTTGGGTAATAAGGGGGTAACAACCAGATATTCAACACTAAAAGTACCGCGTAAGTATATTGAATTTACGGTGTACTTTTCTATAAATTGCAAAGGAACAAACCCTAATGTTTGGGTAATAAGGGGGTAACAATAGGATATTCAACACGCAAAGTACTGTGTAAGTATACTGACTTTACAATGTACTTTTCTATAAATTGCAAATGAACAAACCATAATGTTTGGGTGATAAGGGGGTAACAATAATATACTAAACACGCAAAGTACCGTGTAAGTATATTGAATTTACGATGTACTTTTCTTTAAGTATTGTTTACATATAAAGAATTATACAAGGGTGGTGACAACCTAATGCAACCTGCAAACACATGAGTAAGTGCAATAATAATAGTACCCTTATTTTTGGGTTTTATATGGGGTGTTTAATGAATAAAAGGTTTACAACCAGTGAAATTATGAAACCCTATTGTATACTGTATGTATTTTAAATCTGCAATTCAATATAAAAACATATTTCTATACACAACTTACCTTATGAATGTTTCGTCGATCTCACCACAGCCAGTAATGTCTGAACATCACTATCAACAAATAACTTTGCATGATATAGCTAGACCTACCGTCAGGGTTCAGTGCAGATTAAAACAGGCTAGCATTACTGCTGTTTGCAGGAGGGGGTGGGGGGTCTTACTGTTCAAATATACACTTGTGCGTTGAAGTCCAGCTTCTTTCCCCCTTGTTCCCTGTGATTAAGGGTAAATACAGTATTTGTTCCCCCCTTGTTCCATGTAGTTAAAGGGTAAATACCGCATTTGAGGGTTGTAAATTAAAGTGAAGCATTGTTCCCACCTTGTTCCCTGTAGTTAAAGGGTAAATACCACATTTGCGGGTTGTAAATTAAAGTGAAGCATTGTTCCCTTCTTGTTCCCCCCTTGTTCCCTGTAGTTAAAGGGTAAATACCACATTTGCGGGTTGTAAATTAAAGTGAAGCATTGTTCCCTTCTTGTTCCCCCCTTGTTCCCTGTAGTTAAGGGTAAATACCACATTTGCGGGTTGTAAATTAAAGTGAAGTATTGTTCCCACCTTGTTCCCCCCTTGTTCCCTGTGTTTAAGGGTAAATACAGTATTTGTTCCCCCCTTGTTCCCTGTAGTTAAAGGGTAAATACCGCATTTGCGGGTTGTAAATTAAAGTGAAGCAT
The DNA here is from genome assembly GCA_903798195.1 of Danio kyathit. NCBI lineage: Eukaryota > Metazoa > Chordata > Actinopteri > Cypriniformes > Danionidae > Danio > Danio kyathit. The sequence goes on along the minus strand of LR812537.1, from coordinate 30,867,792 downwards.
TGTTCCCACCTTGTTCCCCCCTTGTTCCCTGTACTTAAAGGGTAAATACAGCATTTGTTCCTCCCTTTTTCCCTGTAGTTTACAGGGTAACTCTTGAAGGTAGTGAAATAAATATACAAACACACAATATATTTCTTTACTTTCTAACCTTTATTTTACTAAATAGGGATTTTGAAACACTTCATCTTAATCAAACATGGTCTCGTCTATCATTGCCTATACTCATTCATTCATTTTCTTTTCGGCTTAGTCCCTTTATTAATCTGGGGTCGCCACAGCGGAATGAACCGCCAACTTGTCGTTTTACGCAGATGATGCCCTTCCAGCTGCAACCCATCACTGGGAAACATCCATACAGACTCATTCACACACATACACTACCGACAATTTTAACTTACCCAATGTCACCACATGTTTTTGAACTTGTGGGGGAAACCGGAGCACCCGGAGGAAACCCACGCTAACACGGGGAAAACATGCAAACTCCACACAGAAATGCCAACTGACCCAGCCGGGCCTCGAACTAGCGACCTGCTTGCTGTGAGGCGATTGTGCTACCCACTGTGCCACCGTGCTGCCCTGCCTATACTCAAACAACAAAATAACACATTAATTCCTTCCCCCTTTTTCTGGCATCTCTTGCTTGGCTTCCTTTTTTCTGCTCTTCTCCGTAGCTTCCACTGAGGACTCTGATGGTGAGTGGCTGATGGAATCCCATGGGTCTTGCTGCTCTGCATTTAATATAAAAAATATGAATAGATATAAAGGCTTTTAGCAAGCTATACATGTTCCTTTCGCTGTTTAATATATTTGTCGGTGTTGGTTGTCCAACAATTTCACACACTAAACATTTACAGATACCATATGGATCCTATACTTTTCTATTAAACAAAACTACTATCATCAGACCATATGGGAGATTGTGATAATTTATAGTGATAATAATTCAAGCACAGAGGGGAAAAGTTTAAATGTACATGCAGGCATTGTAGACTTTGAAGTAAAGATTATTTGCAGTTCAGTATATATTTAAATTCTGTGTTACTTAGTAATTGGTGTAAATTTTAGGTTTTGGGTGAACTACCCCTAAGGTTAGTTTTTGATTAAGTAAATGTCTTAACCCATCATTAGTTCTTAATAAAGTAATAGATTACATAATAGTATGGTTGATGATGTACTGTTATGGACCCTTTTCACATTTACGGGTTTCTCAGCAGCGAGTGCAGTGAATGGGAAAATACAACACATATTTTTTATCTTTTTTCTCAAATAAAATAAAAACTTTACGATGGTGTTTTCTCGACATTTACAAGAAGAAAAAAAAATAGTGTGAAACTGATAACGGCACCAAGAAGAGAGAATAACATCTAATTCACTGTCCTGCCCATAGACACTATTTGAAACACCTCCCATATTATGTAATTATATGCAAACATTATGTAATACATACATAAATACAAATAAATGTTATTTATAAAAGATTAAATATTAAAAACTCAAGGATTTCAGATGCTGATGACTGTTAAACTCGTCATAACAGTATTGTGAAAATGGTACAATGGTTAAAAATGGGAACAAACATCAGATAGAAACAAAAAACCTAAACAAACACTTCTATGGACATAATGTCATAAAAATACTTGTTTTATTTACCTCGCGCTGCCGTCTGGGAAAAGTTTAAATGTACAGTAGGCTACTGTGCAAGTGTTAGGCTACTAGTAATTTCAGGGTAAAAAATAGAAACAAAGTCGGTTATTTCTATATTTTTCTGTAGCATGTCAATTTGAAATATCAATTTACATTTCCAAATATTATTTCATTAGCTGTAATTAACTTATACAGTGAGATTATTGTCTGCACACTGAGTCTGACAACAGCCAGTGCTCCACACACAGAGATCTGATTTGATCATCATCCAGACTGTCTGGAATGACATGAAGAAACTGAGACAAACTAAATCCAGAAGAACTTTGGCAACAAGATGTGCAAAAAAACTATGTAAACGACAGTAAATTCTGGTAAATATTCGCTGCAGGCCGTTTAGATTCGGGCATGAACTAACGTTAACGTCACGCTAAAACTAATGGAAAATAAAATAAATATAATCTGGTTAATACACAATTTCTAATCGTGACAGTGGCTTTTATTTCCTAACAACGATTTACTTACATGTGTTACATGGTGACGAGACGAAGCCATTCCAAACAAACGTCCCAGAAGTCTGAGGCTGAGCAAAACCTCGTGGTACTGCCGTTTGATTCGGATCTTTAGAGGCTACTTGATTCACAACTCGTTTGAATCAATGAATCAGTAGGGGTTCACCTGAAGTGATAAAATACCGCGAGATGGACTGAAATGCACACGTAGCTGTCTGCTATTGTCGCGATACTTTGATGTCACACTGATCGGTCTGTTGACGAATCGATTCAAATTCATTCCCAGAATTTCCTGTTCACAGCAGTACGAGCCGAGGACGGCAGCGCGAGGTAAATAAAACAAGTATTTTTATGACATTATGTCCATAGAAGTGTTTGTTTAGGTTTTTTGTTTCTATCTGATGTTTGTTCCCATTTTTAACCATTGTACCATTTTCACAATACTGTTATGACGAGTTTAACAGTCATCAGCATCTGAAATCCTTGAGTTTTTAATATTTAATCTTTTATAAATAACATTTATTTGTATTTATGTATGTATTACATAATGTTTGCATATAATTACATAATATGGGAGGTGTTTCAAATAGTGTCTATGGGCAGGACAGTGAATTAGATGTTATTCTCTCTTCTTGGTGCCGTTATCAGTTTCACACTATTTTTTTTCTTTTTGTAAATGTCGAGAAAACACCATCGTAAAGTTTTTATTTTATTTGAGAAAAAAGATAAAAAATATGTGTTGTATTTTCCCATTCACTGCACTCGCTGCTGAGAAACCCGTAAATGTGAAAAGGGTCCATAACAGTACATCATCAACCATACTATTATGTAATCTATTACTTTATTAAGAACTAATGATGGGTTAAGACATTTACTTAATCAAAAACTAACCTTAGGGGTAGTTCACCCAAAACCTAAAATTTACACCAATTACTAAGTAACACAGAATTTAAATATATACTGAACTGCAAATAATCTTTACTTCAAAGTCTACAATGCCTGCATGTACATTTAAACTTTTCCCCTCTGTGCTTGAATTATTATCACTATAAATTATCACAATCTCCCATATGGTCTGATGATAGTAGTTTTGTTTAATAGAAAAGTATAGGATCCATATGGTATCTGTAATGTTTAGTGTGTGAAATTGTTGGACAACCAACACCGACAATATAATAAACAGCGAAAGGAACATGTATAGCTTGCTAAAAGCCTTTATATCTATTCATATTTTTTATATTAAATGCAGAGCAGCAAGACCCATGGGATTCCATCAGCCACTCACCATCAGAGTCCTCAGTGGAAGCTACGGAGAAGAGCAGAAAAAAGGAAGCCAAGCAAGAGATGCCAGAAAAAGGGGGAAGGAATTAATGTGTTATTTTGTTGTTTGAGTATAGGCAGGGCAGCACGGTGGCACAGTGGGTAGCACAATCGCCTCACAGCAAGCAGGTCGCTAGTTCGAGGCCCGGCTGGGTCAGTTGGCATTTCTGTGTGGAGTTTGCATGTTTTCCCCGTGTTAGCGTGGGTTTCCTCCGGGTGCTCCGGTTTCCCCCACAAGTTCAAAAACATGTGGTGACATTGGGTAAGTTAAAATTGTCGGTAGTGTATGTGTGTGAATGAGTCTGTATGGATGTTTCCCAGTGATGGGTTGCAGCTGGAAGGGCATCATCTGCGTAAAACGACAAGTTGGCGGTTCATTCCGCTGTGGCGACCCCAGATTAATAAAGGGACTAAGCCGAAAAGAAAATGAATGAATGAGTATAGGCAATGATAGACGAGACCATGTTTGATTAAGATGAAGTGTTTCAAAATCCCTATTTAGTAAAATAAAGGTTAGAAAAGTAAAGAAATATATTGTGTGTTTGTATATTTATTTCACTACCTTCAAGAGTTACCCTGTAAACTACAGGGAAAAAGGGAGGAACAAATGCTGTATTTACCCTTTAAGTACAGGGAACAAGGGGGGAACAAGGTGGGAACAATGCTTCACTTTAATTTACAACCCGCAAATGCGGTATTTACCCTTTAACTACAGGGAACAAGGGGGGAACAAATACTGTATTTACCCTTAAACACAGGGAACAAGGGGGGAACAAGGTGGGAACAATACTTCACTTTAATTTACAACCCGCAAATGTGGTATTTACCCTTTAACTACAGGGAACAAGGGGGGAACAAGAAGGGAACAATGCTTCACTTTAATTTACAACCCGCAAATGTGGTATTTACCTTTAACTACAGGGAACAAGGGGGGGAACAAGAAGGGAACAATGCTTCACTTTAATTTACAACCCGCAAATGTGGTATTTACCCTTTAACTACAGGGAACAAGGGGGGAACAAGGAGGGAACAATGCTTCACTTTAATTTACAACCCGCAAATGTGGTATTTACCCTTTAACTACAGGGAACAAGGTGGGAACAATGCTTCACTTTAATTTACAACCCTCAAATGCGGTATTTACCCTTTAACTACATGGAACAAGGGGGGAACAAATACTGTATTTACCCTTAAACACAGGGAACAAGGGGGAAAGAAGCTGGACTTCAACGCACAAGTGTATATTTGAACAGTAAGACCCCCCACCCCTCCTGCAAACAGCAGTAATGCTAGCCTGTTTTAATCTGCACTGAACCCTGACGGTAGGTCTAGCTATATCATGCAAAGTTATTTGTTGATAGTGATGTTCAGACATTCCTGGCTGTGGTGAGATCGACGAAACATTCATAAGGTAAGTTGTGTATAGAAATATGTTTTTATATTGAATTGCAGATTTAAAATACATACAGTATACAATAGGGTTTCATAATTTCACGGGTTGTAAACCTTTTATTCATTAAACACCCCATATAAAACCCAAAAATAAGGGTACTATTATTATTGCACTTACTCATGTGTTTGCAGGTTGCATTAGGTTGTCACCACCCTTGTATAATTCTTTATATGTAAACAATACTTAAAGAAAAGTACATCGTAAATTCAATATACTTACACGGTACTTTGCGTGTTTAGTATATTATTGTTACCCCCTTATCACCCAAACATTATGGTTTGTTCATTTGCAATTTATAGAAAAGTACATTGTAAAGTCAGTATACTTACACAGTACTTTGCGTGTTGAATATCCTATTGTTACCCCCTTATTACCCAAACATTAGGGTTTGTTCCTTTGCAATTTATAGAAAAGTACACCGTAAATTCAATATACTTACGCGGTACTTTTAGTGTTGAATATCTGGTTGTTACCCCCTTATTACCCAAGCATTACAGTTTGTTCCCTTATACCTACACATACATTCATTATACTTATACTAAAAGTACACCGTTATTTTACTGTACTTACACGGTACTTTGCGGGTTGTAAAAGAAAGCGTTACCGAACACACACCAAACAAATGACAACAAATCAAGACAGGCTCAGACTGTAAACAAAACAAAACAAAATCTGTCAAAGAAATGGATAATGTGCTGGCAGAAAATTGCCAGTACATTTTCTATTATAAATGAACCTTGCTTAAAAAACGGTCTTGATTAACAGATGGTGTTAAATTATTGATTGGTTGCTTGCTTGACCAATAATATTTGGCTACAGATTTGCACATACAGTACAAGCAGAGACATGCAGTCTCAGATATGCAGTTTCAGACACATGCATTCAATTAAGCTAGTAACGTTACTGTGAGGGATAGGGTTGGAGGCGGGTTTAGGTGTTTGCTTTAAAAGTATGCATGCAGTCTCAGCTTGCCTGTGCACCCGATCTGCAGTCAAACTCTTCTGACAGACTGACAATACTTTTCAATTTTTTTTTATTTATTCTTTTTTTCTTTTTGTATTTGATGTACATTCATTTTCTTTTCGGCTTAGTCGCTTTATTAATTTGGGGTGGCCACAGCGGAATGAACCGCCAACTTTTCCAACATATGTTTTACACAGCGGATGCCCTTCCAGCTGCAACCCATCTCTGGGAAACATCCACACACACTCATTCACACACATACACTACGAACAATTTTTTTTGCCTACCCAATTCACCTGTACTGCATGTCTTTGGACTTGTGGGGAAACAGGAGCACCCGGAGGAAACCCACACAAACGCAGGGAGAACATGCAAACTCCACACAGAAACGCCAACTGACCCAGCCGAAGCTCAAACCAGAGACATTCTTACTGTGAGGCGACAGCACTACCTACTGCACCACCACGTCGCCCTATTTGATGTATAGTTCAAGTCAAAATTATGAGCCCCCTTTTAATTTTTTTTTCTTTTTTAAATATTTCCCAAATTATATTTAACAAAGCAAGGACATTTTCACAGTATGTCTGATAATATTTTTTTTTTTCTGGAGAAAGTCTTTTGTTTTATTTTGGCTAAAATAAAAGCAGGGGGCTATTCCATAAAAGTCGTTTAGAAAAGCGGGGATTAAAGTCAAAAGCCTGACTTCAGTGAGCCAAACTAAACATCCACGCTTAATTTGGTTCCATAACAGTAAGTTGAAGATCATTTGATCTAACTAGTCTGAGTTCAGTTTAAATAGTCTAGATAACTGCTCGTGCACGTTTCTGTCGTGAAACCTTAAAGGTCGATCATAGATACATCGATTATGTTTTGTGCTACCATGGCAACTTCGAGAACTGAAAGAGCTCTGAGATGAGACCGCTGTTCACAGCGAGTGAGCCACATTAGTTTTTAGAGTTCAAACATGTAATAATTTAACATAACAATCAAATAATACGGCTTGCAAGAGAGAACGGCTGACAAGAAATTGCAGATCGTCTCAATAGGCGACATATGTAGCAATATATTTTAAAATATAAGCCATTATTTAGGCCTATTAACAATAAATATTTGTCATAATAGATAGAAATTGTACTTGACCGCGCACGTGCGAGAGAGAGAGAGAGAGAGAGAGAGAGAGAGAGAATGCGCGCTTACTGCCATTTGTTGCTTGCAAGGAAAAGCTTTATTGCATTGCAGCCTCAATGTAACATACAAAATGTGCTAAATGTAAGCACATTAAAATGGCAACAAAGAGCCGTGCACACACAAGCGGCGGGATTTTTAATTTGCTCCCGAAACTGCTGCAAATAGCTGCTTTCTCTTTGACACTTGTGTTTCCCGCGCCCCGTGGGAAAATATCTTTACATTAAAGTGAGCGTACTGCACGGCCCGGATCATCTCCCGATTATTCCACTCAGGGTTTGCAGCTTTAAAGTCATTATTTAAGAAATGTAGTCTGTTTCCTTAAATCAGTCAGCACTTTCGTCTCCCCGTGTTGGCATGTGTTTCCTCCGGGTGCTCCGGTTTCCCCCTCAAATCCAAAGACATGTGGTATAGGTGAATTTGGTAAGCTAAATTGTCTCTAGTGTATGTGTTTCCCAGTCATTTGTTGCAGCTGGAAAGGCGTCCGCTACGTAAATCATATGCTGGATAAGTTGGCGGTTCATTACGATATATATATATATATATATATATATACACACCCCTCACAGATCTTTCTTTTAAGTTAATATTTTCTACAGAATGCTTTACAATAATATATTTGTGCATATACATTAAATTATTCACTACTAAATGAAAATTTGGAAATAATCTAACAAAAACTAAACTGAAGATCACAGTGCAAAAATTAGTACATCCAAATAAATATGTTGGGGAAAAATGTTAAATACAATTTTAATAACCAAGAAAAAAAAAAAAATCAACAGAAACTATATAAAATTTAGTTGAAAAAATCTAAAATTTAGTTGAAATGTTGTAGTTTGTATTTGTTTTGTTTGGAATAACTTATATGAATTTAAATATATGGTCACACTTTATTTTGATGGTCCGTTTGTTGAATTTAAGTTACACTGCATATATTTGCCAACTAATTCCATTAGATTATAAGTATACTGCTAGGTATATTTAGGTATATATATATTTACTATTAAGTGACTATAAAGTTTTAATCATTATTAAGAGGTTAACTCAATTAAAATGGCATCAAACTATGGCAGGTGAATGTTAACATTACTTTGATTATGCTTGAACTTGACTTAGCCTGAGAGTTAGCCTGCCCCAGACCAGGCTAGTTTCCCAGCATAAGTTGCCAGGGTAACTAAGTTTGAACTATCGTAAATTTGATTTATGAAACCGAATCCGCCATTAATAAACCTGACTTACCAAAATAAGCCTGGCTTTTTCTCTAAGCTTGCTTTATGGAATAGCCCCCAAGTCAAGCATTTTAAGGTCAAAATTATTAGTCCCTTTAAGCTATATTTTTTTCGATAGTCTACAGAACGCTCCGGTTACTAAGGTAACCCTCGTTCCCCGAGGGGGTAACGGAAATGCTATGTGGAAACTTCCACTATGGGGATTTCATTCAGAAAGCCAATCATCTGAAAGAGTATGCAAACGGGCCAATGAAATGCCAATGAGTTGGCAGCGTCATCTTGCGCACCTGATGCTCGTTGCAATTAATTTGGCTATAAGAGCACAGTGCGAGCAAAGCCAAAGCATATTTTTTTTAGCGGAAGAGACTTTCCCCTTAACAGCTAAGGGGCAATCATTATGGCGAAGGAACATAGCATTTCCGTTCCCCCCCTCGGGGAACGAGGGTTACCTTAGTAACCGGAGCGTTCCCCTTCGGGAGGGGAACTTCAATGCTATGTGGAAACTTCCACTATGGGGAAATGTATGGAAAACGCCATAATGATTGAACCTTACCTTCGCCTCCGATGAGAGGTTTGCCAGGCAAAAGAGAGCGTGAGCTTGACCAGCGTGTTCCCTGGCCCTTATTTATCCCACTTCAACGGAAGATTTACGGATTTAGATATATTTTTCGGGAGCCGCCAATGCGTCTAGAATAATTTCTAGGAATTTAATACGACAGTACGTTGGGAATGCATGCAGTCCCAATAGGCAGGACGCTGCGGAGGCCACCTGCTACCCAAGTGGGGAGACTGGTGGCGAAAGAGCATATGGACTAGCCCTGAGAAGGGGGAGTACGCATATGAATATAAGATGGTTAGAGGTGAGGGAAGACACGGGTCCGCCTGTGAGGGGGGACTGCACCGTGGTAGTACAAGCATATGGGATCACCTAGTGAGGATTGCACATAGCGGGCACCAATACCCAGAACGCGGGCTGACCAGCGGGCATACCAACAACGTAACGGGCCAGTGCCTGACTCCTCCGCTGAGTCAGATGCTGGGGGCCTCGAAGGAATATCTGCAGGGTTTGCCAAGCATGGAACTTTACTGACAGAGCGAAAAAGCGCATGTATCTCCGTGTTAGAAAGAATGGCGCAGCAAGCGTTTTACAACACCTAACCGAATTTCTCATTCACCGCGTGAGGAAATCGGCTCCCCTCAATATTAATAAATCTCGCAATAGGTGTTGCCCAGCCGGCAGCTCTACAGTGTCTGACGCCCAAAAGGATCTCTCACTCGTGGGGGACACAGCTCGCCCTGGTTCAGATGAGCAAGGGAGATGGCATTCACTGTTCAGTGGGTATGTTCCAACCTCTGTTTGGATACGGCACTTCTCTTCTGCTGATCACTGTAACAGATAAAGAGCTGAGTACAGTCCCTATAATGCGCAAAGCGCAAAGGACACAGCAAATAAATGGACTGGGTCTCCCTCATCCGTGGGCAGCGCTTGCAGGTTCACTACGTAGCTGAAAGAAAGCTGTAGGAACCTAGAACACCTAGTTGGGCGGGGGTCTCAGGTAAACGTGAGAGTGGGCTGGCCAAACAAGCTGGCACATTTTGCTGACCGAAAATGCCTCCAGATACCCACCCATTTGGCCGATGCGAACGTGACCAGCAGAGCTGTCTACCTGGACAGAATCTTAAGATATTGAGTCGAGTGATCGAGCAGACCTCTCCTAAGAGAGATCTCCAAGTGGGTATGAGTGGGAAACAGGAATAATTAATATCCAGTCTCGCGCCTCTGGGAACTGGATGATGAGACGATACTTCCCAGCACGCTGCCATCGCCGCATCCTTAGGTGATCGTAAGGCCAACCCCTCAGAGCGGAGGGGACAGCCTTAGCTTCAGTCAACTGAAGGAGGATAGCATCACTCTGATCTGGCATGTTCGGGGTTTCCTTCTCGGGGAAAAAGGTAACCACACAGCGAATAGACTCCACTTCAGGGCATGGGCATGCCTCGTAGAGGGTGCTCAGCCTGAGTGACAGTGTTAACCACCTAACCGGTAGGTCACCTAAGTCCTCTGCGCTCCATCTATGAACCGTACGTGAGGCATAGATCTGGGCGTGGGTGCCAAACGGTGCCTGTCCCCTGTTTCCAGGGGATGTGCCAGGGAGGGGCCATCATGTTCCTCGACCTCCCTGACTTTACACAGTATCTGTGAGAGTAGGCTCACTGGACAAATGCATATTACGCACGCCCCGGGGCCAGCTGTGTAGCCAGTGGACTTTGCAGGGTTCGCCAAGTGGGGAACTGAAGCGAGAGCGCACGAATCTCGAATCTCTGAGTTAGAGAGAGAAAGGCACAGCCCATAACAGCTGGCCAGTCGGGGGTGGAGTCTCCATTTTCCCAGGCGAAAGTGCCGTGAGAGCGAATGGGCTGCACGGTTGAGCTCGGTGGGGGAAAATGGAATGCAGCGATTGCGTCGCGTATGACTCCGGGGGAGCAGACGGTGAGCAAGCTGAGACATGTGGCGAGAGCGGATACCCACATGCGGTTGATATACGCCACCGCCACCGTACTGTCCGTCCTACCAGCACGTGTTGTCGCTCCAGCACCGTTAAAAAATGTTGGAGAGCGAGGAACACTGGCAACAGCTCTAGGCGATTGATATGCCAATGCAATTGGGTTCCTTTCCACAGGCCCGCGGCTGCATGCCCGCAACACACGGCCCCCCAGCCCGTGCTGGAAGCATCTGTCAAAATGACAATATTTCTGGACACCTGTCCTAGAGGCACTCAGGCCTGTAGGAACGAGGGATCGTTCCAGGAGCTGAGGGCGCGGCGACACAGCGTAGTGACAGTCACCTGGTGTGTGCCCGCATGCCATTAGCGTCTGGGGACTCGATCGTGAAGCCAGTGCTGAAGTGGTCTCATATGGAGCAATCCGAGCAGCGTGACAGCGGCTGCGGATGCCATATGCCCACGGAGCCTCTGAAAGATTTCAGTGGAACCACTATTTTGCTGTCAAACTCTCTCAGACAGTTCAGCATTAGCGGAGCGCACTCTCCGGAGAGGCGTGCTGTCATGGTGACAGAGTCCAGCTCCAACCCGAGAAAAGAGATACTCTGCACGGGGGCAAATTTGCTCTTTTCTCAGTTGACCTGAAACCCCAATAGGTGGAGGTGCTGGAACACCTTTTCTCTGTGCATAATCAATTGCTCCCGAGAGAGGGCTAAAAGCAGCCAGTCAGCGAGATAATTGAGTATGCGGATGCCCGCGAGCCGAAGGGGCGCTAGGGCACCCTCCGCGAGCTTGGTGAAGACCCGCGTAGACAGAAAGAACCCGAAGGGGAGGACTTGTACTGCCAGGCTCGACCTTAACGCAGACCACAGAAACTGACGGTGGCGTGGAGTATGGAGACATGAAGTACGCGTCCTTCAGGTCTATTGCTGCAGACCAATCCCGAGGACGAACGCACCGAAGGATGCGCATCTGCATAAGCATTTTGAATGGCAGCTTGTGCAGACTGCGGTTCAAAACGTGCAGATCTAGGATTGGCCATAGCCCACCGCTCTTTTAGGTACGATGAAGTACAGGCTGTAAACCCGCTCTCCATCTCGGCTGGAGGGATCGGTTAGATTGCATCCTTCGCCAGGAGGACAGCGATCTTCTCTCGCAAGACAGGGGCACAGGGCTGACCCCGGTGAGAAACACCCCTGTGAACTTGGGAAGCCGTTCGCGAATTGAATCGCGTAGCCGAGTCCGATCGTGCGTATGAGCCACCGCGAAGGGCTGGGCCACGCTAACCAGGCAGGCAGAGCTCTCGCTAATGACTGCATCGCTACGATCGCTGACGTACCAGCAGTGGGGTAGCGCGGAGTGGGAGTGCTGATCCGGGGAGCGCTGGGGTCCCGCGGAAGAGCTGGAGGCGAGAGATTCACTCACCTTACAACCAGACTCCGGCGGGGAGGGCTGGAGGTGTAAGAGAAAGGAGACCATCTTCCCAGACCTCGTGAGCCACTGGCAAAGTGCGCCGATCCTGGCTTTTCATCGCATCCCAGACTGGCAGTATTCGAGCTGTCACATCCAGGGAAGGGGAAAAATGCTCTCTCTGAGGAGCCCGGCCCCCCACCGGGGAGAGAGCAGGTTCACTCTTCTCCAGATGGCCCGTCTCAGGAGCGCTTCGCTGTCCGTTAACCGGACTAAACGGCACCCTGGGACGGGGAGCGCTGGTTGCCTGTGAGGTGCTCGGCGCTGCTGCTGGCCGGAGGCGCAGGCGGGGGCGGAGCAGTACTCGTAGACAGGCGCTCTCAGCGACAAGCAGTGGATGTGGATGGTTTGGCGGGGGAGAGCGGTCTTACATCCCCGCCGATGGATGGTCCATCGTATCCGACTGCAATTCCTTGGTGAATCCACAAACGGTGTCGCCGAATAGGCCAGACTGGTATATGGGGGAGTCAAGAAAGTGAACTTTGTCGACTCCTCGCATATTTTTGCCAGGTTTAGCCCGAGGTGGCGCTCCTGAAGCTGAACTCATTGGCATTTCATTAGCCCGTTTACATATTCTTTCAGATAATTAGCTTTCTGAATAAAATCCCATAGTGGAAGTTTCCACATATCATTGAAGTTCCCCTCTCGAAGGGGAACAAACTATCGTTATACAATAACTTGCCTAATAACCCTAACCCCCATAATTAACCTAGTTAAGCCTTTAAATGTCACTTTAAGCTGTATAGAAGTGTTTTGAAAAATATCTAGTAAAATATTATTTACTGTCATCATGGCAAAGAAAAAAAAATCAGTTATTAAAAGTAAGTTATTAAAACTATTATGTTTAGAAATGTGTTGAAAAAATCTTTTCTCCATTAAGCAGAAATTGGGAGAGAAAAAAATAAGCAGGGGGGCTAATAATTCAGGGGGTTTAATTATTCAACTGTATACAGACTTCAAGTGTATATGAAGAAAATGTATTGGATTGGTAATTTTCTGTCATTTATTTATCCATTTTTCAACTGGTTGTTTTGCACAATAATGTGATAACATGGATGCCAGTGAAAGAGGGAGCCTTGCAGGCACAGGACGTAAACATGATGTCATATTGATGTTGTACCCCAACGTCATGGGGACGTTGGATTTTGTTTGGAAATGAAAATCAGGTTGACGTCAGAACCCAACTTTAGGCTGACGTCATTGTCCAATGCCCAACCTAAAATCAATCTAAAATCAACCAAATATCAACGTCTAATCATGTTACACCTTGATGTTGTGTGCATGCAGGGCCGCTGCTGACCAAAAGAGTGCCCTAAGCGTAATTTTACTGTGGTGCCCCCACAGAGGAACAAAAACACACAAACATATGGATTTAAACATGTATTTATTTATTTATTTATTTATTTATGTATATAATGTCATGTCTTCATGACATGTCTTCTGCAGAAGCATTCCTAAATTCAAATATATACAAAACGTAAGGAATAAAAGCCTCTCTGTACCTGCATAGCTGGTAGATAGACAGTCCTCAGTGCAGCACAGTGTCTATACCTGTGCAGCTGCTGGTGTCTCTGGAGCAGTGCTGGATCAGGCCACCTCATCTTTTTTTGTGACAAATTACAGCATTACACCTGCATGTACAATACAGATGAAATTAGTCATTTAAAGAAAAACTCATGACATGTCATTAAGACGGGTAAGTCAAGCACTCTTCATAATGTTCCTAAAATGTGGATTTAAGAAAAATTGACCCTTGCTGTCAGTATAAATCAAAGAAATTTGTGTTTTTTTTTTTGATAATTAATAACTCTACTTTTAAACAAAAACTGTTTGTTAACATTCAGACAAAATTAAGTGAATTTCGAGAGGAGCACGTGATGTGATTGACCGCAGCTGGTCTTTCATCTTCAATTATTAGCTAACCAATCAGATTAATTCAAATTTACTACAAGTAGCCTAGCTAAAATTACTCCCTTATGTTCGTTTCCGGAGAAACCCTCCATCCACCCCTTCTCCCCCCTTTCTTTTCCTTTACCGCGGGGACCTCTTGAGAACTACCTGATCTCGTACTCCCCTTACATGCTCTGTCGACCAATTATCTCCAAGCTCAGGGTTCTCTCCCAGGACAGCATGCCAAACCTGCTAACATTTGTCAAACAGTATCTAAGTGTGAACTCTTGAAACATTAAGGAATCCATGCAATAAAAAATGGTTTATTGCCTGAAGCTTTATATTTTATATTATTGATCTTTCAGAAACCACAGAATAATAGTCAGCTTTGTTATTTCATATAGTTATGTAAAAAATGAAAACAACTGGCCTATTAAAAGCACACCAATCTACTGATGTAAAGACTAAAGAAATTTTACAGTTATTGCAGCCATACAATGAAATAACTTGTCAGCTCTCAGAGAGAACAGCAGCAATAAGAAATGTAGAGGAATAGACAAAACAATAAACAAAGATAACTGCACTGAATTATAATAAATATACAGTGAAATAATCGTGCAGTGCATGTGTATGTAGCTGGTGTGCAAAACAGAATTGTAAAGTATTGCACAAGTTAATAATAATAATAACTGAGCAAAAAAAAAAAAAAAAACAGAACGTAAACAACAACAAATCAGGCAGATTTTGTGGAGTTGTGGAAAATTTAAACATTAGCCTCACTAATTTACTTGAACAACCCAAAATATAATGTTTTCCAGATTCATGGACATAAGTTATCTGAAAGTGATGCACGGGATTCATCTTCTACTTTTTTCTTCTTCTCTGCTCTGGACTGCTGTTGTCTTTTCCCGGGCATAGAGAACTTGCATCGTTTATAATCATAAGCTGTTAACAGTTGCAGACACAAGTGGGCCAGGCACGCATAAGCGCGCACAGAAAACGTTGCGTCACATGTTTTTTTTGCATTCGCCATAAAATGCATTTTTAAAATGTATTTATCAACATATTATCAATATATTTTATCTCCACTCAGTTTATGTTAATATTACAAAAATAAATATTAATAATTTATTTTTGAGCAACTGAGATGGTGCTCCCCTCCGGAGTTGGTGCCCTAGACAACCTGGGTACTCTGCGTATAGGGAGCGGCAGTATTGTGTGGACGTTACCACTATGTCATCTATCAGATGTTGGATTTTGGTCACTTTCCAACACAACCTAAAATCAACCAAATATCAACGTAATTTGATGTCGTTATTGGACGTCAAAATAACATTGTTCTTAGACGCTGACTAGACATCATGATCTAAATCTAAACTAATATTAACGTCTTATGATGTTGTGTGCCTGCTGGGAGGGGAGAAAGCCAAGCCAGTGCCATTAGGACAGTTAAAAGAGCAAAGGGGAACCATCATGGCACACAGAAAAGTACCTTAAGTACATTTAAACATTGTCACACTACTACACTTGGCTTTGGTTTAAAAAAAAAAAAAAGAAAAAAAGAAAACATGTTAAATGAGAATCTGAAATATTTTATTGCATACTTCAAAAAATAAAGGTAATTTTAGTGTTCAAAAATGTTTTATTTGGATTACTTTTTTAAATAAATTGTTCTTACACTTCATATTTTTGGATTTTCATAGTATTAATTATTTTACCATAAACCCACATATCTACCATTTGGTAGAGGTTGATATTTTAGAAATTATGGGATGTTGAAAAATTG
This sequence comes from Danio kyathit, assembly GCA_903798195.1. Classification (NCBI taxonomy): domain Eukaryota; kingdom Metazoa; phylum Chordata; class Actinopteri; order Cypriniformes; family Danionidae; genus Danio; species Danio kyathit. The sequence continues at coordinate 30,851,836 of LR812537.1, read as the reverse complement.
TGCTAACTAGCGACATTAGGAGTATTTTTTTTTTCTTAGTGGGGCAGTTAAAGGTTCAGGTAAAATGAATCTGTGACTGAATGTACTCTTGTATTTACCCAGGACCTTGTAAAGTGGGTAAAATGTGTTGTCTGAGATGGCCAAAAGCTTAGACAGCTTCCTTCTTTCGGACACCACAGTCAGAGAATTCAATTCAACCCCCACAACCGAAACAGCCTTGCGAAAATGTTTGTTCAATCTATCGTCATCAGCTGCCTTTAATCTGCTCCCCCAACAAACAAAAGCAAAAATGGTGACCACTGACTCTGATAAAACATAAGTTCAATCAGTTCAATCTCACAATTAAAATCCTTAGGTAACGCTTTCTTTTACAACCCGCAAAGTACCGTGTACAGTACGTACAGTGAAATAACGGTGCATTTTTCTGTACCTATAATATAAGTATAATGAACTTATGTGTAGGTATAAGGGAACAAACTGTAATGCAATAAATGTGAATGAGAACTATTGAATTGTGAATGAGAGCTGGTGTGAAAATGTTGTTGAATTAAATGTTGCTAAAGTAAACTTGAGTGTTTTTCCCCACAGATATGCTGGAGTGATTGAAATTTCCACAAAACATTTTCTTCACCAGAAAGATATTTTCAAAGAGAGTTTGTACCTGAACCTTGACTTTAAGATGCTTCGCCTATTTGAGACATTTGCTGAAAGTGCTCCACAACTCATACTCATGATGTCTTTAATTCTACAAAGAGGAAATCTTCAGCTTTTTACAGGTCTGTCTCAAAACCAGACCATTGTTTCTTTCACATCACATTTCCTTTAGGTTTCTGAAAATGTGAATTGAGTCACATCCTCTTTAACACATCCATTGACTAAAAACTCATTCAGATGTGGATGGCTGCAGTAACTATTTGCATAACCCCTGCCCAGGCCAGTAGTTAAGAATGAGATGTAAATAAAAATTATCTAAAATCGTATTGCTAATTAAAAATTTGTGTCTCTGACTCACAGCAGCTGTTAGATGCAGCTAAGTGAAGGAGATCTAAAGGGTGGAGATGTAGCCTCCGATCCTCCTTGCATTAATACTAATACTGACAATGTTCATAGAGTAATTTGGGATTTAATAAAGAGGGAAGATGAAAAGTGATTCCTTAACATATTTACCACATACAGTATATTATTTTATTAGCTTTTTATGCATTGCTTAGTTTTTTAAAAAAATTTTTTATATCCGTTAACATTACCTCCATCACTTAAACTGAAAGGCGGCAATAAAAAAAGAAACAATAATAGTTTTTATGGGGTTTTTTTTGGCTGATGAAACTGTCAAATGCTATAAAACCGTAGCACAGTCACCCTTGTGCTAAAATTCATAATGGAGCATCTATTTACACCTAGTGTAAATAGCTCATCCTGTTGGCAGAAGCTTTTAAAATGAATGCTAGCCATGATCACTCTGACCAAGGTTAAAGAAGGTGCGAATATTTTAATTTTCCATGAACGGAATCATGGGAGACATCAGCACATGGAGTGAAGAATCAGATTTATCAGAGGTATGCGTTCCCCTCAGTTCTGCAAATGTCTAGGTAAATATGTTTCTAACTTTACTGCATTTTCATTATAATTACATTAAATTATGTTTCAATAGCCATAGATGTATAAGTGCTAGTAGCATGGTGTCTTTATTTTACTTTTTTTTCTGTGCATTTTCTAAAACCAGATTCAAATAGTATGTTTTTTCCAACCATTTGTGAGTCTTCTGGAATGGCACATGATGGGTTTTGTATGTTAATAATTTGACATGATTCATTGCATAATGCTGTGATGCAATGCATGAAAAAGGAAACGGTTACTACATAACCCTCATTCCCAGAACGTGGAAAACTTCTACTATAGGAATTTTGCCAGAAAGCCAATGATCTGAAGAGTAAAAATACAGGCCAATGAAATGACAATGAAATGGCAGCGCCCAGTGCATCTAGCTAGCAGCAGTCACAATTAGCTGTGTATAAAACTGCCAGACACGTTTCGCTCAGCACCTTTTCGAGCTGAAAGAGCCGAACTACAGTTGTCAGCTAAGGCGCAACCACTGTGGTGAAGGAACATAGCATTTTCGTTCCCTCCTCCGGGAACGAGGGTTACATAGTACCTGTTTCATTCCCCAGCAGGAGCGGAACTCCAATGCTACTGTATGTGGAAAACTTCCCTTATGGGGAAAAGTATGGAAAACACCACAGTGGTTGAACTTTGCCAGGCTCCAGCATGAGCGCACCATCATCACCAGTGACGCAGCCCTTCAATGTGTCCCCTGGTCCTAACTTACCTTACTTAGATGTGAAGCGCTTAAGGCTTTTTTTTATATTTTTGGGGAGTCATAAAAATATACACCTAGTTAAATTCTAAGAATTTTAGTATACGACAGTACATTGGGAAAGCGTGCCTATCTCGAAGGGGAAGGATGCTGCGGAGACCACCTGCTGCCCAGACGGGGAGACCTGGTGGCAAAAAGACATATAGACTAACCCTGGCAAAGGGGAGTACACATATGAGAGATGGTAAGCAGGAGGGAAGACACGGGCCCGCCTGGACGGGGGAACTATACCGTGGAGTGAAGCATATGCCAATATCGGAATTTCTATGCTTGAAAATGAAAAAAAAACAAAACAATTAGGTTTCCAAAAGTAACAAAAAAATCAGAACTCAATTTATCTTTTAAAACCCCTTGCTATGATAACTAATAAAAAGATTTACAAAATTCATGCAAAAAAACACATTGTAGAAATAATAAATAAATAAATGACACTATTATAGTCACTGGTCTAAAAAAAACATGTGTGTTGGGGTTGGTCAGCCCTTTAATAGTGAGAAATAGTTCAAGCTGATCTGTATTTTAAATATTAATGTTAATTATTAAAATAACAGATAATATAAATATACATTTGACCAACCCAATGTTTAATACCACTGTGAATCCATAACTGCGCCAATCAGTCTATGCAAGAAAAAACATCATTCAACAGTCTGAAACTGGCAGATTTAGATCTCCGATAGACATCGCAAGTGTTCACACGACACTTTTAGGTAAATTGGTGTTGGTATCAACATATAGGCTAAAATACAGTAAAATTAGATGCATAGTTTGTATAATTTGACCTCCAGTAACCTCTGAATTAACTGGTCAGAGAATACTGTAGGTCAGACACTAAATATCCCTCAAAACACTGAACACTTAAAAGTGTTTTATTAATAAATTAGATGTAATTTAAATAAATACAAAAATGACTGTGTTGCACGGTGGCGCAGTAGGTAGCACGATCGCCTCACAGCAAGAAGGTCGCTGGTTCGAGCCTCGGCTGGGACAGTTGGCATTTCTGTGTGGAGTTTGCATGTTCTCCCCATGTTGGCGTGGGTTTCCCCCAGATGCTCTGGTTTCTCCCACAAGTCCAAAGACATGCACTATAGGTGAATTGGGTAAGCTAAATTGTCCGTAGTGTATGTGTGTGAATGAGTGTATATGGATGTTTCCCACTGATGGGTTGCAGCTGGAAGGGCATTCGCTGCGTAAAACGTGCTGGATAAGTTTTCGGTTCATTCCCCAGATTAATAAAGGGACTAAGCCGAAAATAAAATAAATGAATGACAAAAATGACTGAAACTTGTATTACACAAACTACAGTAACATTACCGAAAAAGTTGACCCCCCTGATCATCAATGTATAATTCGCACACTGATCCTGGTAACCTGATATTAAAAGTGTCAGAATCAAAACTGTTGTGATTAAAAATTAAAACGTTCTCACCATTTACACACTCAAGTGTACCTCTGTTAAACTCCACACAAAAAAAGATATTCTGAAGACTGATGGAAACCAGCAGCCATTGACGTCCCTAAATACCATGGAGGTCAATGGCTGCTGCTTTATTCTTCAGAATAACTTCCTTTTTATTCAGAAGGACATAACTCAAACAAGGTTAAGAAACAAATTAAGGGTGGGGTAAATAATGACAGCATATTTTTTTGTTGGTGAATTATCTCTTTAAATGCTTTACTCATATATTGATTGGAATGGCCCACTTGCTTGTCAGATATTGTTTATTAACCTGCAATGGTCTTTTCATCCCAGGTTTAAAACTCCTCTCATCAGTGGCCTCAATCGCCAGTACTGTTACCATGTACCACCGCAGCATGCGTGCTTTTCTTGAAGATAAACACAAGATGAGCTGGACCTCGACTGCTTTCTACTTCCTGTGGAACTTTCTGCTGATGATTCCCCGTGTGGCCGCTCTGGCGCTCTTCTCCAGTGTATTCCCGTGCTACATCATTGCTCATTTTCTATCTTTGTGGATGGTGCTGGTTTTGGTGGCCTGGAGCCAGAAAACAGATGTAATGAAAAGTCATTGGGAATGGCTTTACAGAGCTACTGTTGGACTCATCTGGTACTTCAGCTGGTTTAACGTGTCTAAAGGAAGTATAAAATTAAAGGGTGTTGTTTATTATAGCCTCATGGGTTTGGACACGATTATGCTGCTGGGCTTCTGGTGCTGGAAGGTAGTTGAGTATGCAGGCTGCTGGAATACCTTAAATCCTTATATAGTGGTTTCAACACTACTGGGTTTGTATGTGATTGGAATTCTAGTGGAAATAATATACTACAAATGGTTTCATCCTAACTGTGACAAAAAGAAAATAGCTGAACCCAGTAAACCAACACCAATACTTGTCAAATAGACTCAGCACGCTGTCGCATTACAACAGACTCTGAAGACTTTGAAGATTCACCTGCAATTCCAGCTGAAGGTCCTGCACAACCTGTCACTGGAGCTGTCAAGAGAAGCAGGACTTTGGCTGCTAATTTCTTCTAGTTAAACATTGTATTCCCCTTCACACATCTTTCCAACATGCACTCATCTTTTTCCTAAATCTATAATAATTTATTACACAGAAAAAACATTTCGCTAAAAAGTATTTTAGATCATTTAAACATGAAGGTCCCACCTTTGTGTTTGGTGTCTTTAAGTGCCATGTACTTGCATTAAAAGAGATGAACTATTAGACAGAGTGTACTTATGAGGTTTTGCAAAACTTTTTGTTGCTGTTGTTTAGATATGATATGGTTAGTGTTAGGAACAAATTTAGAGTATTATGTGTATTGTATACATAGTGTAGTTACAGATGTATTCCAGATCTTGAGCCAAGTGACAATTTAATAATCCTGTCATTCTAACAGCAAAGCATCAGAATTATTAACAATACTTAACAATAACTGGATTATTATCAACAATACTAATATTTTTAAATTTTGAATTAAGCAACAAATAATAAAATAATTAAAAACAGATTAAAATGTGTTTAAAACGTGTTTTAAAAGAATGAAAAAGAAAAGAAAGACATAATAGTTTGATCTGTCGGACATAGCGCAGTGCTCATTCAGTAAAGGCACAGTTAAACAGATGTGTTTTCAGTCTGGATTTGAATGGACCTAATGTTGGAACACATCTGATCAATTCTGGAAGCTGATTCCAGCAGTGGGGGGCGTCGTGAGTGAAGGCTGATTCACCATGCTTTGACTGACGCTTGGTATTTCTAATTTATTTGATCCTTAAGATCTGAGTGATCTGTTTGTGATTTATAGACAAGTAATAATACTTTAATATCTTTTCTGAATGTAACTGGGAGCCGAGCCACTGTAAAGATCTGAGGACACGTGTGATGTGTTCTGATTTCCTGGTTCTGGTCAGAAACTAGCATTTTGGATGAGCTGCAATTTTTGGGGAAGGCCAGTGAGGAGGCCATTACAGTAATCCACCTGCTGATTTACTTTCTGCTTTGACATGACTATTAAAACTCAACTTATCTGACTCCAGAATAACACCAATGTAAAATATATCAAATTAGTTTTTTAATAAGTTATAAAACAAATAGGGCATATTAAACATCTATTAATATATTCTAATCAGTGTACATTTGGCACTTTGGTTTATCCATATATCAAAAATGAAGCCAATATTGTAACATAAATGCAAAAAAATACATATTAATTCATTTGCAGCTAATATATAATTGTTTAAAAGCATTACATTCAGATAGTTTAATAATGTTTTGTATAAAAAAATCTGAGAAAAACAAAAAGAAAGTAATATATGACCTTCACTTACACAAAACAATATAAGCTGCATCTTTTTGAAAGTCCTTTTCATTTATTTATTTATTAATTATGAGATATGATGTAACATCACCCTATTCCCGGCTCCAATAGAATTCTAGCTTTTTAATTGACAGCTGTATGTTTTTCTGTTTTTACATATCGTAAAGGTCATAGCATGCGCTTATAATTGTGTTTGCATATGATCATGTTGTTTCCATACTTTTTAAATGATTCTTTTTAAGTAACCTATTTTAGTGAGAGTTGTTTTTGTCTTGGTCAGTACATACATTTGCCTAAATGTATTGCATATGCTCTGTCTGCATGTTCTTAGGCGGATGACCTGCTGTGCTTCAATTATAAAGCCCTCATTTATAAGACCCTGTATGTCTGTGTGTCTCCTTTGAATCTACAGTGCATCCGGAAAGTATTCATAGCGCTTCACTTCTTCCACATTTTTTTAATGTTACATCTATATTCCAAAATGGATTAAATTCATTTATTTCCTCAAAATTCTACACACAATACCCCATAATGACTGTGAAAAAAGATTTTTTGAAATTGTTGCAAATTTATTAAAAAAAAAAAACCTGAAAAATCACATGTACATCAGTATTCACAGCCTTTGCTCAATACTTTGTTGATGCACTTTTGGCAGCAATTACAGCCTTAAGTGATTTTGAATATGATGCCACAAGCTTGGCACACCTGTCTTTGGGAATTTTTGCCCATTCCTCTTTGCAGTACCTCTCAAGCTCTATCAAGTTGGATGGCAAGCCACGGTGTACAGCCATTTTCACATCTCTCCAGAGATGTTGAATAGGATTTAGATCTGGGCTCTGGCTGGGCCACTCAAGGACATTCACCGAGTTGTTGTGAAGCCACTCCATTGATATTTTAGCAGTGTGCTTTGGGTCATTGTCCTGCTGGAAGATGAACTGTCACCCCAGTCTGAGGTCAAGAGCACTCTGAAGCAGGTTTTCATTCAGGATGTCTCTGTACATTGCTGCATTCATCTTTCCCTCTATCCTGACTAGTCTTTCAGTTCCTGCTGCTGAAAAACATCCCCACAGCATGATGCTGCCACCACCATGCTTCACTGTAGGGATGGTACTAGCCTGGTGATGAGTGGTGAGTTCAATTTTAGTCTCATCAAACTAGAGAAATTTGTTTCTTATGGTCTGAGAGTTCTTCAGATGCCTTTTGGAAAATTCCAGGTGGGAGTGGCTTCCGTCTAGCCACTCTACCATACAGGCCTGATTGGTGGATTGCTGCACAGATGGTTGTCCTTCTGTAAGGTTCTCCTCCCTTCACAGAAAATCGCTGGATCTCAGACAGAGTGACCATCAGGTTATTTATCACCTCCCTTACTAAGGCCCTTCTCCCCCGATCACTTCAGGCTTGGTTTGTGCTGTGACATGCACTGTCAACCCTGGAACCTTATATAGACAGATGTATGCCTTTTCAAATCATGTCCAATCAACTGAATTTACCACGGGTGAACACCAATTAAGCTGCTGAAACATCTCAAGAATGCTCAGTGGAAACAGAATGTACCTGAGCTCCATTTAGAGCTTCACGGCAAAGGCTGTGAATACTTGTGCACATGTGATTTTTTTATTTTTAATAAATTTGCAACAATTTCAAAAAATCTTTTTTCACATTGTCATTCTTGGATATTGTGTGTAGAATTGTGAGGAATTAAAAGGAATTTAATCCATTTTGGAATAAGGTTGTAACATAAAAAAATGTGGAAAAAGTGAAGCGCTATGAATACTTTCCGGATGCACTGTATATATTTATATAAGTTTTAACTGTATTTTAATAGTAATCTATATTTTTATAGTGGTTACGGTCTTATGATTGTATGGTGAGTTACATAATAAAAATTCCTCTATATGCATCAGAAATTCTCCTATACCGGGTCCAACATAGGCTACAACTGCTGCCACACACATTATGGTTCATAACCATGCGATGGAATAGCACTTCAAATATGTCATAATATTTGTCATAATCACAAATGGAATTAAGACATGTGGAGTATTAGTCGCAATATTGAAGTGCAGTACAAGGTAAGTAAAAGTAAAAGGTTTAGCCCCCCCCCCCCCCCCCCCCCAGTTTAATAAAAGATGATTTCTTAAAAATAGGGTAAAAATCTTGTCTCGTTCTCGTGAACCCAATCTCGTCTCGTCTTGTAGATTTAGCGTCTCGTCACACCCCTAATTTTTAGTGTTACAAGAATAAGAAAAAACATGAGTGGCAGTTATAGGTGAAAATGCTTGTGATCAAGTTCCCTCATGTCTGATGCCAGAGGGAAATGTTATGGTTTGAGTTGACAGTATGGTGACAGAATTCAAATAACCACTACTGCAGTTAGTAGTACGGTGTACATGATAAAGTGACATGTTTTATGCAAAATCAAACTTTTAAATCTGATTTTATTCATGTAAAGTGTATAATTATTACAGTGATTGTCATAGACCTAACTATAAGCTAAAGCATTGACAATATTTATTATTCATTGAATATTTACAGTGTTAATGCAAAGGTCAAGTTTTATGCGTTTTTATGGTTTTGGGTACAATGGCAAACATTGCAGAAATGCCATTTATCAGTGTAGAGATGGATTTTCAAATGAATAAAGATCAAATATTTTGCTATTTCACTGCATGTGAGTTTCGCAATAATGCATTCTGATGACTGATCATTCACAAACATGGCATGGGAGGAGTTTGTGTGTGTGTGTGTGTGGGTAAAGTTACTTTAAAGGAGTATTACATTGCCATGTTGTACGGTTCATGCAACTTTACAGAATCATGGAGGAGAGATTGCCTTTTCATTACTCTTTACAGGATTACCTGTTTACTTGGATTGGACTGTTTTTTTCTCTGCTGGATATAGCAATGGATATCTGGACGGTTGTGTCACTTTATCGAAGTGAGGCTTATGTGTTTATGGGGCTGATGATCTTCTTTCTACTGGGCTCCTCTGTGTTGTTACAGGTATTCAGTTGGCTCTGGTACTCTGATTCTCTAAATGAGCTTGAAACTGAGGTGGAAAAGTTTGCAGAGAGACATGACTTGATTAAACCACTTCACTTCCTGCAGCTTGGGGTCTACCTCAGGTATGTAACAGGTCTGATTTATCGATTGAATACTTCTGTGATGAAAAAGCACAGCATATCTTGTAAAAAATAAAAAAAAAACACCACAGAAGCAACATACACAAGTGTAAATGTGTCAGGTTTGTGATAGAGATAAGGTGAGGAATCAAAATAGCGGATTTTAGGTTTTAAACAACAACTAAAAACTACTCAGTGGAGGGAAATACCATCCACTTGGCTAGGCATGACTGGGCAAGACTAGACAAGGCTAGACAAGACAAGGCAGAGCAAGAAGCTCCAAACAAGAGAAAAGGCCCCCCCAAAAACAAGAAGACTAAATAGGATCTGCCAAAAAATGACATGTACACAACAAAAGACAGATAAAATGAGTGTTACAAATATGTGCCCAAACCAACTAGACTAAACTCCAAATGGGGAAAACTAGACACCACACAACAACACAAAGTGAACACACACCAAACAAATGACAACAAATCAAGACAGGCTCAGACTGTAAACAAAACAAAACAAAATCTGTCAAAGAAATGGATAATGTGCTGGAAGAAAATTGCCAGTACATTTTCTATTATAAATGAACCCTGCTTAAAAAACGGTCTTGATTAACAGATGGTGTTAAATTATTGATTGGTTGCTTGCTTGACCAATAATATTTGGCTACAGATTTGCACATACAGTACAAGCAGAAACATGCAGTCTCAGATATGCAGTTTCAGACACATGCATTCAATTAAGCTAGTAACGTTACTGTGAGGGATAGGGTTGGAGGCGGGTTTAGGTGTTTGCTTTAAAAGTATGCATGCAGTCTCAGCTTGCCTGTGCACCCGATCTGCAGTCAAACTCTTCTGACAGACTGACAATACATTTCAATTTTTTTTATTTATTCTTTTTTTTTTTGTATTTGATGTACATTCATTTTCTTTTCGGCTTAGTCGCTTTATTAATTTGGGGTCGCCACAGCGGAATGAACCACCAACTTTTCCAACATATGTTTTACACAGCGGATGCCCTTCCAGCTGCAACCCATCTCTGGGAAACATCCATACACACTCATGCACACACATACACTACGAACTATTTTTTTTGCCTACCCAGTTCACCTGTACTTAAAGAAAAGATGTTAAATGAGAATCTGAAATATTTTATTGCATACAAATGAAGGTGATTAAGTGTTCAAAAATGTTTTATTTGGATTACTTTTTAAAATAAATTGGTCTTACACTTCATATTTTTGGATTTTCATAGTATTATTAATTATTTTACCATAAACCCACATATCTACCATTTGGTAGAGGTTGATATTTTAGAAATTATGGGATGTTGAAAAATTGTGCTAACTAGCGACATTAGGAGTATTTTTTTTTTCTTAGTGAGGCAGTTAAAGGTTTCAGGTAAAATGAATCTGTGACTGAATGTACTCTTGTATTTACCCAGGACCTTGTAAAGTGGGTAAAATGTGTTGTCTGAGATGGCCAAAAGCTTAGACAACTTCCTTCTTCCCACCACAGTCAGAGAATTCAATTCAACCCCCACAACCGAAACAGCCTTGCGAAAACGTTTGTTCAATCTATCGTCATCAACTGCCTTTAATCTGCTCCCCCAACAAACAAAAGCAAAAATGGTGACCACTGACTCTGATAAAACATAAGTTCAATCAGTTCAATCTCACAATTAAAATCCTTAGGTAACGCTTTCTTTTACAACCCGCAAAGTACCATGTACAGTACGTACAGTGAAATAACGGTGTACTTTTCTGTACGTATAATATAAGTATAATGAACGTATGTGTAGGTATAAGGGAACAAACTGTAATGCAATAAATGTGAATGAGAACTATTGAATTGTGAATGAGAGCTGGTGTGAAAATGTTGTTGAATTAAATGTTGCTAAAGTAAACTTGAGTGTTTTTCCCCACAGATATGCTGGAGTGATTGAAATTTCCACAAAACATTTTCTTCATCAGAAAAGAATTTTCAAAGAGAGTTTGTACCTGAACCTTGACTTTAAGATGCTTCGCCTATTTGAGACATTTGCTGAAAGGGCTCCACAACTCATACTCATGATGTCTTTAATTCTACAAAGAGGAAATCTTCAGCTTTTTACAGGTCTGTCTCAAAACCAGACCATTGTTTCTTTCACATCACATTTCCTTTAGGTTTCTGAAAATGTGAATTGAGTCACATCCTCTTTAACACATCCTCTGACTAAAAACTCATTCAGATGTGGATGGCTGCAGTAACTATTTGCATAACCCCTGCCCAGGCCCGTAGTTAAGAATGAGATGTAGATAAAAATGATCTAAAATCGTATTGCTAATTAAAAATTTGAGTCTCTGACTCACAGCAGCTGTTAGATGCAGCTAAGTGAAGGAGATCTAAAGGGTGGAGATGTAGCCTCCGATCCTCCTTGCATTAATACTAATACTGACAATGTTCATAGAGTAATTTGGGATTTAATAAAGAGGGAAGATGAAAAGTGATTCCTTAACATATTTACCACATACAGTATATTATTTTATTAGCTTTTCATGCATTGCTTATTTTTTTTTATTTTTTTTTTAAATCCGTTAACATTACCTCCATCACTTAAACTGAAAGGCAGCAATAAAAAAAGAAACAATAATAGTTTTTATGGGGTTTTTTTGGCTGATGAAACTGTCAAATGCTATAAAACCGTAGCACAGTCACCCTTGTGCTAAAATTCATAATGGAGCATCTATTTACACCTAGTGTAAATAGCTCATCCTGTTGGCAGAAGCTTTTTAAATTAATGCTAGCCACGATCACTCTGACCAAGGTTAAAGAAGGTGCGAATATTTTAATTTTCCATGAACGCAATCATGGGAGACATCAGCACATGGAGTGAAGAATCAGATTTATCAGAGGTATGCGTTCCCCTCAGTTCTGCAAATGTCTAGGTAAATATGTTTCTAACTTTACTGCATTTTCATTATAATTACATTAAATTATGTTTCAATAGCCATAGATGTATAAGTGCTAGTAGCATGGTGTCTTTATTTTACTTTTTTTTCTGTGCATTTTCTAAAACCAGATTCAAATAGTATGTTTTTTCCAACCATTTGTGAGTCTTCTGGAATGGCACATGATGCTGTGATTGCTGTGATGCAATGCATGAAAAAGGAAACGGTTACTACATAACCCTCGTTCCCAGAACGTGGAAAACTTCTACTATAGGAATTTTGCCAGAAAGCCAATGATCTGAAGAGTAAAAATACAGGCCAATGAAATGAAAATGAAATGGCAGCACGTTTCGCTCAGCACCTTTTCGAGCTGAAAGAGCCGAACTACAGTTCTCCGCTAAGGCGCAACCACTGTGGTGAAGGAACATAGCATTTTTGTTCCCTCCTCTGGGAACGAGGGTTACATAGTACCTGTTTCATTCCCCAGCAGGAGGGGAACTCCAATGCTACGTGGAAAACTTCCCTTATGGGGAAAAGTATGGAAAACACCACAGTGGTTGAACTTTGCCAGGCTCCAGCATGAGCGCACCATCATCACCAGTGACGCAGCCCTTCAATGTGTCCCCTGGTCCTAACATACCTTACTTAGATGTGAAGCGCTTAAGGCTTTTTTATATTTTTGGGGAGTCATAAAAATATACACCTAGTTAAATTCTAAGAATTTTAGTATACGACAGTACATTGGGAAAGCGTGCCTATCTCGAAGGGGAAGGATGCTGCGGAGACCACCTGCTGCCCAGACGGGGAGACCTGGTGGCAAAAAGACATATGGACTAACCCTGGCAAAGGGGAGTACACATATGAGAGATGGTAAGCAGGAGGGAAGACACGGGCCCGCCTGGACGGGGAAACTATACCGTGGAGCCAGGCACCTGACTCCCCTGCTAAGACAGGTGCTGGGAACTCTGTAGGGTTCGCAAAATGGGGAACTCAACTGGACAGAGTAAAAAAGAGAGAAAGACACAGCAAGCATGTTTCAACACCAAACCAAGTTTTCTCATTCACCGGAGTTATCCAGCACACGTGAGGAAATCGGGTAAACTCGAAGATTATAAAATCTTGCAAATGTATTAGGTGTCGACCAGCCCGCAGCTCTATAGATGTCTGTAAGAGAGGTGCTGCATGCTAACGCCCAGAGGGAGGCAACACTCCTAGTCAAATATACTTTCACTCCCGGGGAACGTGGCTCACCCTGGCACCCTGGCACTGATAAGGCACTGGTAGGTCACCTAAGTCTCATGTGCTCCATCTATAGACCACACGTGGAGGTTTCAGAGATCTGGGCCTGGGTGCCTGATGGTGCCCTGTCCCTGAGAAAGAAGGTCCATTCTTAAAGGGATCTGCCGGGGAGGGGAGTATCTGTGCAAGTAGGCTCACTGGCAGAAATGCGTGCTTGCGTATGCCCCGGGGCCAGCTGTGAGCCAGTACATCCGTGCCGAGGGGGGCCTCGGTTAGGGAATAAAACCACCCGCAATGGGTGCTCTTGAGGGAAGTAAGCAGGTTGACCTGGGCTTCACCGAAGCGCACCCATATCAGCTGGACAGACCTGGAGTGGAGCCTCCATTCTTCAGGCCATGAGAGCTCGCCGGGGATGTGAATGGCACGCATCAATTTCAGCCGCACAAGACTCCAGAGAAGCAGACAGCAAGCGAATTGAGACATGTGGTGAGAGCAGGTACCCCCCATGCGGTTGATATCCTCTCTAGCACCAGCAAAAAATGGCGAAGAAATACACTGGCTACAGCTCCGGGCAATTGATATGCCAATGCATCCAGGTTCCTTTCCACGGACCCGCAGCTGCATACTCGCAACACATGGTCCCCCAGCCTGTACTGGAAGCATATGTTGAGACGACGACATGCCTAGACACTTGTTCTAGGCACTCCAGCCTGTAGAAATGAAGGGTCCGTCCAAGGACTGAGGGCTCGGCGACACAGCTGAGTGACAGTCACACGGTGCGTGTCCATATGCCATGCATGACTAGGGACCCGGTCTCATATGGAGCAATCCGATTGCCGTGACTGCGGCTGCAGATGCCATATGCCTCAGGAGCTTCTAAAATGTTTTTAGTGGGACCACAGTTGTCCTGTCGAACTCTTTCAAACAGGTCAGCATCAGCTCAGTGTACTCTGGGGAGAGGAGCGCCATCATGGTGACCATCATTTCTTCCAACCCAAGAAAAGAAATGCTCTGCATGGGGGCTCTTTTCTCGGTTGACCCAAAATCCCAACAGGTCGAGGTGCCGGAGCACCAATTGATCCCGCGAGTGAACTATAATCAGTCAGTCATTGAGATAATTGAGTATGTGGATGCCCGTGAGCCGAAGAGGCACTAGGTCACCCACCGCAAGTTTGCTGAAACACCACAGAGACAGGGAGATCTTAAAAGGGAGGACTTTGTACTGCCATGCTCGACCCTCGAACGCAAACCACAGAAAGTGCCAGTGGCGAGGAAGAATGAAGACATAAAATATGTATCCTTCAGGTTTATTGCTGCAAACCAAAGACGGATGCACCAAGGAATGCGCTTCTGCATGAGCATTCTGAATAGCAGCTTGTCAAGGCAACGGTTCAGAATGTACAGATCTAGGATTGGCCGTAATCCACCACTTTTTTTGGTACAATGAAGGTTTTAAAACCCGCTCTTCATCTACCTTTCTCCCAGGGTCCCGTGAGGGGGCTGGGAGAGTGAGAGAAGGGAGCCTGTGGCGAGGTGCACCAATCCTGCGAGCTGGAAGGCATAGCATCCCAAGCTGGCAGTGTTCGGGTTGTCACATCTGGAGAAGAGGGAAAATGCTGTTTTATTGAGAATTTGGTGGCCTGTAGTTAAAAAACACCTTTTTGCACTGCTGCAAAATGTGAAGTCCACCTTCTTCCAGCAGAAAGACATTGATACCATAAAAATACATTAAAGACAAAGTTTTACTGCAAGACAATCAATATAATCCAAAGTAGCTTAGTAGTAGTAGGCCTCCGCCGGTCAGTGTTGACCATGGATGACATATCCTAATTCTTATCTTGAGGCATGACTGATTGTCTGAGACAGTGTTATTGGTGGCTGAAGAGGCCAATACGGGAGAGGCATTTTTTGCCGCAGAAGTCACATCAGTAGGTGGCTCCCTGGCTGTCGTTGTTCCGCACCTTTCAGCGAACTTGCTTGTCCTCCGCCACACACATCATGTTCTTTTCACCTGACTTGAGCTGTTTGGTCAGGGTGCACCTCCACTTTGAGCGGTCTGCTGCGAGGTCTTCCCAGGACTGTGTGTTTATGTCAAGGGCTTTCATGTCTCTTTTCACGACAATATAACAATATTAAAAATATATATTTTCTACAGAATGTAAAGTCCTTGTAATAATAAATACAGGCCACAACTGAACATGGAGGATGTTCTCCAAGTGGTGTTCTAAAATTAAATGATGAATAGACTTATGTGTGCACCAATGTGGACAAGGTTTATATATTTATAACCATCTCAGGGGATATTGGGGGTTGTGAGTCACTGGCAATGTTATTTTGGGGGTCACAGGCTGAAAAGTTTGGGAACCTCTGATGTAGTGCATAAAGTTTCATTAATCATTGATTCATACAGCAAATCTCCCACTCTCTCACTTAACTTTCCTTCAGCTTATTCCCTTTATCGCCACAGCAGAGTGAAACGCTAATTACTCTGGCACATGTTTTACTGGCAGATGCCCTTTTTTGCCACAACCCTACGCTAACTCATGGCCCCCAAGTGCTGGGAAACACCCACACACTCAACCATTCACACACACACTCACTCACTCATTATGGCCAATAACTTTATCCAATTCAACTGTGAAATGTCTTTGAACTGTGTGGGTGTAACCAAGGATAGGATGCAGACAACAGGATGCGGATCCACATGCAGGTTTATTTAAAGGGATGGTCAGGCAAGCAAAGATCAAAACAGGAGCAAACAGAGTTGCGAGGGGAATCCAGAATCGAAGTCAATGTAGTAGGCAGATGGTCACAAGGATGGCAGCAGACATGGAGAAACAACTAAACAAGGCTAGGGTCAACACACGGCAGGAACAAAACAAGGAAACGCTTAGAATTGGAACTGTGAACAGATAACAAGACTCGGCAATGGAGTGAGTGTGTGTGCTGCTTATGTACTGTGTGTAATCAGTGTTTGACAAGCCTCCGGTGGTGTGTGCAATCAATGGAGATGAGGAACATGTGTGTGTGATTGGAGTGCATGTATGGAGTTGTAGTTCATTTGATGGTGGATTTGTAGTCCATAGTGTTTGTGCATGTAAACCAGCGATCTAAGGGGAGAAGATCGCTGGTGATCGTGACAGAGCCCCCCCTCTAAGGAGTGGCTTCCAGACACTCCTATCACAGTTCAGGCGGGAGGTGGAGCGGAGACGGAACAGGGGGAGGGATGGAGGGCCAGGATCAAGCAGCTGAGGCGTGTCTGAAGCATGAAGCAGCAGAAGGCCCGGAGAGTGAAGCTGCGGAGGGCCTGGAGCGTGGAGCTGCGGAAGGCCCGGAGAGTGGAGCTGCGGAGGGCCTGGAGCGTGGAGCTGCGGAAGGCCCGGAGAGTGGAGCTGCGGAGGGCCTGGAGCGTGGGGCTGCGGAGGGCCTGGAGCGTGGAGCTGGAGCTGCGTAAGGGCTGAAGAGTGAAGCTGCTGAGGGCCTGGAGCGTGGAGCTGTGGAGGGCCTGGAGCGTGGAGCTGTAGCTGCGTAAGGCCTGAAGAGTGAAGCTGCTGAGGGCCTGGAGTGTGGAGTTGCAAAAGGCCTGGAGCATGGAGCTGAAGTTGGTCTGGGGGCTTAGGTTCAGCAGGCACAGGCAGTTCATATAACCCCCATGGGTCAGGAGGCTTTGATTCAGGGGGCACTGTCGTTTCAGATAACCCCAGTGGGTCTGGAGGCTTGGGTTCAGGAGGCACTGGCAGTTCATATAACCCCAGTGGGTCAGGAGGCTTGGGTGCAAGGAGCACTGGCAGTTCATATAACCCCAGTGGGTCAGGAGGCTTGGGTTCAGGAGATACTGGCAGTTCATTTAACTCCAGTAGGTCTGGAGGCTTGGGTTCAGGAGGCACTGGTAGGTCATCTAACCCCAGTGGGTCAGGAGGCTTAGGTTCAAGGAGCACTGGCAGTTCATATAACCCCAGTGGGTCAGGAGGCTTAGGTTCAAGGAGCACTGGCAGTTCATATAACCCCAGTGGGTCTGGAGGCTTGGGTTCAGGAGGCACTGGCAATTCATATAACCCCAGTGGGTCAGGAGGCTTGGGTGCAAGGAGCACTGGCAGTTCATATAACCCCAGTGGGTCAGGAGGCTTGGGTTCAGGAGATACTGGCAGTTCATTTAACTCCAGTAGGTCTGGAGGCTTGGGTTCAGGAGGCACTGGTAGTTCATCTAACCCCAGTGGGTCAGGAGGCTTAGGTTCAAGGAGCACTGGCAGTTCATATAACCCCAGTGGGTCAGGAGGCTTAGGTTAATGGAGCACTGGCAGTTCATATAACCCCAGTGGGTCAGGAGGCTTAGGGACGTCACCCGGCTCTAGCAGTGCTGGGAAGTCACATGTCTCTGGCAGCCCTTCCTGAAACTCAGGTAGTAATTCTGGTCCTTTGTGGAACTCGGGTGATGGCTCAGACCTCTTGTGAGACTCAGATGGTGGCTCTGACCTTTCGTGAGACTTAGGTGGCGGCTCTGACCTTTTGTGGGACTCAGATGACTGCTCTGGCCTTTTGTGGGAATCAGGTGACTGCTCTGGCCTTTCGTGGGACTCAGGTGACTGCTCTGGCCTTTCGTGGGACTCAGGAGAGTCTGGCGCCCGCCATTCGGGGAATTCCGGAGGATCTGATGCTTGCCATTTGAGGGATTCAGAGGTATCTGGCGCCCGCCATTCGAGGGATTCAGAGATATCTGGCGCCCGCCATTCGAGGGATTCAGAGGTTTCTGGCGCTTGCCATTCGAGGGATTCAGAGATATCTGGCGCCCGCCATTCGAGGGATTCAGAGGTATCTGGCGCCCGCCATTCGTGGGATTCAGAGGTTTCTGGCGCCCGCCATTCGTGGGATTCAGAGGTTTCTGGCGCCCGCCATTCGAGGGATTCAGAGATATCTGGCTTCCACCATTCGGGGAATACAAAGGGTTCTGGCGGCGGCGACTCTGGCAGCTCTGGCGGCGGCGACTCTGGCAGCTCTGGCGGCGGCGACTCTGGCAGCTCTGGCGGCGGCGACTCTGGCAGCGGCGACTCTGGCAGTGACTGAGGATCTGGCAGCTCTGGCAGTGACTGAGGATCTGGCAGCTCTGGCAGTGACTGAGGATCTGGTAGCGCTGGCAGTGACTGAGGATCTGGCTGCTCTGGAGGATATGGGAGCTTTGGAGGTGGCAACTCTGGTAGGAACAGCTCTGGTGGTGGCAGTAGCTCTGGGAACTCGGGTGGTGGTGGCCATTCTGGTGGCTCAGGTGATGGCATTTCAGAAACAGGAACAGACTCGGAACATGAAGACATCTTGTGAGCTGGTGGCAGATTGGCGCTTACCCATGCATGAGCTGGAGGGCTGGTAACGGCCATTTTGTGAGCTGGGGAACTGGAGGCGGCCCTTTTGTGGTCTGAAGGACTGGAGACAGCCATCTTGTGAGTTGCAGGACTGAAGGTGACCATCTTGTGAACATGAGGACTGGAAGTGGCCATTTTGTTAGCTGGAGGACTGGAGGCGGCCATCTTGTGAGTGGAATGACTGAAGGCGGTCATCTTGTGAGCTGGAGGACTGAAGGTGGCCATCTTGTGAACATGAGGACTGAAGGCGGCCATCTTGTGAACATGAGGACTGGAAGTGGCCGTTTTGTTAGCTGGAGGACTGGAGGCGGCCATCTTGTGAGTTGGATGACTGAAGGTGGTCATCTTGTGAACATGAGGACTGAAGGCGGCCATCTTGTGAACATGAAGACTGGAAGTGGCCGTTTTGTTAGCTGGAGGACTGTAGGTGGCCATTTTGTGAGCTGGCTGTGGTCTAGGCTGGTGAACAGGGGACAGGAGTATAGGTGATGCCAGCATGATCGTTGTAGTGGACTGTCTAGCAAACCCCGTTGCCAGCGGGTCTTGCTGTACACAGCCCTCCCCCAAAAAACATTTAGGAATATCCTCCTCTATTTCTCCAACGGTGAAAGGTGATCCACAAAAACTCAAAACAAAACCCAGATAGCAAAATGACATCATTTCAACCTAAAATCAACGTTTCTTTTGACATCGATTCAACATCGTTTTGCTCATCGGGGTAATGTTGAAACGACGTCAGGCACTCCATTCAAATCTAACCTGAAATCGACACAATTGGTTACTTACCCAACGTGGAATCGATGTTGATATTCAGTCGATCGAAACGACGTTATAGAATCCACACATTTTCAACATGTAATCAACCTAATTGGTTTGTCCACCTGACGTTGAAATGATGTTGATTTATAGTTGATTGGAACAACGTAGAATCCACACATATTCAACATATAATCAACCTAATTAGTTTGTCTATCTGATGTTGAAATGATGTTGATTTATAATCGATTGGAACAACGTAGAATCCACACATATTCAACATATAATCAACCTAATTAGTTTGTCTATCTGATGTTGAAATGATGTTGATTTATAATCGATTGGAACAACGTAGAATCCACACATATTCAACATATAATCAACCTAATTAGTTTGTCTATCTAATGTTGAAACGATGTTGATTTTAAGTCGATTGGAACAACATAGAATCCACACATATTCAACATAAAATCTATCTAAATGATTTAACGTTTAAATGAATGCTTAAACAACATTTTCAACATTAAACCAATCCATATGACCTAAATCACCATTTTTTTTTACAAGAATACATAATATAATTTATTCTGTATATATAACAAAACACACCACAATCTGTCATCATTTTTTATTGATACAAACACACAGCTGTGAATATCTGTTAAGAGCATGAATTCATTCAAACCTTCTACACTTAAACAAACGGAGAAAACATTTAAATTACTGACTAAATAGTCAAAACCATTTACTCAAAAAGTAAAACTGTAGAATATTAAATACATTTGTCTATTTGTGTTCTATTTCAACATGTATTTTTCATTAGAGTAAAAAATGCATTTTATTTCAGATGTGCATAATAACAAAATTAACTATTAGGGTCAAAACACAGGTTTAAATCACAATGTTTAAACTGTTTAAAGAACAACATTTATTTAATGAATTTAGAAAGATACAATCACAGAAACTAAAATTCAGATGCAACCATAGAAAAAATATTCTTGCTGGATTAGCAAGGTCAATAAATAAAAACAAATTATTTTAGGTTGTGTGAAACTATCGGGAAGCCATTCGTCTACAGTGCCAAGTTTTACTAGAATTCCATCTCGGATTTTCCAAAAATACGAAGTATTAGTGACCCAGACACTTGTCTGAGAACAAGCTTCAAATATTACAACAACCGGTAAGAATGGCAAGCTTGTTTATTAATTACAATTATTATTTTTTTTTTTCAAAATATCATCGTTTAATGACTAAATGCAATAAATAAAATACAGTGCTGCGACCAAAGAATGTAACGTATACTGAATTATCATATGCAATGCACATGATCCCATTATAACGATCACTGCGAACAATAAGCCAAGCGTTCATTTTATATACAAACTGTAAATATAAAAACATTAAAATATTTTAAAGCAATGAAAATCTATATGTAAAAAAACAAAACTACTTTAAACTGTGTCTCGTCAGACCTGAGCATACATTTTATTTCAGTAAAAAAAAACGGTCCTCTTCATAATATTTCTATTTATTTCTTCTTTGTAATATGGTATGAATTTAAAAAATACGGACTTTCCTTTACGTCTCCTATTCAGTTTTTTTACTTCCTGCTCTCCATCTTAATTTCAAATTTAAATTCCACACCAGGCCAGTAAAAAATTTTTTTTTTTTTTTTTTTTTTTAAAAAGTGTTGAGCCCTGTTGGGTAATTCTCCTTCTCATTAAAACTCAAATGTGCATTGTGTTGTGACAATTACTTAAGATTTTTGTAACAATAAAGATGCATTTAATACAACCATAAAAACGCTAAAAGATTGTCAGTACACTGTACTATAGGCACAACCAGTCGTTTGGTCTCTTTGTGTGAGAGAGGAAAAAAAAAAAACATTTGCAACTTGTTAAATAAAAAAAAAAAAAAAAAAAAAAAAAAAAAAAAAAAAAAAAAAAAAAAAAAAAAACAACTTTCTCAGACTTCAAATATACTGGTCACTAACAGAAACTTCAGTCATGGGTGCTGTTCTTTCGCTCCAGTAATACCTTCAGAGAACATAATAGTCAGTGATCCATACATAGGCAGAGAGATTAGTGTGGTGTAGGCAGAACTGGAATAGACGTCTGTCCAGGCACAGGTTACAGATCTTGATGTCTTCAACTGGAGATTTCAGAGAAACTGCCATTAAAAAAAAAAAATTGTAAGAAAAAAAAAAACATGTTACTCAGTAGGAAAATCTCACCAGGTACAGTATCTACTATTACAAAGTACAATTCCAAGGTAAATTTTCAGCTCAACCCACAGTATTGGTACCATAAATTGCCACAATTTTTGACTCCTCACACAGAATATTAAGTTAACATGGTATTTGTTAGAAATTAAATGATCTTGGATTTTATTTTCTTGTGAAATTCTAAAAAGCTTAATGATATTAAATATTTTTAAAAATAAATGTGTTTACAAAACATTTGTTTTAGATACTTGTACAAGTAAACTCAAGAGAAAAGCATGTAGACAAAATAAATTTTAATAAACAGGAAAAAAAAAAAAAAAAAAATGCACACCAGAACATAGCACTACAATCAGAAAAAAAAAAAAAGCAGACAAGCATGGTTTGTGAACAATTGAGGTAAAGTTGGTTTTATATTCGGATATTCAGACATTCTCCTCAATAATATAATGTCAGAAAAGTATTCTTTGCAAATTCTAAATAGGGAAATCATATTAGCAGTAAATGACTATCAAAGTACAACATTGTTTACAGTCAACTAAACAGTGTTTATGTTGTTTTGAAGTCACACTTGCATGCTAATTTCGATCGAATATTCAAAGTAACATGGTAAACAATATAGAGACTTCTAAATGAACGAATGTGCGAATATAAAACCAACTTTACCTCTATAAGCTTTTCCCATTCAATGCTGTGGACCGTCTCTGGCGAAGAGTTCGTCACTAAATGTAGAAAAAAAATAGAGCAAACAAAACAGTAAACTGACAGCGATTCACTTCGCTAGCGTAATAACGTGTTGAAAAATCTCGTTTAACGTTAGCTCGATGATGCGTAATGTTATTTGCGAACCGTTTCTCATAACTTAGCCTATACGTTAGCTAGAGCAACATTAACTTACATATGTGTTTTATGCTCATTCCAAATCGATTTGACAGATCATCTTATATTTTACACAGGTTAAAAAGCATTGAAGTCATAAAGTGAAGTTAATCGTGTTGAAATCGAAAATTAAATAACCAAAACAGCTTTTCATTTACCTTAACGTTACCTTTATAGATCAGCTGCAGTTAATAGCCTGGGTACGCACAGGGCGACATGGGCTTACTAAAAAACGTATAGGAAGTGGTAAAGTGTTAATTTACACATCTAAAAGTACATTTTGACATAAATTCTTGGGAAAACGACAAATAAAACATGTGAATCGTCGAATACGACGTGCTTACCTTACAGTTCCGTCCGCTGCCTTCGGTTTGTTAGTTGATTCAAATGATGAGCAGCACCTGCGCCTCACGCTGACTCGCGCAGAAGAACCGACTCCACCAATCAAGTTTCAACATCGAACCAGTGTTATGATTTCGACCAGATGCGTCGGGTAGCCTATATGTTGAAGAGTCAACTTCATTTCGACATCGAACCAATGTTATGATTTCGACCAGATGCGTCGGGTAGCCTATATGTTGAAGAGTCAACTTCATTTCGACATTGAATCAATGTTTTATTCTCGATGTAATAACCTTCCGACGTACCGACCAAATAAAGAACGTTGATTCAATGTCGAAATTTGATCGACGACTGATACTGACGCTTATAACCAATAATCGACATTGATTCAATGTCGGCTTGCTATCTGGGAATCTAAATATTGAGCCAGAGTCCAGTTTGTGTCCACTTCGGGAAGG
The DNA here is from genome assembly GCA_903798195.1 of Danio kyathit. Taxonomy (NCBI): domain Eukaryota; kingdom Metazoa; phylum Chordata; class Actinopteri; order Cypriniformes; family Danionidae; genus Danio; species Danio kyathit. Next base: position 30,828,397 of record LR812537.1, on the reverse strand, counting down.
CTTAGCATAATGTTGTCGTCTAAACCACTCCAAAACAAGTCTTTAACTGCAGTCTCACTCTGGGAAAGGAGGTGGCTGAACTGAAGGAATTCCTCCACATACTTTTCCACAGGGCGACCATCTTGGAATATGGCACAAAGAGCACTTACTGGATTGATCTTTTCTGCTGGATCCATGAGTGGCCGAGTCTTCTGTAACCAAGGATAGGATGCAGACAACAGGATGCGGATCCACATGCAGGTTTATTTAAAGGGATGGTCAGGCAAGCAAAGATTAAAACAGGAGCAAACAGAGTTGTGATGGGAATCCAGAATCGAAGTCAATGTAGTAGGCAGATGGTCACAAGGATGGCAGCAGACATGGAGAAACAACTAAACAAGGCTAGGGTCAACACACAGCAGGAACAAAACAAGGAAACGCTTAGAATTGGAACTGTGAACAGATAACAAGACTCGGCAATGGAGTGAGTGTGTGTGCTGCTTATGTACTGTGTGTAATCGGTGTTTGACAAGCCTCCGGTGTTGTGTGCAATCAATGGAGATGAGGAACATGTGTGTGTGATTGGAGTGCATGTATGGAGTTGTAGTTCATTTGATGGTGGATTTGTAGTCCATAGTGTTTGTGCATGTAAACCAGCGATCTAAGGGGAGAAGATCGCTGGTGATCGTGACAGTGGGAAACTGGATCATCTGGCAGAAACTTTTAAAATAATGGTTCTAAAACTCATTCACTGGTAGAATAACTCTAAACTAAATGAAATCAAATGCCAAGTAGCCTGCTGCCACCTAAAACACACTTACAACTGCTTACGGCCCCACCCACCCCTGCCAACCAAACCATTAAACCCACTTTATGGCATATGTCACATATTTTGCTCGCAACCTATGCATAGTTAGCCAAAATGGTTTCCAAACAAGGTTTCTGCATTTGCTGGTTCCATCCGCTTTTAATCAACTAATGTGTATTCACGACAGTATTCATGATACTTATAGCAGCCAATTCCATTTATCATCCACATGCCATGAAGAAAAAATTCACATAGTGTTGCTTTAAGTATAGTTTTGAAATGTTGTCCATCCCTGGTGCCATGTGTAAACGGTGCCTATAAATGACTCATGGAATAATTCACCCAAACCATTCACATGTTGTGATTAAATGCATCACTCACTTTTTCAGAAGAATTGCATTCTTGCTCATGTAATCTTGTTTACTAACAATGCTGTTTCATCATTTCAGGTTTAAAATTCCTCACTTCAGCTGCTTCAATTGCCAGTTCCCTTGCCATGTACCACAACGGCATCCGTGCTGTTTTTGATGTAAAATGCTGGACCGCCACTGCTGTCTATTTGCTGTGGAACATTCTGCTGATCATTCCCCGTGTGGCCGCTCTGGCACTCTTCTGCAGTGTATTCCCGTGCTACATCATTGCTCATTTTCTATCTTTGTGGATGGTGCTGGTTTTTGTGGCGTGGAGACAGAAAACAGATTTTATGAAAAGCAGCGGCTGGCAATGGCTTTTCAAAGCTATGGTTGGGCTCATCTGGTATTTCAGCTGGTTTAATATCTCAGAAATAAATACAAAATCAAAGCATGCCGTTTATTGTAGCTTCTTGCTGTTAGACATGATGATGCTTCTGGGCTTCTGGAGCTGGAAGGTGACTGAGTATGCAGGCTGCTGGACCTCCATGAACCCTACTGTAGTTATCCCAACACTACTAGGAATGTATGTCATTGGAATTCTAGTGATGATGATGAACTACAAATGGTTTTATACTAGCTACAAACAAAAAACAGATGAACTCAGTAAAACAATCACAGAAGGTACATATAAAAAAACAATTGCATTAGGTTATAGCATTGAGACTGTACATAAAGTTCCTGGAGTTCTCCTACGAAGTAGAACTGTGGCTGCAGATTTCTACTTTTAGTTCTAAAATTAACTTTACATACACTTCCTTTATCCAGTTGTGTTCCCCCATTATTCTTAACCTGTTATATACATTGTACTTATTCTTATAGGTATTAGTGCACCTTAAAAGGTCACGAAACACCAAAACACATTTTTTAAGCTGTTGACAGTCATATATGTGTCCCACGCTGCTATAAACACTATTAGGACACATATATTGCACTAAAAAGTGAAAATTGGTTGTTTTTGCGTTATTTTGAGCAAATTCATTCTTCCGGTTTGAAACGAATTTTTGAAGCTGCGTCATGGCCATGAGATACTTAGGTGTAAATCCAGCAGTACAGTGGCTGTCTGTCTTTTCTAGGGCGTTCTGACGTATCTGAGTGCGCAGTATTAATTCATGAGAAGACGTGCTTCAAACCAATCAGCGCGCTCTATTGTGTATGACGCGAAACTTCATTAATATGCATGATAGCTCCGGAGACTGTTTACCAGTTTACACTGTTCAGACGGCAGAGAGACGCCACGTTGTGTTGCCAAAACAAGTGAAAGTACAAGAATTTCAAGACAAGAGTCGTAGGTGTTATTAGTGTGTTGCAACGAAGGTTTTGTTTTCATTTTCCCTTATGGGAGAGCAGCTGGACTCACGTGTGGATTACAGTGCACGCGACACGCGACAGAAACGCGTTTGTAAGGAACATTTTTACCCGAGAGCTTTTTCTCATCTGGAAATGGTGAAATCCGGATTTGCCGCTCGTCTACTTTTAATAAAAAGACACAGCTCCAGTTTGATTGTCTACAGATTTGGTAAGTGTTTGCAGTGCAGTGCCCTTTGTTTAAATGCTGCTCTCCGAGTGTAAACATGTAAACACAAACTATTTCCCATTTCCACATTTTGTGACAGGATAGTCTATACACACACGGCTTTCTGACGCTACCTACCGAGTACATAAGTTACAGAGAAATGCGGAGGATTTTTTTCTCTTATTCGCCGTATCAAATCAGCCTCTGTGTGTTTGTTTTTCCTGTCAAACTTAGCGCGTCCCTTCTATGCAAAATCTTATCCTCTTTCCCTCCCCCGACACTCCCACACTCCCAGAGCTGGACACGCCCAACTTTCCTGACTTTTTTCAAAACAGAGTTGTGAAAACACCCTGCTGAGACAGGGGGTTTCGTGACCCTTTAAAGGTCCAAAATTATTACTGATAGTGTATATCTCAGAATTGACTACAGGTCAAGGAGTGGTATCCTAATCAATGGCAGCTTATATATATATATATATATATATATATATATATATATATATATATATATATATATATATATATATGTCCGTTCTGTGATATGATTAATAATAAAGTTTGGAATCAATGATTTTGCTGGATGTGTGTTTCTCCTCTGTTGATTGCATGACTCAATGCTACATATGATCGTCCCTTCTCCAAATAGCCTTATGGATGACCTGTTGTGTCTGACTGCACGTTATTAGAACCAGCTGTACATTATGATGGTCAGACAAATTTCTCTATACAATCTATGAGATATTGGCAAACATCAATAAATGTGAATAAAACTGTTAAAATGTTGCATCTGCGCCAGGCTTCTCTTCGGTCTTCAGACATTTTTCAGGCAGAGGCTTACTGCCGATGACAAGTTTAATATCGGCTACACCAGGCTTTAAATTTGGTGAAATGCAGGAACGAAACAGCCTTGCATGATGAAGGTAGGAAGGTAGGGTTCGAAAAGGTTAAAAATAGTATCTCTTCAGAGTGATAGATTTTTAACCCATTTAAGTCCACCAGCAGCTATAGTTGCCGAAGCTCATATTTGCCATTTTCCTTTAAGTAAATGAGTTGAAACACACTTGAATTAGTGAAAATTATAAAGTTAACATAATTGATTTGTGTTTGGAAAAATTAAGAAATTGCGTGGAACTCAGTGTGTAATGAGTGTAGAATGTGGTTTTGCATTGTCTTGTTGAAATATGCATGGGCGTCCCTAGAAAAGAAGAATTCATAGTATGCTCAAAAATATCTATGTACTGTTCAGGGTTAATGGTGCTATCACAGAAGTGCAAGCTACCTTTGCCAAGGGCACTGACACAATCCTATAGACCAGGGGTGTCAAACTCAATTCTTTGAGGGTTGCAGCCCTGCAGAGTTTAGTTCCAGCCCTGCTTCAACACACCTATCTGTAGGTATCAAAAAAGCCTAAAGCACTCAATAAGTTTGATCAGGTGTGTTTAATTAGGGTTGGAACTAAACTATGCAGAGGTCCGGCCCTCCAGGAACTGAGTTTGACACCTGTCTATAGACAGACCCTGGCTTTTGGACTTGTTGCTGGTAACAGTCTGGATGTGTGACCCATGTGGTGATATTGCTTTTAGATAAATGATGATTCTTGATGCAGTGCCACCTGAGGGATCGAAAATCACAGTTGTTCAGCTTAGGCTTGCACCCTTGTCCTTTACACACTGAAATTCCTCCAGATTTCTTGAATCTTTCAGTTATGTTATGCACTGTTGAAGGAGAAATATCCATATGTTTTCCAATCCCATCTTTCTTTGAGGAACATTGTTTTTAAACATTTCAATATATGCTTCATGTATTTGTTGGCAAACTGGCAATCCTCAGGCCATCTTTACCAAATCTTTACCAAATCATAATTACAATCACCTGTTGACATCACTTGCTTCAAATCATATTATTATTTAACCAATTTACCTGATTACTAGCCCTAAATTGCTCCTGTCCCAACGTTTCTTTAAATGTGTTGCAAGAACCAAAATAGAAAAAAACAAACAAATTAAAAAATTAATTAATTAATTTTAAAAAATCATGAGGAACACATTAAATAATGTTTGTTGTATTGTCTGCAATAAAATACAAGTCAAAGTAAATTGAGAAACCATTACTTTTTTATTTGTGTTTTCCATATTGTCCCATTTTTTCCGATTTAGAGTTGTACGATTTTCTAGAAAAAAATCACCTGGGGAAAATAAATTCACAACATTATCAAATGACTATCAACAAGGCTATGCATGAAACCATTTAGAAAAATTTGGGCACAAAGGGGTTAACAAAGAGAAGATATTTGGTATTTTATCGCAGGTGAGTTTCACAATATTTATAATATATGTATTTCACAATACTTACATTCACACACACGGCTTGGGAGGAGTTTATGTGTAAGTGTCAAGTTGCTTTCTGTTTCAACTATTTACTACATCACAATAAAATAGGAGTATCATGTTCATGCTGTAAGGTTTATCAGACTGGACTGAATCATGGAGGAGAGCTCCACTTTTCGTTACTCTTTATGGATTACCTGTTTTCTTTGGTGGGATTGTTTTTTTTCCTGCTGGATATAGCAATAGACATCCAAACTGTTGTGTCACTTTATCAGGAGGAGGCTTATGTGTTCATGGGGCTCATGATCTTCTTTCTATTGGGCTCCTCGGTGTTGTTACAGGTATTCAGTTGGATCTGGTACTCTGATTCTCTGATTGAGCTCGAAACTAAGGTGGAGAAATTTGCAAAGAGAAATAAATTGATCAAACCATTTCACTTCCTGCAGCTTGGTGTCTACCTCAGGTAAGTGACAGGTCTGCTTATCAGTTGCATACTTCTGTGATAAAGAAACATGTTGCAATTTATGGCCCCATTTTATATTAGTTGGCCTTATGGATAGGTTTAAGGGTGAGGTAAAGTGTAAGGGATAGTCAACAGTGTAATTACAAATGTAATTGTATTTATTCAATTATAAAAACAATGTAAAAACATGTATAACATAAAACATATTACAAATGATTACTTTCAGTGTTAGTACAAATTATTTAAGGCCACTTAATATAAAATGGGACCCAATTTAATAATTGAAGTTAAAGTAGCATTGAATAATAATAATGTAAATCATAAGAATTTGTTTGCTTTAATATTTGTGATTGACTTTAACCTTCACAATATATACAAACAAACTACATCTCCCATGAACAGCAGCATGAGAGATGTGGAAGAAGAGCATGCTAGAAAGGTGGATCTATGTTCTTTGATTGTTAATCTCTTTTTTCATCATTTTGTTTTCAAAAACTTACCCTAACTTGCCTAATTAACCTAGCTAAGCCTTTAAATTGCACTTTAAGCTGAATACTAGTATCTCAAAAAATATCTAGTAAAATATTATGTACTGTCATCATGGCAAAGATAAAACAAAATCAGTTAGAAATTAGTTAGAAATAGAAATGTATGTTACTATGTTAATATACTATGTTTAGAAATGTGTTGGAAAAAAAACATCTTTTCTGTTAAACAGAAATATATATATAACCCCAAATCAGAAAAAGTTGGGACAGTAAATGGAAATAAAAAAAGAAAGAAGTGATTTCTAAATTTACTTTGACTTGTATTTCATTGCAGACAATACCACAAACGTTATTTAATGTTCCTCGTTATTTTTATTGATATTTATTTTTCCCCAAAATAAACCCGTATTACAATTTTGGTTCTTGCAAAACATTTTTTAAATGTTGTCATTCATTTTCACAACACTTAAAAGATGTTTAGGGACACCAAGACACCAAATGATAAAGTGTTTCAGGTGTCATTTTGCCCCATTCTTCCTGCAAACAAGTCTTAAGGGCAACGGTACGAGGTCTTTGTTGTCACATTTTGTGCTTCAAAATGCACCACACATTCTCTATAGGAGACAGGTCGGGACTGCAGACGGGCAAGTCAAGTACTTGTATCCTCTTCCCTCTGCAGCCTGGATTTTGTAATGTGTGCAGAATGTGGTTTTGCATTGTCTTGTTGAAATATTCATGGGCATCCCTGAAAAAGAAGGCAGCATATTGTGCTCCAAAATGTACTTTTCAGCATTAATGGTGCCATCACAGAAGTGCAAGATGCCTGACACAACCCCATACCATGACAGACGCTGGCTTATGGACTTGTTGCTGGTAACAGTCTGGATGATCTATATGTTATTTGCAAATCTGAAATAATGATTCATCTGACCACAGTACACATTTTCACTGTGTGATGGTCCATCCTAGATGGCATTTGTGGGTGTAACTACGTATTGTGGTACTTGACAATGGCTTGCCAAAGTAATGCTGAGCCCATGTGGTGATATCGCTTATAGATGAATGATGATTCTTGATGCAGTGCCACCTAAATTGCTCCTGTCCCATCTTTTGGAATGTGTTGCAGATCTGTATGACAGAAAAAGATGTATATTTACAAATGAAATGAACAAAACATGAATTATTTTGTGTTCATGTTGTCTGCAATGAAGTATAAGTCAAAATAAATTTAAAAAACGCTTTCCATACTGTATATAACTATATATGTATATATATAGTTAAATCTGATGCAGAAAATAAATACAGGAGGAACCTTTGGGAGAGAACAGCGGGAAGACGAGCAACTCAAGCATAGCTGGTCACAAGTCTGAGTGGTGGATTAGGAAGTGCATCTGCTGGGACCTCACTCTCTCCCATACTTCGTGGTCAGTAAAGGTCAGCTCTATTGTGCCAGACAACATTGGGGGAGGAAAAACTTCATCTAGTGGTCCCAGAGACAGAGATGGTAGTGGAGCTGGAGTATTCACATTCATACCATGCAATTTACCCGTTGCCGTGTTTACTGGCTGGGGCTGCATGCTGAAGTAATAAGGTTTTGCCAGGAATGCGCTACCTGCCAGCGAACTTCACCACAGAAACCTTCCCCCTGCCTGTTTGTACCGCTCTTTATTATTAATGTGCCCTTTGAGCGAATTGGGATGGACCTGGTAGGCATGCTGCCAAAGTCCACCCAAGGCCATGAGCACATCCTGGTTATTGTTGACTATGCCACCAGATACTTTGAGGCAGGCCCCCTCTGTCAAGCCAATGCCAAATCCATCGCTAAGGAACTGTAACAGTTCATCAGCCGAGTGGGGATCCCCTCGGAAAATTTGACTGACCAGTGCACCCTGTTTATGTTCCGGCTGATGGCTGACCTCTGTCGACTGCTCCAGGTAAAACAGCTCCGCACATCTGTTTACTATCCCCAGACTACGGACGCATGGACGCATAGCCCTTCGCCGTAGTTGACGCGCACCTCTCAAAAAATGTAACGTGTACACGTAGCGCAAGCTCTGTGATTGGTCGGCTTGGTATCTCTGACGAGAGAGGGCGGAGGTGAGAGCCGCGCGCCCGATGCAGAGAGTGTTTACAAGTGTGGAGTTCCGTGAAGGAGCTCCGGATGGAGACTGTTGTTTTGTGTTTATCTCATGATTAAAGTTGTTGCGAGTCCGCCGATTCCCGCCTCAAAATGAGCGAATTTGAGCCACTTGTACATTAAGGAAGTGTTCAGAAAAAAACGACAAACCAGCAAAGAAACTCGACACAGAGAAACATAAACACCTACTGCCAGCTAGCGTTTCGGAAGTGTTTTGCAGAGAAACAGAAACAGCGCGCAGAAGTATAAATGCACGGCTATGCGCGTGGCTTGCGCCGTGGGTCACGCCGATCACTTGACGCAGAAGTATAAACCAGGCTTTAGCCCACAGAAGCATACCCCATACCAGGACATCGCTTGCAGGGGGGAGGTGGCGGGTCACTCAAAGGATACTCAGTGCCGTCCTGGAAAGTGCATATTCAACTCACTTGGAGCAATCACTAATGGTTTCTCTCTCTCTCCACTCCACTCTAGTACCTGACCGTCCCCGCCAAGAGATGTGAGGATCTTGTTGACATAACCAGGGTAACCGCAAGATTATGGGTTGTTTGGATGTATAACTTAAAAGTTATTAGCTCAGATGGATAAACTGATGGCTGCGCTGATATGTTGGATGCTTCCTTTTTGTAATGGGCATCTGTCTAATGCCTCCACTGCAAGCATAGAATAACATTGAAGCAATGTGAGTTTGATATTTGGCCAAGTCCAAAGACAGGAAGTTGCCTGCAGCTCCCAAGACTACGAGACCTGTACAGGTTATTTAAATTTCAAGGTGAGTCATACTGACATACTTTAGCAAGTTAGATAGATTGAAGGCAGTTCGACTTGATATGCCCTGACTCACCCCAGTACAGACCAAGTGTTGAGTGACTGAATGTTCTGTAAGCAGATCTCCCTCTACTCTTGCATGAGTTGGTTGTAACCCAATTGTATAGGGGAAAGTCGGGGAAGGTGTTGGAGCCGCTGAAAATTGAGGACGTGGAATGCAACATTCTCTGATGAGGGGATCTATCTGAATAGTTACTTTAATCAATTCAATAAGATTCTCTCCCTCCTCACGACATGCCAATTCTTACTGGAGTTCAGATGACAAGCCTCTGGGAAACAGTAGTTTTAGAGGATCCTCCGCCTACCTGGTTTGTGCTGCTAGTGTGCGGAAAGTGAGTGTATATCCTGCTGCCGTGCTTCTGCCTAGCATCAGTAACAGATCCCCATGCTTTTGCTGTCGACAGGGTGTTCAAAAACCTCACAGAACTGATTTAGGAAAGACTCAAAGGAGGGGACAGTGCTGCCATCAGTCCGCCGTACTGCCATAGGCCATTTGGACTATAGGAATTAGGACTTACAGGAGTTTGAAGTGCTGAACTTAGTGGGATGCTGAAATGTGGTGGAGAAGGAGCCGGTTGCGGAATAGGGCTTTAATAAGTTCCTCGGTCGGTGTAGAGAAAGGAAACCCACACGAACACAATCACATGATGTGATTTCGCAGGTCAGAGTTCACCAAGCTTGAACATTGCTACGCAGTAACATGCAAAACTTTTCGCACAAGCTTGCGTTTCTGGTCTGCTGCATATGGTGAAAAGTGCAGCGTGAACGTGGATTAAAGTACAATGTTATATACATGGTTAATAAGGATCAGCTGCTGCATTATCAGTCCCAAACATGAAGGATGACAGGAATTGGAGTTTCTTGTAATTTTAAAATTTGGGTGACTGCTCTCTCTGGTGGTGTGAAGGGGAATGCTCAGGTGTGGTATTCACAACAATATGCTAAATAATATTAAACTATGTACAAATAGAGGTATTTTGAAACTTCAGAAATAGTTTGTCTCTATTAACCCAAGACTTGACACAAAATGTCCACAAAGTCACTGTAAAAATAATCCAAATGAATCAAGCAGTTCAATTCCACACTTAAAATGCTTAACCTGTAGGAACCAATGAGGTTCACTCTTGCATGTCATGCAAAGATGTTTCAGCTTTCACAAGATTTGTTCATTTGCATGTTTCAGAAAATCAATCTTTTTGAACTTTAAAGCAAAATGAAATACTGATGGATTTGTGTTTTGTTTTAAAAACAAACTATCAACAATATGGTTGAGTGTGAAAATGACCTCACTTCTGGTTAAAATGTTGTTAAATTGCTTTTAATGTGTTGCTGAAGTAAACAGAGTTTTTTTTTTCACAGATATGCTGGAGTGATTGAAATGTCCACAAAACATTTTTGTCATCAGAAAAGAATTTTCGAAGAGAGTGCGTACCTGAACCTTGACTTTCAGATGCTTTGTCTATTTGAGGCGTTTGCTGAAAGTGCTCCACAACTCATACTCATGATGTCTTTAATTCTACAAAGAGGAGAGCTTCAGCTTTTTACAGGTCTGTCTCAGAATACTTCATATCATATTTTCTCTAGGTTCTGAATCTCTTTCTCGAGGTGTCCCTTTTATGGATTAAGCCCAGCTCAAACTGTGCGATTGTTATTAATTCTATTAATGGTTGTAGCATGTCAGACTGCATGAACATGGCTCCTGTGTCACACTGTAAGATCTCAGATGTCATAATGTTAGAATGATGGACAATAACGACGTGCCAAACACTAAAGAAAACTCACTCAGAGATTGATGTCATCCATCTGACACTTTCACTATTCCATGTTCTGAAATGATTCGGCGCTCCTATCCAAATCTGCTTATCGAATCTGCTTATTGCAGCTGTTGTCACACTGCAGAAAAGTGTGTGAAATCTTCTGACACTACCAGAACTTCATTGGAGAAGAAATCTGATGGCAATGATCATTACACAGCTGTTGGTGAAAATGTCAAAACAACAATCAAAGATCACAGATTTGAGCCTAGCATTTCAGGAATCTTTTAGGATTTCCCAAATTTGTTTCAGACAATCAAATCTTGGCTGAAATCGCAGTGTGAGCAGGGCTTTGTAAAAGGTTTATATTATGGTTTTGGGAGTCCCAACAACAGGCTGGCATATATGCAAAATCACAAGTGTTGCACACTGCATGAAAGATCATTTTCAAAAATCCATTATAGTGGAACTTTTAAATATGAATTGTGTCACGTCATTATTTACATCATTGTTTATTTGAATCAGTGAATCATTACCTGAAGATATGCTCCGATGTGTGTTTCCCAAAAGCAGCGATGGTTACAAGCTCCGTTGTTAAATGTTAAATGAATAATTCACCCATTTTTTTTGGTGAACAGCCAAAAATGAATATACAGAAGATATATAGAAAATGTTCAAATATCTTCTGACTTCCAAAGTATTATTTGTTCCTACTATGGATGCCAATTGCTGCTTTTTTCCAGTAGTAGACAGAATATTTTGTGTTCAACAGAAGAACAAAATTCATACATTTTTAACACCACTTGTGTGTAAATGATGAAAAAATGTTCATTTTGGGTGAAGTATCACCTTAATAGTGTGCAATGGAACCTGCAAACTAGTTGGCTAACAATGTTTTTTGGAAATGCACCCCAGACCGAATCTTTGAAACAATGAGTCATTAAGCAGAGACATGCTCTGACCGGATCATTGATCAGTCAGTGATTCGTGAACAAGAGTGTCTGATGTGTTTACTAAAATCAACTGTGGTTGCAAGTTCTTTCATTGTTGCTCATGTAATATTATTAACTAACAAGCACCATTTTACTATTTCAGGATTAAAATTCCTCACTTCAGCTGCTTCAATTGCCAATTCTGTTGCCATGTACCACAATGGCATCCGTGCTTTCTTTGATGTAAAATGCTGGACCGCCACCGGAGTCTACTTTCTGTGGAACTTTCTGCTGATCATTCCCCGTGTGGCCGCTCTGGCACTCTTCTGCAGTGTATTCCCGTGCTACATCATTGCTCATTTTCTATCTTTGTGGATGGTGCTGGTTTTTGTGGCCTGGAGACAGAAAACAGATTTTATGGAAAGCAGCGGCTGTCAATGGCTTTTCAAAGCTACTGTTGGACTCATTTGGTATTTCAGCTGGTTTAATATCTCAGAAAAAAATACAAAATCAAAGCATGCCGTTTATTGTAGCTTTTTGCTGTTAGACGTGATGATGCTTCTGGGCTTCTGGAGCTGGAAGGTGACTGAGTATGCAGGCTGCTGGACCTCCATAAACCCTACTGTAGTTATCCCAACACTACTAGGAATGTATATCATTGGAATTCTAGTGATGATGATGAACTACAAATGTTTTTATACTAGCTACAAACAGAAAACAGATGAACTCAGTAAAACAATCAAAGAAGGTAAATTTAAAAAAGGAATTGCATTAGGTTATAGTACTGAGACAGACACTGTAGATAAAGTTCCTGGAGTTCTCCTACGAAGTAGAACCATGGCTGCAGATTTCTACTTTTAGTTCTTAATTAAACTTTACAGACATGTCGCTATATTCAGTTGTGTTCCCCTACAATTCATACACAGTTATATATAATGTATTTATTCTCATGATGGTTACTATCTCAGGACTAAAGCTGCAATACCTGCCTGAAGGGGAGCATCTTTTTAAAAGGTACACTTTTGTACTTTACAGGTGCACATTAGCATCTAAAAGGAACAATGTTGTACCTTTAGTGCATACATTATACTTTTGTACGTTTAGGGTACTATGAGGTACACATTTGTACTTTTTAGGTATTAATTTGTAACCAAATAAAAGGTATACCTTTCCAAATGACAGGTTTGTACCTTTATTTCTGAGAGTGTATTTGTTAGAACTCTCTACAGGACAAACACAATTGAAATGGCTGTGATGGAGTGGTATCCTGATCAATGACTAATCCAATAGATACCTACACTGTATTTGCATATATCAGTTCTTTGATATGATTAAAAATAAAGTTTTGAATAAGTGTTTTTGTTGTGAGCGTGTGTGTTTTTCCTCTGTTGATTGCATGACTCCATGCTACATATGATCATCCCTTGTCCAAATAGCCTTATGGATGACCAGTTGTCTGTTGTGTTCTCACTATCATAACATTTAAAATACACTCTTGAATGCACTTGACTAAATAACACAGCTACAGCAGGAGTACTTAACTTCTTCACTATTTTATTTACAAGAGCACACATACATAAGCAATAACGTGTGGGTGGCACCTAATGGCACTGAGAGCAATGGCAATATCACATACATAACATTTCCTCCCCTCTCAAACAGAAACAACTCAAAAACATTTTCCAAAAACACAATTATAATGCTTTTATCTATTTTACTCTAGAGGTAAAGGGTAGACTGCCTCTTGCCTCAAGCCAGTTCGGGGATTATTCTGCCCCATATCAGAACAGGCTCACTAACATAACTAATTATAGTTCAATCCAGCAGCTTCGAGCAGCACGTCAGACGGTTGGGTGGTTTAATCACTCTTGCTGGATAACGTCTGATCTGTGCTGGTGTAACGTCATGTTTTGTCTGACACTCTTCCGATATGTCATTGTTAACATCTTGTTACCTTCTTAGTGGTGCAGAAGAAGTGGCATCAACAGAGGTCTGTACAGGTACAGACACATGCTTGTTATCAGGTAAGTCTGTTGAAAGCGTTTCAGCTGTTTGTTTTGGAATAGACAAAAGTTGATCAGCATGACGCCTCCATTCCTCTCCATATCCTATAGGATACTGGACCACTTTGAGTCGTCACCACTCCTGATGTCCATTTCTCTCTCCCCCTGTAATCATAAGCAAGCACAGCATCACCTACTTCAAACTGTCTTGGTCTCAAATGACCTTCTCAGCGGAGAACCTGAGATACCTGGGAGAGCCGCACTGCAGCTGTCTCACTGGGTTTTAAGGCATCAAGACGTGTGCGCAACTGGCGTCCCAAAAACAAAAAGGAAGGGGACTCTTTTATTGTTGTGTGTGGTGTGTTGCGGTATGTCAGTAGGAATGTTTTCAGCCTTTTCTGTAGAGTACAAGATCCCTTAGAAACCTTCAATGCTTGTTTTAGTGACTGAACATGTATGCGCTCCCATGGTTTGCTTGGCCACTCCCATGGATGGAGAGGTGCCTGTGATGTGGTATTTTCTGTATTTGTTGGCATGCCTGACACATTTTCACTTGCAGTTCAATGTCAGCATCCAGACCTGGCCACCACACATAGCTACGAGCAATGGCTTTCATTTGGACAATTCCTGGATGTCCAGTGTGCAGTTCCTGAAGCACTCTTTTCCGTAACTTGTGTGGAACCACAACTCTCATACCCCTCATTAAACATCTATGTTGGACAGACAGCTCACTGCGCTTGGAGATAAAAGATGAGAGTTCATCATTATCTATCAGGCTGATAGCTTGAGTTCCTTGCAGAACCATTTCGTCAACGGTAGCCAAAATAGAATCACTCATAGTCTCTTCTCACATATCAGTGGCACTGACAGGGAGTTTTTCCATCTGTCCGAGGTAGAACAGCTCTACAGCATCCATCTTTTCTCGATGTTCTACGTGCAATGACAGACGGGAAAGACCATCAGCATTTGTGTGATGTTCAGCTCTTTAGTACTCGATGGTGTAGTTGTGCGCAGACAAAAGCAATGCCCACCTTTGCAAACGTGCCGCTGCCATTGATGGAATTCCATTTTGTGGCCCTAGGATTGTAGTAAGGGAGCGGTGATCTGTGAAGAGCGTGAATTTTCGTCCGTAGAGATACTGATGGAATTTCCGGACTCCGAACACATTTGCCAGAGCCTCACGCTCAATCTGCGCATAATTCTGTTCTGCCTTGCTAAGCAAGTACGATGCAAAAGCTATAGACTTTTCTTCCCCATTGGGTAACATGTGTGAAATGACAGCACCAATGCCACGGTAATGCATCACACGCAAGTCGAATTGGGTTCTGTGGGTTGTAGTGTGTCAAGACATTTTGCGATACTAGTTGTTCCTTTGCCATTTTGAATGCAGCATTGCACTCTGTCGACCACTGCCAGCGCTTCCCCTTGCACAGCAGAGAATTCAAAGGATTCGCTATAGTCGCCAAATTGGGTATGAATCTCCCATAATAGTTTAACAAACCAAGGAATGATCTCAACTGTGTGACATTTGATGGAGTTGGGGCATTGACAATTGCACTTACTTTTTCAGGCGACTTGTGCAAACCTTTAGCGTCAATTATGTGACCCAAATATTCCAGTGAGTCCTTGAAAAAGTCACATTTCTCTCTTTCCACAGGCAAGCCAAACTCCTCCAGGCGTCCAAGAACTCCATCCAAGTTTTCCAAGTGTTCAGCTTCAGTCCGCCCAGTAACAAGAATGTCATCCAGATAGCAATAGACATTAGGAAGCCCTAATAATACTTGATCCATAGCTCTCTATAATATATATGGCGCGGAGGCAATCCCAAAAGGAAGACAAGTATATTGGAATAGCCCTTTCTGTGTGGAAATTGTGTGGAACGAAAAGGTCCTCAGTGTTCAGTGTGAAGTACAGGGTTTATTTTCACTTTAAAGTCCCAACAGATGCGCACTGCTCCATTTTTCTTCACCACCAGGACTATTGGGGTAGCCCATTCATTACACTGCACCGGTGTGAAAACTCCCATTTCAGTGAGACGGTTCAGCTCCTCTTCAACTTTTGGACGCAGGGCATATGGGACTACTCTGGGCTGACAAAACTTTGGCTTATGTTCAGGTTTCAGCGTCATTTTAGCTTTTATCCTCTTCATTTCCCCTAATTGTTTAAAGAAAACAGTGCTTTGTTTTTGCAGAACAGCATCTAGTGTCTTCAGTTTGACTTATTTCTTTCCATTTAAGTTTAATCCGACGCAGTCATTCTCTGCCATAGAGTGGTGGATAATCTCCCTGCACCACATACAATGGAAGAACAGCCATCTGTTTTCCCATTTTTATATGAACGCCAATTACACCTTCAGGGCGTAATGCTTGTACTGTGTATGTTTGAAGAACAATGTCAGTTGAGCATAAGGGCAGACGTTTCAGTATTTTATCATAAGTCTCTGTTGAAATTAAAGAGACTGCTGCTCCCGTGTCTAGTTCCATTTCAAGTGGCAGTCCTTCAACTTCTGGTTTCACCATGATACTGGACTTTTCTCTTGGCTGCGACAGTTTATACAGAGCTAAACCATTGTCGGTTTCATCACCACTGGATACTGCATCAGCATCAAGGTGGTGTACATTTCCTTTTTTACTAAAGCCTTTTTGCTTAGGTTCTTTTGTTGACCGTGCAGTTTTTGCTCTGTTTCCATTCTTTATTTTTCTATTATCGCTACTCTTCCTGCAAACGTGACTGATATGGCCTTTTTTCCCCACACGTGTTACAATTTTTATCCTTAAACCAACAGTCTTCATCACTTATGGTTATTCTTTCCACATCGTTTACATTTGTTTGCAGTCTTAATCTTTGTCAAAGACAGTGCGTTTACTGTCAGTGATCCACTATGTTGATGCGCTTCGCGTGACGCTGTCTCCATGGACACCACTAGTTCTACCGCTCTATAAAACGTCAGAGTAGTTTCAGTCAACAAGCGCTTTTGCGTGGCCTCACTCTTCATACCCAGTGGCGTAGCGGACGGGCCCGCACCACAGGGGGGCCCCGCGTGATAAGGGGCCCCACGTGATATTTTTGTGTCAAAAATATCACTGAGAAGTGATATCAGCCATTGGCGACAAACTGCGGAGAAATGGCTGGAGCTTCTTTCGCGTGCTCTAGGTGTCAAGCGCATTCGCTCTCACGTGCACTCCCTCTCTCTGCCTTCACGCGCGCTCTCTCTGTGCGCATTAGTTCCCCGCATTCAGAAGTTAACCCCCAAATTAACACGGGTAATAAAAAGATTCAACTTCAGTCATGTTCATGTTGTGAAACACAATCAAAATATCCACTGTTTATTATATTAGACTTTTGTTTTCAATAGCGATTTTAAAACCTTTTAGAGGAAGTCCTCGGCTCTGCATATTATTAATCAGAAGCTGCGTGTACATAGTTTTACGTTAGGAAATGCAGTCTTGAATTTACAAACAGTCGGCAAGTACCGGAGAACAGATGTAACACATTGATCAAATTAAGTTTTCAGTCACGTTGAAAGTAATATTCTACTCGTTTAGTCTTGTCTTCATTCATTTTAGATGTCAGTACTGACATACGAGTCTTCAACGCATGATTTTTTTTACAACACGTTTTTTAAACATAATAGTTTAACTAACTAATTTCTAATAACTACCTTTTTTATCTTTCCCATGGTGACAGTCAGTGCAAAATATTTGACTTGTTATTTTGCAAGATAGTTGTATTCAGATTAAAGTGTAATTTAAAGACTTCACTAGGTTATGTTAACTAGAAAAGTTAGAATAATTAGTCAAGCTATAGTATAACTGGTTTGTTGTGTAGACAATCAAAAATATAAAGTAAATATTTCTTAAGGAGGCTAATATTACTGACCTTAAAATTGTATTTTTAAAAATAATAAACTGCTTTTATTTAAGAAATAAACTATAAGAAAAAGACTTATTATTTATTAATATTACTTCTTTGTTACAGGAAATACTGTGAAAATGTCCTTGGTTTGTTAAAGATCCCTTGGAAAACATTATTTTAAATTAATGGGAGGGCAAAAAAATTGACTTCAAAGTTTACAGGTGTAAAAATGTGCCTTGATGTACTTGAAAGTTAGAAATGTGTTATCCACTACAATACAAAGTTACTTGTCAAATAAATTAACAAGAAAGATTATTTTAAGTATGGGCTGCATGGTGGCGCAGTGGGTAGCACGTTTGCCTCAAAGCAAGAAGGTTGCTATAGTGTGAGCCCCGGCTGGGTCAGTTGGAGTTTTGTGTGGAGCTTGCATGTTCTCCCTGTGTTTGCGTGGGTTGCGTCTGGGTGCTCCGGTTTCCCCCACAAATCCCAAAACATGTGGTGTAAGAATTGGGTAGGCTAAATTGTCCATAGTGTATGTGTGTGAATGAGTATGTATGGATGTTTCCCAGTGATGGGTTGCAGCTGGAAGGGCATCCGCTGTGTAAAACATATGCTGGATAAGTTGGCGGTTCATTCTGCTGTGGGGACCCCAGATTAACAAAGGGACTAAGCTGAAAAGAAAATGAATGATTATTTAGAGTTTAAGTTATATAATTATCTTGTTTATGAAGACTGCAGAGTTATGCATGAAAACAAATGACTGAATAATTGTTTAAGTAGTTTGTGATGCATGTTAAAGTGTGCCCCCTAAAAGCACATTCTGGCCCATCCAGTCATTCTGGTCTAGAACCGCCATTGCTTGTAACACTCGAGGCTAACACGCTAAGTTCAGGTGCGCCTATCTACTCACAATTCACTGAAAAATTAATCCACCTCGTCGCCAAATACGTTATGTTCTCACTAT
This sequence comes from Danio kyathit, assembly GCA_903798195.1. Classification (NCBI taxonomy): domain Eukaryota; kingdom Metazoa; phylum Chordata; class Actinopteri; order Cypriniformes; family Danionidae; genus Danio; species Danio kyathit. The sequence goes on along the minus strand of LR812537.1, from coordinate 30,809,934 downwards.
CATAACATTTAAAATACACTCTTGAATGCACTTGGCTAAATAACACAGCTACAACGGGAGTACTTAACTTCTTCACTATCTTATTTACAAGAGCACACATACATAAGCAATAACATGTGGGTGGCACCTAATGGCACTGAGGGCAATGGCAATATCACATACATAACAGTGTCTGACTGCACATTATTAGAACACGCTGCACATTATGATGGACAGACAAGCTCTTCTATACAATCTATGAAATATTGGCAAACATATCAATAATTGTGTTGAAAATATTTCTTCTGCGCCATGCTTCTCTTCACACATTTTTCAGGTAGAACTTTACTGCCATTTGATTGGATGACAGATGTCCAATACTGTGGACACTAGGCTTTACATTTTGTGAAATGCTGAAAAAAACAAACATAACCCAATATGTCATTCAAAAGGTAGGGTTTGAAAGGGTTAAATTGTATCTCTTCAGAGTGATAGAAAATATTTTGGTATTTCACTGCATGTGAGTTTCACATCAGTTACTGTATTCAGTCATGACTAATCCTTCACACACACACACACACACGCGCACACGCACACGCACACACACACACCCACACATGCACACGTGGCTTGGGAGGAGTTTGTGTGTGTCAAGTTGCTTTCTGTTTCAACTCTTTTTAACATCACGGTAAAAAGGAGTATCATGTTCATGCTGTAAGGTTTATCAAACTGGACTGAATCATGGAGGAGAGCTGTCGTTTTCGTTACTCTTTACGGGATTACCTGTTTACTTGGATTGGACTGTTTCTTTTCCTGCTGGATATAGCAATAGACATCCGAACTGTTGTGTCACTTTATCAGGAGGAGGCTTATGTGTTCATGTGGCTCATGATCTTCTTTCTACTGGGCTCCTCAGTGTTGTTACAGGTATTCAGTTGGATCTGGTACTCTGATTCTCAGATTGAGCTCGAAACTAAGGTGGAGAAATTTGCAAAGACAAATAAATTGATCAAACCATTCCACTTCCTGCAGCTGGGTGTCTACCTCAGGTAAGTGACAGATCTGCTTATTAGTTGAATATTTCTGTGATGAAGTAGTGTATTGCATTTTATGGCCCCACTTTATATTAGGTGGCCTTATGGGTAGGTTTAAGGGTGAGTTAAGGTGTAAAGGATGGCCAACAGTCTAATTACAAATGTAATTACAGATGTAATTACATCCAGGTATTTATTCAATCATAAATACAATGTAAAAATTTGCATTTACACAATAAATACATTGTAACAAATGATTACTTTCAGTGTAAGTACATATTAGTTAAGGACACCTAATATAAAAATGGACCCAATTTATTAATTGAATTGAAAGTAGCATTGAATAATAATGTAAATCATAAGAATTTGATTGTTTTAATATTTGTGATTGATGTTAACCTTCACAATATATAAAAAAACAAACCATGAGCAGCAGCATGAGAAACAAGGAAGAGGAGCATGCTAGAATGGTGGATCTGCTGCGAGCTGTCTTTGTTTGTTAATACCTTTTTTCCTTCATTTGGTTTTCTAAAACTTGTTCAGCAAGTTCACGCAAAGCTAAAGGTTCACATCACATCTTTTCGCTCCGAACTATGTAAAAGCACAGTATGCCATAAAAAAATAAGTGTAAACTTAATGTAATTGTCAGATTGGTGATAGGTATAAGGTGAGGACTCCAAAATGGAGAAAAGTGGGTTTAAAACAAACACCCAAAAACTTCTCAGTGAGGGAAAAATGTCCACTTGGTGAGACTAGACAGGACAAGACGAGCCAAGGAAAAAGGTCCAAACACAAAGGTGAACAACAAAACAAAAACATAAATAGGATCCAGCCAAAAATCCTTTTTTTGCTTCAGACCTTTCATGAAGCTTCTGAGAGAGTCGATGAGGGTTTTCTACGACTGATACGACAGAGAGAGAGAGAACGAGAAAGCGGGCTGCTTCTCCCAGTCCAGAGTGTGCGATACGCGGCGGCAGACGGTCAAGCTGGGTTTCTCCCTTGCATGGCGTTCTTTGGGTCCGGTCCTCCAGAGTGGTATGCATTGTTGCGAATTCTTAAAAGAGCAACATGGATACGGTGGTTTCCTGTCCCCAGATGATGACCACATGCACTGCGTTTCATGTCCGGGGGTCCAGCATGTTGACGCGGTGCTTGCGGGTAGTGCATGCCATCACTGCGGTGGCATGACTGTGGCGCAGTAAGATTGCGGCTCGCTCTTGCAAAAGGGCCACCCACCCCAGTTGTCCCCCCGCTCTGTGGTTGGCACTCAGGCAGATCTGAGGGTTACAGTGGGAGTAAATCTGCCGCCCTCTGGCTTGCGGACCTCTCGCTCCTCCATGTGCCCATCCAAGCTTTCGAGTGAGACAAGCGCTTCGTCCTTGGATGGTTGCCCTCTCACTTGATGACACCGAGGCTCAGATGTCCATCGCTGCATTGGAGGATGGGCTGTCATTGTCTGATAAGGATTCAAACCTGCTCCCCCCCTCTGGGACAGCTAGCGCGGTGTCTGATCTAGAAGCAGACATGATAACCGTCCTTTCCCGGGCTGCTTTGGCCATGGGCCTGGAGATGGTTTATCCCCCAGCCCCGTGGCTGGACCAACTAGATGGGGTTACGTGGAGGATGTAAAGAAGGCAAGACCTTCTAAGCCTTCCGTCCCTTTCTTCCCGGAAGTGCACAGTAGGCTCACCCAGTGTTGGAGGGCACCTTTCTCTGCCCGATCTGCATCCGCCTTCGCCCTCCCCCCCCTTGATGGCAGAGCAGACAAGGGGTACAAGTCGATTCCCCAAATTGAGAGTGCCATTGCAGGCTCGCATGGTGCCTTTTCCTGGTGAAGTCAGCCTCGTTTCCTCTCCAAGGCGTGTAGGTTATCTGCCTCCCTTGGAGCCAGAGCCCACACGGCTGCTTCCGCCCTGCACGCTATTGCCACCTACCAGCGCTACCAAGTGCAGACGCTGGCCCAGCTGCACGAGGGTTGTTGTTACACAAGCCCGCACCGCAACTGACTGTGCTCTATGGACCACAAGTCTGCTGCGTGTGCCCTGGGAAGGACGATGGCCACATTAGTGGTCCAGGAGCGCCACCTCTGGCTAAACCTGGCAAACCAAGATATGCGCGAAGTTGACAAAGTTCGCTTTCTTAACTCACCCATATCCCAGGCTAGCCTGTTCGGCAACACGTCTGTAAATTCACCCAGGAATCCACGGCGGTGCAGTCGGATGCGATGGGCAGAGTCATCTATCGGCGGGAATGTAAGACCGCTCCCCCCCCCTGCCGAATCATCCACATCCACTGCTCCTTGCCGAGGGCGCTTGTCTGCGAGAGCTGCTCCGCCCTCGCCTGCACCTCCGGCCAAGCGGCAGCGCAGAGAACTTCACAGGCAACCAACGCTCCCCACCCCAGGGCGGCTCTAAGTCCAGTAAACATACTGCGAAGCGTCCCTGAGACGGGCTATCTGGAGAAGAGGGAACTTGCTCTTTCCCCAGTGGGGGGCCAGGCTCTTCATCCAACAGCATTTAAAAATGCATCAAATCCTCAAAGAAGGAGCATTTTTCCCGTTCCCTGGATGTGACAGCCCGAACACTACCAGTCTGGGATCAGCTTGCAGGATCGTTGCCCTTCGCTATTAGCTTGTGGGGTGTGGGAGGATGGTCTCCCTTTTCTCTCACATCCAGCTCCTTCTCCAGAGTCTGGGTGTGAGGTGAGAGTGAATCTCTTGCCTCCTGCTCATCCGCGGGACCCCAGCGCTCTCAGATCAGCCCTCCCACTCTGCGCTGCCCCACCGCTGGTGCGTCAGCAATCTTGTCGATGAAGCCATTAGAGAGGGCTCTGCCTGCCTGGTAAGCGCGGGGCAGCCTGTCGCGGTGGCTCATTTTGCACGATCAGACTCGGCTACGTGATTCAGTTCGTGAAACCGCCTCCCAAGTTTACGAGTGTGTCTTTCTCCAGGGTCAGCCCTGTGTCCGTCCCTGTCTTACGAGAGGAGATTGCTGTCCTCCTGGCGAAGGATGCAATCAAGCCGGTCCCTCCAGCTGAGATGAAGAGTGGGTTTACAGCCCGTATTTCATCGTACCCAAAAAGAGTGGTTAACCCGCTTGAACGTTTTGAACCGCTATCTCCACAATCTGCCGTTCAGAATGCTTACGCAGAAGCGCATCCTCCGGTGCATTTGTCCTCAGGATTGGTCTGCAGCATTAGACCTGAAGGATGCGTACTTCATGTCTCCATACTTCCATGCCACTGTCAGTTTCTGTGGTTTGCGTCTGAAGGTCGAGCCTGGAAAATAAGTCCTCCCCTTTGGGCTGTCTCTGTCTCCACGGGTTTTCACCAAGCTCGCAGAGGGTGCCCTAGTGCCCCTTCGGCCCGTGGGCATCCGCATACTCAATTATCTCAACTGGCTGATTTAGCGCTAACAAGATCAATTGATGGCGCACAGAGACAGGGTGCTTCAGCACCTCGACCTATTGGGGCTTCAGGTCAACCGAGGAAAGAGCAATCTCGCCCCCATGCAGAGCATCTCTTTTCTGGGGTTAGAGCTGAACTTGATCACCATGACGGCGCGCCTCCCCCGAGAGCGCGCCCAGCTGATGCTGACCTGTTCGAGAGAGTTCGACAGAGAATTCACAAGTTCACACTTACAGATATTTGACTGAATAAAATATGCGTATTTGGCGTGCTGTCCGGGGAGAGAGCTCTTAGCTCAGGAAGACACCCTAACTCGTGTTATTCCCCTTATCAGGATAGAGAGATAGGGTCCGAGCGCGGTGTCTAGCCCAGCTCCAGAACGCTCCCCAAAAAACGCTATTTGATTAAGGGACAGCAGCCAGACAAGTTTGCGATCCCCCCAAAAATTGCTAATCTTTAAATATTTTGGAGGGATGCTGTTTGAGTTAGCTGTAAGGCATTACAAGGTGTGTGTTGGCCGTGGTGCATGATAAGGGGTGTGTCTCCCGTGGGAGCGGTCACTGCACTTGCAGTGGTGCATAGTAATAAGGTGTGCGTCTCCTGTAGGAGCGGTCACTGCGCTAGCAGTGGTGCATAACAATGAGGTGTGCGTCTCCCATAGGAGCGGTCACTTCGCTAGCAGTGGTGCATAATAGTAAGGTGTGCGTCTCCCGTAGGAGCGGTCACTGCACTTGCAGTGATGCATAATAATGAGGTGTGCGTCTCCCGTAGGAGCAGTCACTGCACTTGCAGTGGTGCATAATAATGAGGTGTGCGTCTCCCGTAGGAGCGGTCACTGCTCTAGCAGTGGTGCATAATGATGAGATGTGCGTCTCCCGTAGGAGCAGTCACTGCACTTGCAGTGGTGCATAATAATGAGGTGTGCGTCTCCCGTAGGAGCAGTCACTGAACTAGCAGTGGTGCATAATAGTAAGGTGTGCGTCTCCCATAGGAGCAGTCACTGCGCTAGCAGTGGTGCATAATAATGAGGTGTGTGTCTCCCATAGGATCGGTCACTGCGCTAGCAGTGGTGCATAATAATAGGGTGTGCGTCTCCCGTAGGAGCAGTCACTGCACTTGCAGTGATGCATAATAGTAAGGTGTGCGTCTCCCATAGGAGCGGTCACTGCACTTGCAGTGGTGCATGATAATGGGTTGTGCGTCTCCCATAGGAGCGGTCACTGCGCTAGCAGTGGTGCATAACAATGAGGTGTGCGTCTCCCGTAGGAGTGGTCACTGCGCTAGCAGTGGTGCATAATAATGAGGTGTGCATCTCCCATAGGAGCAGTCACTGCAATTGCAGTGGTGCATAATGATAAGGTGTGCATCTCCCGTAGGAGCAGTCACTGCACTTGCAGTGGTGCATAATGATAAGGTGTGCATCTCCCGTAGGAGCAGTCACTGCACTTGCAGTGGTGTATAATGATAAGGTGTGCGTCTCCCGTAGGAGCGGTCACTGTGCTAGCCGTGGTGCATAATAGTAAGGTGTGCGTCTCCCGTAGGAGCAGTCACTGCACTTGCAGTGATGCATGATAATAAGGTGTGCGTCTCCTGTAGGAGCGGTCACTGCGCTTGCAGTGGTGCATAATAATAAGGTGTGCATCTCCAGTGGGAGCGGTCACTGCACTAGCAGTGGTGCGTTATAAGGTGTGTATCTACAATGGGATCAATAGTGAGGGATTGAGGAATGAGGATTAGATGACGCTTAGGAGTTGGAATAGTAAAAGGGGACTGATGCAATAGTATCTGGATGCAGCATTTATGATGCAAGCTGAGATTGCATCACTCAGTGATGCAATGTCAGACACAATACACTCAGTGGAATGAGTGACGTCACTGTGACGAGTAGGGTTAGGGGTGGGGTTAGGTGAGCGCATTAAAAAACATTGGATGCAGCTCAGATTGCACTGCACCAGGTCTGCATCCAGACCTCTCTCGTCTGATGGTGCATTTCCACTGATGTTTCCGATTCATTTCTATTGAAAACTTCAATGATAGACTAAAAGTAACTGAAAGTAGTGCAAAGGGAGCAGTGAGGAGTAGCCAAAGGCTTTGAAAGGTGTTCCTTGATTTATATCAAGTGAAATAGCAAGTCCACAGCCAATCGCTATGAAAGTAGATGGGGTAAGCTAAACCTGTGATTCTGAAGGATTCTGAAATGGAGGATTTCTAAGCTGAAATTGCTTATCAGCTTGGTGTTTTTATTATTATTTTATATTTACTTTTTAAATTAATCAATTTATTTATTTTATATACTTGTCTATTATTTATCATTTTCATTCTTTTGTTTACTTATATTTACGCTATTCATTTATAGTTCTGCTTGCAGAACAAAGATTATGTCTGTGTATACGTTAATAGCATCTTTAAGTTTATCCATATTTCTCCACCTAGACAATAAATCTATCTGCTATGGGATATAGTCTATACACGGTGTTGTAATCGGCAATCGATTGCTCTTGACTGCCTTGTCCTGCGCTATGCAGGTGTTAACTGTAATGTTTGCTTCTTATGTCGAAGTAGTACGCAACAGACGCTATAGAAATAAAGATTAACTGAATTCATTGAATTGAAGCAACCCTTAAACAGTGCACATATTATTAATGTATATACAAGTAGTTTTACCTGGTTAATCTGCAAACAACACGAGGGAAGAATAGGCTTGTTATTCCTAAATTTGACGCGCCACGAAATGGACGTGATGGACAGGGCCTTAGCGGAGACGTGTTCACGCTGTCGTGGTGGAGACGAGCTTGATTTCTCACCACACCGGAGACGAGCTCACGCTGTCTTAGCGGAGACGAGCTCGCGCTGTCGTGCCGGAGACGAGCTCATGCTGTCTTCGCGGAGACAAGCTCACGCTGTCGTGCCGGAGACGAGCTCACGCTGTCTTAGCGGAGACGAGCTCACGCTATCGTAACGGAGACGAGCTCACGCTATCGTAACGGAGACGAGCTCACGCTGTCGTAGTGGAGACAAACTCACGCTATTGCCCGAAAGTCGGTGCTTCGCCGTGTAGAGTGGCGGGGCTGACACTCGATTGATCTGTACCAGCGGTTGCCGAATCTGGGGCGCAGCTCAGATTTGCTGCAGGCTTTGCTGCAGCCGGATGGAAGCTCGTTCTCGGCGACTGGAGGAGCGGTGGCGTTGCTGGAATGACGGCGGGCCCGAGTTAAGACCGCGGCCTCTATTGATATGCTCTGCCGAGTGCTGATGCGCTGGACGTCGGCTTGGAGTTGCAGGAGGAGGCGTGTCATCCTCATGGAAGTTTGCTGTTTGGACGTGGTTACAGGGATTGGATGTGCCAATGCTGAAGTCAAGAGAAAACGGAGGTATGACGTGTTTGACTATTTATAGGGGTTTGGTCGTGTGCTGATTGGATAATAGAATGATTATGTGTGATGAATTAGCCTCGTCAAAGACTGACCGTGCTCCTCCCGAAATTTGTTTATAAAACATCACACTGTGGTCCCACTGCTATTAATTCAGAGGCATTTGGAGCATATGGCATTCGCAGCCGCTGTCTCGACGCTCGGGTGCTCCATATGAGACCGCTTCAGCATTGGCTTCATGATTGGATCCCAAGACGGTCTCAGCTCCATCTGCTCCCCCTGTCATACGCGGTGGAATTGCTGCATCCTATTCCTCCCCGCCAAGCTCAACCGTGCAGCCTATGCGCTCTCAAGGCAGTTTCGCCTGGGAAAATGGAGACTCCACCCCGACTGTCCAGCTGTTATGGGTGCGTTCTAGTGCACTGGCTACACAGCTGCCCCCGGGGCATGCGTAATATGCATTTCTCCAATGAGCCTACTTGCATAGATACTGTGTAAAGTCAATGTAGTGATAATTAGATTTATCAAATATTAAAATCAATATTTTGGTATTGGTATTAATATTGATATTTTAGCCTCACACGGGGGCACCAATCAATGTAGAAATAACAGATAAATAACTCCTTTTAAACGGGGCACCAGACAGCTTTCCACTGTCAAAATAATTAACAATAAAATATTGTTAATTAAAATATACAAATGAGGAGTTTATGATCTGGCCAAATCTGAAGAATAATGAGAATGTTTGACTTGTAGAGCCTTTTTCTGTATTATCAACAAAAGGAAGACACAATTGTAATAATTGTGTATTTATTAACAAAATAGTAAACAAAGGTAACTAAAATTACTAAATGTACAAGAAATTAAGTCCATAGGCGAGTCATGAATGTAATTAAGTTAAGGTAAACCTTATTCTACAATAACAAAGAACTAAGGAAGTTTTTGTCATTAATGAATATCAGTTATAAACAACTTATTAGTTAGAATATTTTATACTGAAACACACTATGCCAAGGTCTCATTTAGAGGGTTGGAAAGTGGAATATTTACGATTCTTGCAGATCTTGAAGCATGGAACGAGCAGACTTGGCTCTCTTGAGCTTTGAGAAGAAGAAATCTGGAGATTCTGGAACATGCAGAACTGGAGATTTCTGGTGGTGGTGGTGGTTGTTTTTGCCGTTGATGCGGTGGTTGAAAGAAGTTGGATCTTCTTGCAGGTCTTGAAGCATGGAACGAGCAGACTTGGCTCTCTTGAGCTTTGAGAAGAATAAATCTGTAGATTCTGGAACACGCAGAACTGGAGATTTCTGGAGGTGGTGGTTCTCATGTCGATGTCTTTATCCTTGAACGTAGAGTTCCTGGGCATACCACACACGTTTTGTTGTTACTACCACGCATCCCTTTGTTTGAGAGAATGTTTTTTATACTTTCTCTGGAAGGTGGGATTGAAAGGATGTTGCCTTTCAAATCCAGCATTGTGATTGGATGATCCTGTGAGTTGGTCACTGGAAGTTGTCATCCATAGTGTGAACAGCATTTGCATAGTCATAGACCACAGTTTAACTGTTATTCTATTTAAGAGTCTTAAATATTTTCCTATGCATAATTCACTTTCCAAACCACATTTAACTTACCCAAGGCATTATTTGCAATATATAGAGTCTAAACATCACTATGTAATGTTGATATTTACCCAAGCATTCATATATAAACTTTAATAAGCAAAGTTTCATACAGTAGAGTATTTGAAGCAGTGCATATTAAATATATACATGATCATTTGAATCTACAGGTATATGAAGTGAAATATTCTATTTGTGTCTCTTTTGTGAGATGGGGGTATTGTGATCCACGTGTTTCTCTGTGTCTGAGATGATGTAGAATGTTGATTAGGTCAAGAAGCTCTTTTGCAAGTTCTGGGCTCTTAACACCTTTGTCTTTCAGATAAACAAAAGACAGATGGTCACTGTCTCAATTGCCACTTTCTGATAAGCTTAAGAAAAGGGTCAGAGTTTAGTGTAACTCTGCAGCATTTGTTTATATTGGAAATTAATTTCCACAAGTTAATTTCCACAAGTTCCTGGCTTTACCGCTGATCACTACACCAGGGAGGATGAGGAACAGGTCTGTTTTTTGCACCTCTCTGGCTCAATAGGACCTGTATTTCAACTCTTGTCGTGATGGCCCCACCTTGGCACATTCCCTGGAAGAAGCTTCTTCTTTGGAACAGGCTCCGTTTGGCACTCGCACCCAGATCTATGGAACCTCATGTATGGTGCATAGATGGAGCGCGGAGGACTTAGGTGACCTACCGGTTAGGTGGTTAACGCCGTCACTCAGGCTAGAGCACCCTCTGCGAGGCATGCCTATGCCATGAAGTGGAGTCTATTCACTGTGTGGTATACTTTTCTCCAAGAAGGACCCCGAACATGCCAGATCAGTGGGATGCTATCCTCCTTAAGTTGGCTGGAGCTAAGGCTGTCCCCTCCGCACTGAGGGGTTGGCTTTACGATCATCCCCGCTCTGAGGATGCAGAGATGGTGGCGTGCTGGGAAAGCATCGCCTCATCATCTTGTTCCCAGAGTCGCGAGACGTGGATATTGATTCTATCCTGTTCCCCTCTCATACCCACTTGGAGATCTCTCTTGGGAGAGGTCTGCTCGATCCAGTCGACTCAGTATCTATAAGATTTCTGTCCAGGAAGACAGCTCTGCTGGTCGCAGTGGCATCGGTCAAATGGGCAGAAATCTGGAGGCATTTTCGGTCAACGAAATGTGCCAGCGTTTTTGGCCGGCCCACTCTCATGCTTTTCCTGAGACCCCGGCCCACCTAGGTGCCCTAGGTTCCTACAGCATTCTTTTTAGACTACGTAGTGAGCCTGCAAGCGCTTCCCACGGAGGAGACAGACCCAGCCCCTTTATTGCTGTGTCCTGTTCATGCTTTGCGTATTTATACGAACCATATTTAGAGCTTTTAGATCATCTGAGCAGCTCTTTATCTGTTATAATGATCGGCAGAAGGGAAGTGCCATATCTAAACAGAGGTTGGAACAGTGGATGCCATCTCCCTCGCTTATCAGAGTCAGGGCAAGCCGTGTCCCCCAGGAGTGACAGCGCACTCCACTCGCATCCTTTTGGGCGTTAGCGAAAATGTCCCCCCTCTTAGGCGGGCTCGTGTCTTCCCTCCCCGCTAACCATCTTTTTTCATATGAGTAGTCCCCCTTTTCAGGGATAGCCCATATGTCTTCTGGCCACCAGGTCTCCCCACTTGGGCAGCAGGTGGCCTACGCAGCATCCTCCTATAGGGACTGCACGCTTTCCCAACGTACTGTCATATCTAAAATTCCTAGAATTTAACTATGTGCATTTTACAATTCCCGAAAATATATCTAAATCTGTAAAACTTCTTAGAAGTGAGATAAGTAAGGGCCAGAGAACACATTGAAAGACCGCGCCTCTGATGATGCAGGTGCACTCACGCTCTCAGCTTTGCATAACCTCTCATCAGGGGCAAGGTAAGGTTCAATCATTGTGGCGGTATCCATAGATTTCCCCATAGTGGAAGTTTCCACATAGCATTGAAGTTCCCCTCCCGGAAGAGAAGCTTCGGTTACTAAAGTAACCCTCGGGGAACAGAAATGTTATGTTCCTTCGCCACAATGATTGCCCCTTAGCTGTTGGGCGTGAAAGGCTCTTCAGCTAGAAAAGAAAGCCTCAGCTTGGCACGTGCAGTGCTTATATTACAAGATTAATTGTAATTAGCGCCAGCTGTGCATGCTGACGCTGCCAACTCATTGGTATTTCATTGGCCCGATTGTATACTCTTTCAGATGATTGGATTCTGACGAAATTCCCCCCATAGTGGAAGTTTCCACATAGCATTTCTGCCCCCCAACCCCCCCCCACCCCCCCTCGTATGAGGGTTACTTTAGTAACTGGAGCGTTCACCTGTGGTAAATTCTTTTGATTTGAAAAGGCATACACCTGTCTATATAAGGTCCCAGGGTTGATAGTGCATGTCGAAGCACAAACTAAGCATGAAGACAAAAAAATTGTCTGTCGACCTCTGAGACAGTATTGTTTCGAGGAACAAGGCTGGTGAAGGTTACAGAAAAATTTCTGCGGCTCTAAAAGTTCCAATGAGCACAGTGGCCTCCATCATCCATTAGTGGAAGATGTTTGAAACCACCAGGACTCTTCCTAGAGCTGGCCAGCCATCTATGCTGAGTGAACGGAGAGAAGGGCCTTGTGAGGGAGGTGATCAATAACCCGATGGTCACTCTGTCTGAGCTCCAGTGTTCTTCTGTGGAGAGAGGAGAACCTTACAGAAGGACAACCGTCTGTGCAGCAATCCACCAATCAGGCCTCTATGGTAGAATGGCAAGACAGAAGCCACTCCCCGCCTGGAATTTGCCAAAAGGCATCTGAAGGACTCTCAGACCAGAAGAAACAAAATTCTCTGGTCTGATGAGACTAAAATTGAACTCTTTGGAGCGAATGCCGGGCATTACGTTTGGAGAAAACCAGGTACCACTCATCACCAGGCTAATACCATCCCTACTGTAAAGCATGGTGGTGGCAGCATCATGCTGTAGGAATGTTTGTGTGTGTGTGTGTGTGTGTGTGTGTGTGTGTGTGTGTGTGTGTGTGTGTGTGTGCATGGGAGAATGAAAAATACTCAAAAATATTTGAGTTTTGTTTCAAAAACAAACTGATAACAAATATGATTGAGAACTGGTGTGAAAACCGCCTCACTGCTAGTTAAAATGTTAAATTGTGTTTTCAAGTAAACCCCAGATTTTTTTTTTCAGATATGCTGGAGTGATTGAAATGTCCACAAAACATTTTCTTCATCAGAAAAGAATTTTCGAAGAGAGTGCGTATCTAAACCTTGACTTTCAGTTGCTTTGTCTATTTGAGGCGTTTTCTGAAAGTGCTCCACAACTCATACTCATGACGACATTAATGCTACAAAGAGGAGAGCTTCAGCTTTTCACAGGTCTGTCTCAAAATAATTTCATATTTTCTTTAGGTTTCTAAATCTTTTAAAGTGTCCCGATTATGCATTAATCCCAGCTCACACTGTGATTTTTATAAATTGTAATATTGCCTGTAGCATATCAGACTGCATGAACATGGCTCCTATGTCACAATGTAAAATTTGGGTGAAGTATCCCTTTAACAGTGTACAATGGAATCTGCGAACATAGTTGGCTAACTATGTTTTTTTTTGGAAATGCACCCCTGACCGAATCTTTTGAAACAATGAGTCATTGAGAAGAGACATGCTCTGACCGGATCATTTATCAGTGATTCGTGAGCAAGAGTGTCTGATGTGTTTACTAAAATCAACTGTGGTTGCAAGTTCTTTCATTGTTGCTCATGTAATATTATTTACTAACAAGCACCATTTTACTATTTCAGGATTAAAATTCCTCACATCAGCTGCTTCAATTGCCTGTACCCTTGCCATGTACCACAACGGCATCCGTGCTTTCTTTGATGTAAAATGCTGGACCGCCACTGCTGTCTATTTGCTGTGGAACATTCTGCTGATCATTCCCCGTGTGGCCGCTCTGGCACTCTTCTGCAGTGTGTTCCCGTGCTACATCATTGCGCATTTTCTATCTTTGTGGATGGTGCTGTTTTTTGTGGCCTGGAGACAGAAAACAGATTTTATGAAAAGCAGCGGCTGGCAATGGGTTTTCAAAGCTACGGTTGGGCTTATCTGGTATTTCAGCTGGTTTAATATCTCAGAAATAAATACGAAGTTAAAGCATGCTGTTTATTGTAGCTTCTTGCTGTTAGACATGATGATGCTTCTGGGCTTCTGGAGCTGGAAGGTGACTGAGTATGCAGGCTGCTGGACCTCCATAAACCCTACTGTAGTTATCCCAACACTACTAGGCTTGTATGTCATTGGAATTCTAGTGATTATGATGAACTACAAATGTTTTTATACTAGCTACAAACAAAAAACAGATGAACTCAGTACAAAAATCACAGAAGGTACATATAAAAAAACAGTTGCATTAGGTTATAGCATTAAGACAGAAACTGTAGATAAAGTTCCTGGAGTTCTCCTACGAAGTAGAACCATGGCTGCAGATTTCTACTTTTAGTTCTAAAATTAACTTTACATACACTTCCTTTATCCAGTTGTGTTCCCCCATTATTCTTAATCTGTTATATACAATGTGCTTATTCTTATAGGTATTAGTGCACCTTAAAGTTCCAAAATTATTACTGATAGTGTATATCTCAGAATTGACTACAGGTCAAACATAATGTAAATTGCAGTGAAGGAGTGGTATCCTGATCAATGGCAGCTCATATATATATATATATATATATATATATATATATATATATATATATATATATATATATATATATATATATATATATATTAGGGCTCAAAATGAACCTTTTTGCCTAGTAGCACTAGTGCTCCTAATTTAAAAATGTTGTCGCACCAGCCAAAGTTTTGAAGCAATCACCAAGAATTATGTGCACCGTTACTACAAGTTTTATATTAACAGATTTATTGCATGTGAAATCAACACTAATCAAAACTAACAAACAAAAATAAAATAAAATATTGGCATGTGCCCACTGGCACTGCACGCAATGCTTGACATAACTGAGTTAACAATAATAACAGTGTTGTTCCCACGGGTGGTGTCGCAGTTGATATTGACATATAACTTATTATTTGCACACGTCATCTTAATAGTAATAATGGTCATTTTATGAGCTGCAATATATGTACGTGGTGTTAAATTTTACATATAGCTGGCACTTGCACAGCTAACAGCATCCTGACGATTAAATGAAGGATTAAATAGAACCTCTCATGCTTAAAATGTATAGATTCAGTGGCAAACACTGTTACAGTACCTGATCACTATTCTGATCCCCTATCACTAATTAGATGTGCAATTATTGGTAACTTTAGGTGGTTTCTAAAACAAAATCTGTCAGTGTTGTTGTCATTTTCTCAATTTCGTCTTCCGTGCTTCGTCTTCGCGGCTGTTGCTCTAGAGCACTGCGCTATTCAAAAGAGCTTGAAGGTGGGGCAAGCATTGAGGGATTTGTTTACTGTAGAAAGTTGAGATGAGCTGACTGTTGTAAACTATTCCCAATCACTGTGTTTCACGTTTTTAGAAATCTGCGCATGTGGTGAACAGGCCTGGCTCCACGAAGGGGTCAGGGTGGGCCTAGACCACACAATCAGGAGCTTGGCCCACCTTGGCCCCACATTAGATAACATTTTTTTTTTGCATGGGTTTCATAACTGAGAAAGCAGCATAGTGTAAGTGCTGCCTCCCAAATCAGGACGGTGCGTACTGCCGTCATTTGCGTCTATGATGGGTTAAGGAGATCAACAACTGAGTTCAATTTGTAATGAGCCAAAGTCTTTAAAGGCATGTATTTTCTGAGTCATAGAGGAATTTTTGTGTTCGATTACAGGTGCTGCTGAGTCTCTTGCCAAGGCTACCAGGCTGGGACATGGGCGTGATATTGTTGTGCGCGAGTAAATGACTGGGAGGGATAATTAGTAGTGCTGGGGTTTTCCCGGACTAAAGTTTTGGCCGCTGTTGACTTTCCAACGTCCAGTAGCGGGTAAGCGGGCCAGCAGCAGTGTTATACTGTTGCATAGTCAATATTGTGTATATTTTGTTCACCAGGGGCTTGAGTGTGTTTGGTTTCTCCCGGCGCTTGTAGTGTGTGTGTGTGTGTGTGACAGGAGTGTAAGCGCAGGCTATTATCATATTTGTATATGAAATGTTGAATGGCGATGGCTTGATATCTAGCTGGAGTGGTATTGATAGTAGCTTATGTTTTGAGTGCTGTGTGGTGTTTATTTATTGGTGTTATTAATGCATTTATATGTATGAAATTTGCTGTGTGGTGTATTATAACTCTGGGTTGATGTGAAATTATGTTGTGATGCACAATTATGGTTGATACCCCCTTGTTAAATGCCTTGTGGTTGTCATTTTAGTTGTCTTAACCAATAATGCTAACGCAGTCTGCTAATATTCTTTTATGCACTACTGTATGAACATTGTGAACATTTTATTCCCTGCTGCTCCCCTTCTGTGGAATATTAATGTACAAGATTATTGCATGAAATAAAAGTGAATCTAGAATTTAAGTGAATTGAATGTTTGAACTTTGCTTGGTTTTTGTGGCCCAAAATAAATGATTTTGTCCAGTAAAGAACTTGTGTTGTGTTTGAAAACCTTATTTGGGATGGTTACAATAGCGATGTGACCTTGAGCTTTAAAACATGTTTTGGCAAGGCAGGCTCATTTACAACCTTGATTAAAGTATTCCGTTTTAATAATTTAAAACTATTCAAGCTGCATTAGATGAAAGAAAACCTAATTCGCCATAGAGCGCAGATTTCTGTGCGCATCACGCGTCTCAGCGCGCATTACCAAACGCACTTCCCTTTTATATCATTTCATGCAGTCGTAATTCATACAATAGAAAGTCTTAAAGAACGCAAACAGTTCAGTAGCAATATAGGTGATTCTATTGCAGCTATATTTGACATTTCAAAAAGTTAAGGAATACAACTCTTTAAAAACAGTAATTATTTATTTATTTTTTTATATTGTTTGTCAATTCTGTTATGGATGAATTTAGTAATGTGTAGAAATAGCAAGAAATCATAGCAAGAAAAATTCTTATGGGTATAGTTACTAAATTGTAACTGAATTAACCGTAACAATTTACAATTTTACTATTTTTAGCCAAACATTCTACTTGCTATAAATGCTAAGATCACATGACATTAATGAAATTAGGATTACAATATTATTAAATTGTCAAGTGGGTGATTTAATGAAATATTCAGTTTTCCTTTTGGAATTGTAGAAACAGTATTGACAGTTTACAGTTTAAACATGTTAAATTAAAATGTTGGTGATTTTTCAATTTGCTGAAAAAAAAAGCAGAAAAAGGATGGCTTTGGTCACTAAATGTACCTGCAACTAGAATCACCCTTATAGTTCATTGAGAGCAACATGTTTTCTCGCAAAACTTGCCAAACATCTCTCTCTTACACGCATCACTCTGCAGTACAAATAATAGTTGTAAAACAAAAGTTAGTTTGCTTTTATTAAAATGACAGAGAACATTTAAAATACATATCATACATTTTTGCAAATAATATATATATTTTTACCTTTAAGATAATTGTTATTTTTAATTATTATATATGTATACACACACACACAGTTGAAGTCAGAATTATTAGCGCCCCTGTTTATTTTTTTTCCCCAATTTCTGTTTAACAGAGAGATTTTCTCAACACATTTCTAATCATAATAGTTTTAATAACTCATTTCTAATAACTGATTTCTTTTATCTTTGCCATGATGACAGTAAATAATATTTGACTAGATATTTTTAAATACACTTTTATACAGCTTACAATGACATTTAAAGACTTAACTAGGGTAATTAGGTTAACTTGGCAGGTTAGGGTAATTAGGCAATTATTGTATAACGATGGTTTGTTCTGTAGACTATAGAAAAAATATAGCTTAAAGGGGCTAATAATTTTGACCTTTAAATGATTTTTAAAAAATTAAAAACGGCTTTTTATTCTAGGCTAAATAAAACAAATAGGATTTCTCTAGAAGAAAAGAATATTATCAGACATATTGTGAAAATTTCCTTGCTCTGTTAAACATCATTTGGGAAATATTTAAAAAAAGAAAAAGAATTCAAAGGGGGCTAATAATTCTGACTTCTCTTTCTTTCTCTCTCTCTTTATATATATATATGTGTGTGTGTGTGTGTGTGTGTGTGTGTGTGTGTGTGTGTGTGTGTGTGTGTGACACAGTTGAAGTCAGAATTATTAGCCCCACTTTGACTTTTTTTTTTTCTTTTTTTATTATTAGCCCCTTTAAGCTTTATATTTTTTTTCGATGGT